>CM077643.1:38767604-39080104 GCA_039707465.1 Rhabdophis nuchalis
AAAATCTGTATGGGTGTGTAGATCTCCCAGAAATAGGCAGACTCTCAGCCTTAAAGGCATCGCTGAAGCCTCTGCAGTGTGTCAATCGGCAATTTTGAATTACATTTGGGAGCAAAAAGGGCGATTGTCAATCAAAAGTGCTCCTTATCTCTTCCAAAGATGCCTGGCTCAATAATTTTGGAAACGTTAGGAAATAAACTCTCTCTCTATTTGTAGTGACTATGGTGATTTTGTTGGAATGCAAGAATGAGTTGACAATACAGGTAGCCCTTGATTTACAAGCACAATTGAACCCAAAATTTCTGTTGCTAAGGGAAACATTTGTTAATTGAATTTTGCCTCCATTTTACGACGTTTTTGTGCCACAGCTGTTAAGTGAATCACTGCAGATGTTAGTGACATGGTTGTTAAATCACCCAAAGACTTTGCGTGTCAGAAAGTCATAAAAGGGGATCCCATGACCCTGGACACTGCAACCGTCATAAATAGGAGTCAGTTGCCAAGCATCCAAATTTTGATCATATGTCTATGGCAGGGGTGGGCAAACTTTGCAACTTTAAGTCTGAAGGACTTAAATCTGCTTTTAAAAATACTCTCCAGGACTCTTAATAGAAATAGACTGCACTGACCTATAAGGAAAGGACCTTATAGGTCAGTGATGGCGAATGTTTTTCTGCTCGGGTGCCAAAAGGGCGCGTGTGATAGCGCACACCCATAATGCACCAGAACTTCTGGTAGGCTGGTTGGGCCCATTTTTCGCCGTCCACAGGCTCTGGGGACTTTTCTGAAGCCCGGGGACAGTGAAAACGGCCTCCCCTGTCCTCTGGGAGGCTGAAAATCGGCTGGCCAGTGTGTGCATGCATGCTGGAGCTGACATAGGGCAACGCCTCGTGTGCTCTCAAATATGGCTCCATGTGCCACCTGTGGCACGCGTGCCATAGGTTCACCATCACGGTTATAGGCTATCTAGTCCAATCCCCTGCCCAAGCAGGAGACCCTGCACCATTTCTGACAAATGGCAGTCCAATCTCTTCTTGAACGTCTCAAGTGATGAAGCTCCCACAACTTCCGAAGGCAACTTCTGTCCCATTGATTGATTGTTCTCACTGTCAGAAAGTCCCTCTTTATTTCTAGGTTGAATTTCTCCTTGGTCAGTGTCCATCCATTATTCCCTGTCTGCAGAGTGGGAACGATGCTTACCTATCTGGAGAGCTGTGGCCAATCACAGCAGTCCAGAATAGTTAGATGGACTGATTATCCACTTATTGTAAGACAGCATCCAATATTCTTGCCGACTCTTCATATTTTAGGCAGAGAGAACTCTGCAGTTTATCTGGGCAACATACAGCTCTGCATATTCTAAGACTCCCAAAGGCCTTTTTTTATGATCATCATTTTCAAAGAATTGGTGGTTGGAAATAGTGTTTCTGGAAAACTGTATTAATTTCTCTGGTCCAGGTAGTCCTCGGCTTACAGCAGTTCGTTTAATGAGTGTTCAAAGTTACAATGGCACTGAAAAAAGTGACTTATGACCATTTTTCACACAACCTTTGTAGCATTACCCATACTCATGTGATCAAAATTCAGGTGCTTGGCAATTGGTTCATACTTATGACCTTTGCTATGTCCCAGGGTCATGACAAGCAAAGTCAGTGGGGAAGCCAGATTCACTTAATAACCGTGTTACTAACTTATCAACTGGAGTGATTCACTTAACAACTGTGTCAAGAGAGGTCATAAAATGGGGCCAAACACACTTAGCAAATTTCTGTTGTTAAGCAAACTTGAAAACAGAAATTTCGGGTCCAATATCTGTAGTTTATGAATTTTAGAATCTAAAGCTTCTAGGGAATGCCTTTCGGGGTTCCAGCATTTCAAAAGAAAGTAAGAACAATCTCACAAAGAGTTAGAATACGAAGTATATGGAAGACAGCAGCCAAATGCCAATCTGCTAAGCAAAAGAAAATCTCTTAACCTTACAAGTTTGACTTGTGTTGACAAATATGAGGATTGGTCTTTTCTGTACTCTTCTCCATAGGTGCCTTTTTCTATTACTAAACCTAAGAGATCCATGATACCACACAATCAGCCTTTAAGCTGTCCATTACTAAATATCAAGGATCAGTCTCTACCCATTCCAACTGTTGAATCTCTGGTTCACACAAATCCATTGTTTCCAGGGCTGTCACACATAGGTGGGCTCAGAAGGCTTAACACCTAACCCTGAGAAGATGCGCTTAAACAACACCCTCCAAATTTGCTTATTGTTGGAATTAATGCACATGTGTTTGTTCATTCATTTTCAGTCAGAATAATCTGTCTCTCTTGAATTGAGGCTGGCACAAAAGGAAGCAAATTTAATTGCTCCATTTATAGTCCTGAGTTGTCTGGTTCTCCATGATGGAGCCCAGTAGCTTTCTTTTTAACTGAATGTATAAATTGGAGCAATATTGGATTCTGCAGAGAAGAGATTACCCTCTCAGCTGCCTGAAAAAAATGAATTTGTTGTTATGTGACTTTCTCTTAAAACCACTGAACACTGATTCCCTCGGCATTTATGACGGTGCTGGCAAGAGAGTCATTAGCTGCTTCTCTCAGCCCCTAAACTCTGACACAAGTGGCTGAAAATTTTCTAGAGGGCGGAGGTATGGAGATGTGAAAGCAACACATTTTTCATTGCAAATTACACCATTGTATGTTCACTACAGATGGAGACGTATTTAAAGGGGGAGGGAGAGCCGGAATCAAGTGATAGATATGAAACAGGAAGTTAATAAAAGCCAGTATACACTTAAAACTATATTGGCTTTGCCCTCAATAAAATCTGCAGGAGGACTAGTGTTCACAGTGTAAAGCAGTCAGGGGAGAATTACAAGTAATTAAGCTATGGTAAGAATTGTTCCAGTGGTTAAGGCACCAAGCTAGAAATCAGGAAGTGTGATTTCTAGTCCTTCCTTAGGAATGGTAGCCAGATGGGTGACTTTGGGCCACTCATTCTCTGTTAGCCCAACACATCAAGTTTGGCCGGCAAAGCTGATTGGGCAATTTGTGTTGCAACCAATGGATCAATACTCAGTTGATAAAAAAAAAACAGATTTTGCATTTGCAGGAAGAACCCAAGAAAATAATAATTTAAAAAAATGGTTGTCTTCACCCAGCAAAAGTAGTTTGCCAAAAATGAAGCAGGTTCCAAGGAAGAATCACAGGAGAGATTATGCCCCCCTTTTTTTTTTTTTAGTAGGTGGCATTTTTCTCTGGCAGGTGTTCTAAGCTGACTCTGGATATTGAAATTGTACAAATGTCATAGACTAGCCCTCTGTTGAACTGGTGTTGAGACTGCACCTTTGAGAATTCCCTGAGCTTGGTAGGGGAAAATGCTGATGTTATTGTACTGCAGGAGAGAGTGGAGAGAATTTGCACAGAAAAATTCAGGTGATTTTAAATGTGTGTGAAACTCACAGCCGAGTTTCATGCTCGGCTGTGAAGCAACCAGAAGCATCCTAGATGTCTGCCTTCTGCATTTTTGACTTGGTCCAAAGCATCATCTCCAGAAAATGTCTGCACCAGCCTGATATCTGATCTGTTGAGCAGATCAAAGTTTTGGCTTGGTGTATTGTTGAATGAGTGTAATCTCTCTATATAAAACTGACTGTGTATGTGTATGTTACAGTATAACTCTGGAATGCCTCAAACAATTTCAACCAAACTTGGTACACAAATGACTTACTCTGGAAACAAATATTAAAGGGGGGCGGGGGGAAGACACCTCTAACAGTGTGTGTTCTGTTAAGATACACCCTGTTGTGCCTTAAAATGGCTTCTATGGTACTGCCGTAAAATGGCTTCTAATCTACAGTGCAGTGGAGTTGCCATGGTAATGGCTTCACAGTACTCCACAAGGGGGCTCCCTCTGGTAAGAGGGAAAATCCAATATTAGAAATTACATTTGGTCCGGACATTTTCCCCCTATAAATAAATACCGGGGCAAAGCCAGGTTATCGGCTAGTTTCTAATAAAGTAACCCTAAGCCATTCTCCCTAGGAGTTTGGAAGCAATCCCAAAACTGGACATGAAATTGTTTTCAAATACAGTATTGTAATTGGGAAAAATTCAACCCCATTCCAAATCCCATTTGGATGGTTACTTCCCATAATTTAGTACGTCTATTTTGCATGCTGGAGTTAACATCTAAATATTGCTTTTGGCAGGAGCAAATGATTTTACCCCATTTTTCTGTCCTTGGTGAATACTCAGTATGGTGAATCAAATTGAAAAACCGAACAGCATATAAAAAGTTGAGGAGTCAGATTAAAATTAACTATATTTTTCATTTGTTTGTGTGTTTATTTATTTATTCTCATATTTCTGAACCGCCCATCTCCCTCAAAGAATAAACTTGTTACTACAAATAATTTAAAAATTAAAAGCCACATGGTGAAAGCCATGTGCCCTTAGAGATTTTCTAAATGCTGAGAGAGTGAGGATGCATCAGTACTTCCAATAGAATATATTGCGTGAATATTGCGTGCAGGGAGCAATTCAAGGAAGGCCCTCTCTTATGCCCCGGAAAACTAATCCTGTTGGAGACATCTTCAACAGAATTGCTCCTGATTTACTTAACAAGCTAAGGAGGAAAGATGGCTCTTTCCTCTATATACAGTGATACCTTGATACGCAACTGCTTTGAAACTCATCAAGCTTGGCATCCCTTCGGGGAGAGAAAGCGGTTTACAAATTTAAATATAATAATAATAATAATAATAATAATAATAATAATAATAATAATAATAATAATAATAATAATAATAATAATAATAATAATTGTTGTTGTTGTTGTTGTTGTTGCATTTTAATTTGAGAATTTTGTCCCGGTAGTCACAGTTTGTTTGGTACTCAATGCGCAAGTTAAAACGTATTGTTGTCAACTCCCTTGTACCTCATTACGTTATTCTTAATGGGTCTAAGTGTAGTACCCAAAATTATCTGCTACAACGTCCTACCTGTCAATGTCTACTTCAGCTTCAACCACAATAATACACGAGCACACAATAGATACAAACTCAAGGTAAACCACTCCAAACTCGATTGCAGAAAATAAAACCTCAGCACAGAGTGGTCGATGCCTGGAATGCACCACCTGACTCTGTGGTTTCTTCCCCAAACCCCCAAAACTTTAACTTTAGACTGTCTACTGTTGACCTCACCCCATTCCTAAGAGGTGTGTAGGGGTGTGTGCATAACTATCCCTTTCAGGAGTGGGTTGCTCCCAGCATTACTGCTGGTTCGGTGCACACGTGTGCATTTGCACAAAAATAGGTCTGTGCATGCGCAAAATGTTAAAAAAAGAAAGAATTAAATTTGTGCAATTACAATTGTACTGCACATGCGCAGAACTGAAAATCAAGATGTAGGAGAACTGGTTCTGGAGTGTGGAAGGCCTGGGTCACTGCTTGTTCCAGCGACCCACGCCACCAAATCACTACCGGTTCAGCCGAACCGATAGGAACCCACCTCTGGTCCCTGTCCTAATGCTCCCTTTTATTTGTACCCATTTCCTGTGTTCTTATTCATGCTTATTCCTGTTATCTTGTACATGAGTGACAAACTAAAGAAATAAATAAAATAAATAAATAAAATTTGTTTGGTGCTCATTGCTTTTTGGTACCACTCCTGGAACCAATTAACAATGAATACTGTATACCACAGTACACTTAGGCTTCATGGGTAAATCCACCTTAAAATGTGCCTGGTAAGCAGTTGGTGCACAGTGCAGATTTTCAATAGTAGCATCATTACTTCAGTGATTATCAGCCTAGCTGCTGCACTTTATATCCGTTACAGTTTCTGGTAACTTTTAAAGAGCTTCTCCTTGAATTGGTAACTGGGAATAAAACTTGCCTAAACAACTAGCAAGAGACAGACCAAAACTCATCCTGACGCTGTGCAGATTGTCTTGTTGGATGATCTAAATTGATTTGATAGCGTTTGACTTCAAAACCGCAGAGCGTGGTGGTGCCATAGAGAAAGACATTTATTGTGACATACGTGAACCAAAATCCACAGAAGCTGGTTTTGGAATAAATTATTTAGTCTATAAAATTTATGAGAGAGACTATGCTTTGAATGGACCGTGTTTGTAATTGGTTCATGCCACTGGCTCTGTTTTTATGTTTGAGAAGTCAAGTAGTTTGCTGGCACAAAAGCATCTTTCATTAACTTCTGGTGGTGTACCAGCTACCATTACTGGTAGAGAGAATGCAGTTATTGCTATTGGAATTGGTGTGGCAGCTGCTTTTGAATAGAAAGTTTATGGAAAAAAACAACAAAAGAAAAAAGTGCTTTATATGTTGCTTGCCTCTGTTCTTTCCAAATTGTTCTTTATAGAACTCTCTTATCTAGAGCAGTGTTTCTAAATCTGAGCAATATTATGGTGTGTGGACTTCAACTCCCAGAATTCCCCAGCCAACATGCAAAATGGATTCCCCCCTTACTTCTGTTGGTCTTCCATTTTCACTAAAGGCGAAAGGATAATTTAATACTGATTTGCACCTGGGTTTATCTATGGCTGATAAACCAGAGATCAATACAATACAATAGCAGGGTTGGAAGGGACCTTGGAGGTCATCTAGTCCACCTCCCTTCCGAGGCAGGAAGCCCTATACCATTTCAGACAAATGGCTATCCAACATCTTCTTGAAGACTTGCAGTGTTGGGGCATTCACAACTTCTGGAGGCAAGCTGTTCCACTGATTAATTGTTCTAACTATAAGGAAATTTCTTCTCGGTTCTAAGTTGCTTCTCTCCTTGATTCTCTCCTGTTGGAGAAGGGCGGGATATAAATTGAATAAATAAATAAATTAGTTTCCACCCATTGCTTCTTGTTCTGCCCTCAGGTGCTTTGGAGAATAGTTTGACTCCCTCTTCTTTGTGGCAACCCCTGAGATATTGGAACACTGCTATGATGTCTCCCCTGGTCCTTCTTTTCATTAAAGTAGACATACCCAGTTCATGCAACCATTCTTCATAAGATCAGCGCATCTCCTCTTTGTCCTCCCCTTCAGAGGACAAAGGAACCCAAAGGAGTGCAAAAGCAATGTGTAAATAACATTTTAAAAATAAATTCAACTGGCAAACATAAATATTATACAACTGAATTATAGTTTTAGTGTTAATAAATTTAGCAAACTGAAAATTATGCAAATGAACCACATTTTACATATGGTATTGTATCTTCTTAAAATAGCAAAGTGAATTACATCTGTAATGGGTAGTGTTTTTTTCCTGAACAACAGAAACAGGTTTTTGGTGCTTTCAGAATATCTGGAAAGTTCATATCTTTATCCCTGAAATGATTTTTGAAAACTGCAGCAAAGGAAAAAAAAAACATTACATGGAACATAATAAGCTGGTGTTGAAAAAACTGGTCTGATTTTTAAAATCTGTTTTCGATTTAAGTTCCTACTTCTAACTGGGAATCGATAGAAAAATTCCATAAATTTTCTAGAACTGTGGCTAGTAAGGGTTTCCCCCCCAATTTAATTCCCTGCAGAAATTCACATCGGGACTCTGCATAGTTAAGAAATTGTGCAAATATCTGTCTCGTTATCTTTTTTGCCATAGTCACAGTTTCATTTTACATTGGGGAGAAGGAATTATGTTTTCATCAGTTTGAAGTTTTGTAACATTGTACATATATTGCGACTGCTTTATCAATACACGGCTGCATCAATTTTGAAATATGGAAAACAAGGAAAATAACCGTTTGGAGCAAAGGAAGGAGATATACTTTTATTTCAAAACAGAAATAGCTGAATTGCCCTGAGAAAATTCTGAAACATTTACCTGCAATTCAACCTATAAATAGTCAACAAACCATTCAATTAAAATGAACTTCACATCTAAATCAGGGTCCACTTGAAATGAATTATATTAGCATTTCTAAATCTTTAAAGTCTCCAGAGCTGAGAAACAAAATACCCCCAGGGCAACTTTTGCTCACAGAACACCAGAAGGTCTTATTTTAGGGGGGGGGGAATAAATGAAGAATGTAGACAGACATATGTAACACTTATGGATGACTTTGTTAATAGAAAGATTCATGATGCCTCGATACATTCAACATTCCATAGTTAG
Organism: Rhabdophis nuchalis; assembly: GCA_039707465.1. Taxonomy (NCBI): domain Eukaryota; kingdom Metazoa; phylum Chordata; class Lepidosauria; order Squamata; family Natricidae; genus Rhabdophis; species Rhabdophis nuchalis. Next base: position 38,775,738 of record CM077643.1, read on the forward strand.
CCATGGAATAGAATAGTGGTGGCTAACCTTTTTGGCACCAAGTGCCGAAAGCACGCACACACATATAATGCAATGCGCCCCATGCATGCATGTGCAACCCCTGCATGTGCCCTGCCCCCTGTGCATGCCCACCCATCTCCTGCATGCACCCTGCCCCCCGTGCATGTGTGACAGAGACCCCAAAATCAGCTGGTTGGCAGGAGGTACACGCACATGCGTGCCGGAACTGAGCTGGGGCAACGTCTCATGTTCCTGCAGAGAGGGCTGTGTGTGCCACCTGTGGCACATGTGCCATAGGTCTGCCATCACAGGAATAGGGCCTGGCTATTTGAGGGGTCGCCTTTATTAAATTGTTTCTGTCTGCTCGATGTGGTCAGGAGAAAGGAACCATCTAAGTCCCATCAATTTTATGTTGTGATGTTATGGGGCCAAGAAAACAGGCATTCTCTATTGTAGCCTCTTCCTTCTAGAGATTACACACACACACACAAACATACACACACCTCCCACTCTTCTTGGTTTCCAGAAGTCTCTTAAGACAAGCTCTGTTCCCAGAGGTGTATGGTTGTGGGCAGTGGTGAAATTCAAATTTGTTTACTACCAGTTCTGTGGGCGTGGCTTGGTGGGCGTGACAGGGGAAGGATACTGCAAAATCTCCATTCCCACCCCACCCTGGGGCCAGCCAGAGGTAGTATTTTCTGGTTCTCCCAACTACTCAAAATTTCCGCTACCGGTTCTGCGGAACCTACTGGATTTCACCCCTGGCTGTGGGGGGGGGGGTGTATTATGGTTTTATAATACAACTAGCTATACCCGGCCACGCGTTGCTGTGGCCCAGTCTGGATAAATGGCCATCCAATCTCTGTGTAGATCCACACCTGCACACATACACACAATCACTATATAACCCCCAACCTACCTACCTACTGTATTTCTCCCTCTCTATCTATCCCTCTACCTACCTACCTACCGTATTTCTTCCTCTCTATCTATCCCTCTACCTACCTACCTACCGTATTTCTCCCTCTCTATCTATCCCTCTACCTACCTACTGTATTTCTTCCTTTCTCCCTCTATCTATCTACCTACCTACTGTATTTCTCCCTCTCTATCCCTCTACTTACCTACCTACTGTATTTCTCCCCCTCTCTCTATTCCTCTACCTACCTACCTACCTACCTACCTACCGTATTTCTCCCTATCTATCTATACACCTACCTACCTACCTACCTACCTACCTACTGTGTTTCTCCCTATCTATCTATCCACCTACCTACCTACCTTATTTCTCCCTCTCTATCTATCCCTCTATATACCTACCTACCTACTGTATTTCTCCCTCTCTATCTACTCCCCTACGTACCTACCTACCTACCTACCTACCTACCTACCTATCTACCTACCGTAATACAATAATACAGTAGCAGAGTTGGAAGGGACCTTGGAGGTCATCTAGTCCAACTCCCTGCCTAGGCAGGAAGCCCTATACCATTTCAGGCAAATGGCTATCCAACATCTTCTTAAAGACTTCCAGTGTTGGGGCATTCACAACTTCTGGAGGCAACTTCTGTTCCACTGGTTAATTGTTCTAACTGTTAGGAAGTTCCTCCTCAGTTCTAAGTTGCTTCTCTCCTTGATTAGTTTCCACCCATTGCTTCTTGTTCTGCCCTCTGGTGCTTTCCTCTTCTTTGTGGCAACCCCTTGAGATATTGGAAGGCTGCTATCATGTCTCCCCTAGTCCCTTTTTTATTAAACTGTATTTCTCCCTCTCTCTCTCTCTCTCTCTCTATGGGCCACCTGGGAGTTTGCTATCTCAGTGCCTTCTTTTGGCCCTAAGAGACCTCCATATATTGCTGAGGAAAGCAGCCTGATGGGCGGGGCTACAGGGAGGTGAAAACATGATCAGTGGGTACGTTTTACATTTGTGTACCTTGCACATGACACATGTGTGCTAGGCACAAAATGAGTACGTATTCGGAAGTCCTTGGCAACATTGTGTGAAAATTTGAGGTAAATCGGTGCAGTAGTTTTTGAGATTAGCAGCTTCGTACAAACTATTTTACATGTTTATTTATATAGATAATAATACAATAATACAATAGCAGAGTTGGAATGGACCTTGGAGGTCTTCTAGTCCAACCCCCTGCCTAGGCAGGAACCTTATACCGTTTCAGACAAATGGCTATCCAACATCTTCTTAAAGACTTCCAGTCTTGGGGCATTCACAACTTCTGGAGGAAAGTTTTTCCACTGATTAATTGTTCTAACTGTCAGGAAATTTCTCCTCAGTTCTAAGTTGTTTGTCTCCTTGATTATTTTACACCCATGGCTTCTTGTCTACCCTCAGGTGCCTTGAAGAATAGTTTGACTCCCTCTTCTTTGTGGCAACCCCTGAGATATTGGAACACTGCTATCATGTCTCCCCTAGTTCTTCTTTTTATTAAACTAGACATACCCAGTTCCTGCAACCGTTCCTCATATGTTTTAGCATCCAGTCCCCTAATCATCTTTGTTGCTCTTCTCTGCACTCTTTCCAGAGTCTCCACATCTTTTCTACATCGTGGCGACCAAAACTGAATGCAGTATTCCAAGTATGGCCTTACCAAGGCATTATAAACTGGTATTAACACTTCACGTGATCTTGATTCTATCCCTCTGTTTATGCAGCCTAGAACTGTGTTGGCTTTTTTGGCAGCTGCTGCACACTGCTGGCTCATATCTAAATGGTTGTCCACTAGGACTCCAAGATCCTTTTCACAGTTACTACTATTGAGCAAATTACCACCTATACTGTACCCCTGTGCATTTTCTTGCCTAAATGTAGAACTTTACTCTTTTCGCCATTGAATTTCATTTTGTTAGATAGTGCCCAATGTTCCAGTTTGTCAAGATCCTTCTGTATCTTAAGCCTATCTTCTGGAGTGTTGTTCACCAACTTGAGTTATTTGTAAAAATAATAAAGGCAAGATATAAATAATGAAATAAATACATAAAAAAGCAAACCTCTCTTTTATTTTAGTCAGTCTTCGCATGTTTTCACTGCAACCTGCTGATATTATTAGGCTGTTGCTGGTTGTTGTGGTTTTCCTATTGAAATGTAAATTTTTGTTTCTGCTTTTCCTCTTTAATCTCTTAAACCCTTCTTTTCATCTTACACTAAATAGCTTTGAGAAGCAGCTTATAAAAGTGTGGATATATGCATGATTTTCGTTTTGTCAAAGCCATGAGAGTCATAGCTTGTCTATGGCTCCCAGAGGTGGAAGTTTGAATTGGGAATTGCTGAACTAGGGGTGTCGGGAAAATGTTAATGGATTCATTTCTGTGCAGAATCGTCTTAACTGCTAAAATGAAATCTGTTCCACCATAAACAAGCAGGTAATTCACGGAGGCTGTCAACATCTGTCTTGAAATGTAGCTCAGCACAAAAAGTGTGAAATAAACACATCTATTTGGGAAACCGGGAGAATAATATGTAGGTATGCAAAAATGTGTTTATTAATGAAAAATGTGTTCTAGGCGCACACAAAATGCAAATCTGTGAAAGTGACCTGAGAAAAAATGTAAAGCCGGGTTCCTTTGGGCATATAAAAGAAATTACGATAATACGGATAATCAGCAGAATATCTTAATAATTGAACGTGCATGTGTTATGCATATGGCTCAACTGCAGGCCGGAGACTCTGAGCTCACCCTCTACGTCAGGGGTCCCCAACCTTTGCCACTTTAAGTCTGAAGGACTTCAGCTCCCAGAATTCTCCAGCCAGCAAAGCTGGCTGGAGAATTCTGGGAGCTGAAGTCCTTCAGACTTAAAGTGGCAAAGGTTGGGGACCGTGCCCTTTATGGAAAAGAAGTGTGAACTGGAGGTAGTTTTTATTTGCAAGACGGTTCAGTTGTGAAGAGATGTAACGATCAAATGGCAGCAGCTTTCCAGGCATTGAATCTGTGACTTGAAAGATCAGGTGACCCTAATCTTGGTGATTTTGGGGGGGGGGGGTATGTGCAAGATGCCAAAGTGTAGGAGGAGAGAACAGTGAGCCACTGCTGTTTCTTGGCAGACAGACAGTCTTCAGACTCTACACCAAAAGTTGTATCAGTTTTACCAGACATTGGCATATTTTTCAGTTAGTGTTGCTGAACAGTGCCATCTAGATAAAGATGTGTGTCATCTTAGACAATGTGTGGAATAAATAAGTTACACATTGCCACGTCTTTGTCCTCAGTCAGTCGTGCTTATCTTGGACCCAAACCAATCTGCCTTCTAATATCTCTATTTTTAATTGTTTCTCACATTTTTTCTGCTCTTAATAATAAGAGGATTTTGCCGGCACAATTGCTAGTAGCTTGGCAGTGGTGGGTTGCAGGCAAGTACGCCCTGGGTATCATTCCGGTACGGTGCTCCGGAGGGCTCACCTGCCTTCCTTACCTGTATCTGAGCTTTTTGGTGCTTATGCGCACAGAATGTACAGTGCCTGCACGACGCTCCACCAAGCAGCTGGAGTGTTGCAGAGCATCGCAGGAGGTAAGGACACGTGTGTGTGTGTGTGTGTGCGATGCACACGTTCACGTGGTGGATGCCAGGCCCCATTGCACCGTAGCAGTTGCAACAGGATCCGAAACCCACCACTGTAGCTTGGGCACTTTCAGAAGATAGATCAATTATGTATTGATGTGAAAGCATAGGCACCCTATAAACTTTAAAGATAAAGGTAATGTTTCCCCTGCCCAGATGTGTCTGACTCTATGGCAGGGGTGTCAAACTCATGGCCCATGGCCCAGATGTGTCACATGCTGGCCATGCCCACTCTGGTTTAGCAAAGGAGGGCAAAATCATGATGTCACATGACAATAACGTGACCTTGCGAGTTTGACACCCCTCCTCTAGGTGGTGCTGCTCATCTCCATATCTTAGCAGAGAGACTCAGCATTGTCTGAAGACACTTCCATAACCATGTGGCTGGCATGACTGTATGCCAAGGTGCACAGAACACTGTTACCTTCCTATCAAAGTGGTACCTATTTATCTACTTCCATTGGCAAGTAGCTGGGGCAGGAATGGAAGCTCAACTGACACATCGTGATATTTGGGTCTTACACTGCCAATCTTCCGACTGGCAAACCCAGTGTCTTAACTGCTAGGCCACTATATCCCCATAGGCCACTGTGGCCCCCCCATCTGTATACTTTAGGGGTGCTTAATTACAAATGTGAATAACTGTGGTGTACTGTACATATTTTGAGAACCTATTTAAATCTTAAGGTTTCAGATGAGCCAAGTGGCTCTCATTGAATAAAGACGTAATTCCCATTCGGACAGTCCCTCAGGCCCAAATGTTTTGCTACCTGCAGGTGATGTAAGGAACTTACCTTGCATCAGAAATTAATGAGGGAACAGGATTTGATTGAGTCAATATCTCCTTGAGCTACGGTGGCGCAGTGGTTAGAGTGCAGTACTGCAGGCTACTTCTGCTGATCACCGGCTGCCTGCAATTTGGCAGTTCAAATCTCACAAGGCTCAAGGTTGACTCAGCTTTTTGTCCTTCTGAGGTGGGTAAAATGAGGACACGGATTGTTGGGGGCAAAAAGCTGACTGTGTAAACCGCTTAGAGAGGGCTATGAAGCAGTATGTAAGTCTAAATGCTATTGCTGTTGCTAAAGCAATAAAACCTGAGATTGGGAGTGGTAAATTATCTAATGGAGGTCTTTAACAAAGGGCAAGTACTTCTGTTGTCACTGTAGGTTTTTAAGAAGAGATTGGACAACCATTTGTCTGAAACATGATATAAGGTCTCCTACTTGAGACCTATTTGAGTAGGGGGTTGGATTAGAAGACCCCCCCAAGGTCCCTTCCAATTCTCTTATTCTATTGCTGGATGATTTGGATTATGAGTTGCAGGGGTGGTATTTATATACCTTCCCTACCTGTCTGCAGGTGTGAGGATGCATGCTCATGCTTCACTCGTATGTGCCCCATACACATATGCACTTAGCCTTCTGCGCATGCACTTTGGCCTTAAAAAAGTGCCTAAATGGGATGGCATAGAGCTGGGGTGGGTGGGCAGGGCCACCCATGATTTCAGGCAAACTGGTGCGAACCAGCAGAATACCACCTCTGGTGAATTGGTCATCTCCACTCCACCTTCCACTTGTTTCTGAAATTCAGCTTTGTGTCACCTTGTGATTTTATGACACGCTCCAGCATTTTTCTATAAAATACCTGGAGGTGAATTTCCCAGGAAGCATGTTAGTAAAACAAATGCCTGCATCCTCCAGACCATCAGTTTTGGTTGATTGTGTGCAGGAGGGAGCCCATTTTTGGCAAGAATTCAGGATCATAAGCTTGCAGGCAAAGCTAATGAAATGTCCCAGATTCCCATGAGCAAGTAACCTTTAACAGCCTGATCTAGCAAACTTATTTGAATAAAAATGCAAAATAAGGCTGTAAGAGTCCTTTATTGCCTTTTCTTCTAATGGTGGATGTAATGTGAATCTTTAGTTACTAAGAAGACTAAGTCATCGTGGTTCATTTATTATTGAAGGGAATCAAGTTGTTTCCCTTTCACACATGAATTGGAATTCCCAGAATTCCCAGATACCTAATGTACCTGATGGGCTATCAAAAGACAAATATTTTGCTGCCATGAGTTTGTTGCTAGAAATGATGCACTGAATTCATAGATACTTAATTCTCTTGTGAGCTGAAATATAGTGAAGTAGAATCTGCAATCCCCTGGTGAAGCACCATATATGCTTCTGAGATCTTGTTTTCCCTGTAGAATTTCCCTGTAGAATTGCTCTGTAGGAGATCACCGGACTGAAGGCAAGGGAGGGGTCAAACGGGTCATCAGTCTCGAATCCTTTCATGCCCACAAGAGATTTTTAAGTCCAGCCTACCTTGATTTCTATTGATTCATATCTACCATCCATTTGCTTTGACTGTTAGTAGTTCAGATTCTTGTAGAGCGCATAAGCATGCAATAAACCTTTATATTCTTTTGAACTTCTTGATTTCCCTGCCCTTGACATGCTCTCCTCTAATGCTGTGTATCCTCTTTTCTTTTTTTCCCCCCAGGATCCTGACCCTGTTCTACAATGGAAAAACTGCTTCTATATCTGTTCTTCATTGGCTTAGTGCTGAAGGCCGAGACTTGTCCCAAGCGCTGCGTATGCCAGATCTGGTCTCCCAATCTTGCTACACTTTGTGCAAAGAAAGGGCTATTGTTTGTCCCTCCTGACATTGATAGGAAGACAGTAGAATTGCGGCTGGCAGACAACTTTGTTACAAATATCAAGCGGAAAGATTTCGCCAACATGACCAGCCTGGTGGACCTGACGCTGTCTAGGAATACAATTAGTTTCGTCACCCCTCATGCATTTGCTGACCTGCGCAACCTGAGGGCTTTGCACTTGAACAGTAACCGATTGACTAAAATCACCCATGATATGCTAAGTGGGCTTTCCAATCTGCATCATTTGATATTGAACAATAACCAGCTGACCATGATCTCCTCCACTGCTTTTGATGATGTCTTAGCTCTTGAGGAGCTGGATTTATCCTACAACAACCTGGAGACCATTCCCTGGGATGCTGTCGAGAAGATGATCAGCTTGCACACCCTCAGTTTGGACCACAACATGATCATCAACATTCCCAAGGGGACCTTCTCCCACCTCCACAAGATGACCCGGCTGGACGTCACATCCAACAAACTGCATAAGCTGCCGCCTGACCCTCTCTTCCAGCGAGCTCAGGTTTTAGCCACCTCAGGAATCATCAACCCATCCACATTTGCACTGAGCTTTGGGGGGAACCCTCTTCATTGCAATTGTGAACTTCTGTGGCTGAGACGCCTTTCCAGGGAGGACGACCTGGAGACTTGTGCTTCACCTTCTGTTCTGTCTGGCCGCTATTTCTGGTCGGTCCCCGAGGAGGAGTTCCTGTGCGAACCCCCCCTCATTACTAGGCACACACATGAGCTCAGAGTGCTAGAGGGCCAAAGAGCCATCCTTAGATGTAAAGCCCGTGGTGACCCAGAGCCTGCTATACATTGGATTTCCCCAGAAGGCAAGCTGATTTCTAACGCAACCCGGTCTCTGGTGTACGACAACGGAACTCTTGACATTCATATTACAACCATGAAGGATACAGGCTCTTTCACCTGTATTGCTTCCAACCCGGCGGGGGAAGACACCCAGTCTGTAGATCTTCACATAATCAAACTGCCTCACATAGTAAACAGCACAAACCACATCCACGAGCCAGATCCTGGCTCCTCGGATATATCAACTTCGACCAAATCTGGCTCAAATGCAAGCAGTAGCAACGGGGAAACGAAAGTTAGCCAGGACAAGAAGGTGGTGATAGCGGAAGCCACATCATCCACTGCCTTGCTTAAATTTAATTTCCAAAGGAATATACCCGGCATACGTATGTTCCAAATTCAGTATAATGGAACATATGATGATTCGCTTGTTTACAGGTAGGGGATTCCGGCCCAGCTCAACTCCAGAAAAATCAGGAATGAAACTGTATTCCTATTGCCTATTGGACAGATGGTTAAATATATAGGTTGGGAAGGAAAGAGTGATAATGTAACAACCTCCTGCAAGGAGAAACCACACAAAGAGTGGTGGCAGGTTGGCTCTTAAGCATAATCCATGAACTCTGGGTGTTTTTTTTTTTTTTAAGTAGCAGAATGATCTTGAATGGTTTGTGGGTCTACTTCTTTAGTTTGCAGCTCCACAATCACACTACTGTATTTGTTGATCTATTAGCGTAATCATCTTTTGAAGGATTTGGGGGTATTGTCAGTACTGCATTTGGAAAGCATTGGATGTCGGCTTCCTGAGTTGTTTCTCCATAGTTTATGTAACCGATCACTTAACTGCTGAATTGCTCACTGGATATATTTAAGGAAAGGAATGATGGGTGGTACATTTGCTTTGGATATGAACTCTTATCCCAAATAGAGTTCAGGTTCTTCTGTTTAGGAAACGAAGAATTATGGCCATGCTTGGGTTTGCGTCACAGGGGAGAGTGTGATGGGTCAGGTGCTAGGGCTTTGGGGTGCTTTGGAGGTAATCCAGAAAAGGGTAATCAGTATGTGAGAGCATGAAAGTAGTAGCTCCCTGTAACCTTTTAAAGCAGCCGTGCCCAATCTGCGACCCTAGACAGCTAGTAATGCGGCTCCACACGATCGTAAAATTTTAACATTATTATATAATTTATACACATTAACTATATTATATATTTTATGGGCGTCGCAAGGCATTTCCTCTTCACTCAATGTGGCCCAGGCAAGCCAAAAGGTTGGACAACCATGCTTTAAAGCAGAGGTGGGGAACTATGGCCCTTTTATGACTTGTGGATTTCAACCCCCAGACTTCTCAAGCCAGCGTGGCTGGGCTCAGGAATTCTGGGAGTTGAAGTCCACGAGTCATAAAAGGGCCATAGTTCCCCACCTCCGCTTTAAAGCAACTTCGTCTTTTCCTAGGCACAGGAAATGCTATGGTTTAAAGCAGTGGTAGTCAACCTGGTCCCTACCGCCCACTAGTGGGCGTTCCAGCTTTCATGGTGGGCGATAGTGGTTTTGTCCGATACTGAAGCACTTTCCTTTTTTTAATTTAATTGACTTCCCTACTTTATAAATCATCATTACTATGGAACCGGTGGGCGGTTAGAAAATTTTACTACTAACAGAGATACAAAAGTGGGCAGTAGGTATAAAAAGATTGACTACCCCTGGTTTAAAGAAATGCAGGCAAGAGTACCATTCAAGTCCCTGTGTCCGCCAAAGTAATCTTTTAAATTATTTCCAAAGTGTTGTATTAATGCTATTGAGTGGTTTGCGTGAAAGGTTGTATGAAAAGCTGCAATATAGATAGCATTAGTGATCAAATAATATTTCTGCAGGTAAATAAACTGACTCCTGCAATCATTAATGGGCCAGAGCCTGGGAGAGCTAATTGCCTAACTAGGCTAAAAAAAAAAAATCCCTAACAACACGATGAACAGCAGTAGTGACAGCTGTGTTAGATGCATTGATTTCTTGTTCACAGGTCTTTTGGGGAAGAGAGTAAAATATGTGTATGTATTGTCTGCATATCCCAGGAACTGACTTTTAAAATGGGGTTCTTGATTGCTTAGGAATATGACCCAGATGATAATATGCCTCCATATGTTCCTGCCCAAATGTTAAGAACAACCAGCTATGGTCTATTAAAACAGAGGATTTTATTTCCCTGGACTGTTAGATTCATTACTGTTTTTATGTCCTGGTTATTTGTGAATGTTCTAAGCCAGGGGTCTCCAACCTTTGCAACTTTAAGTCTGAAGGACTTCAGCTCTCAGACTTCTCCAGCCAGCTTTGCTGGCTGGAGAAGTCTGAGAGCTGAAGTCCTTCAGACTTAAAGTTGCAAAGGTTGGAGACCCCTGTTCTAAGCAACTCTGAGAATTCTAGCAAACTGAAAAACAGGATCTGGTTGTGGTTGTTGTTGTTGTTGTTGTTTTAAATAAACCAATTAATAAATTAATGAGCGCTATTAGACCTTGGCTTCCATCCAGCCGGAGGCCTGAGTGATTGTCCTCCTTTATAGGCAAAGGGCAGTGTCCTTTTCAGCCTTGAAGTCTGCTTTATTTAAATTTGTTTTATTTTTGTACAAATCCTTGTTGAACTTTAATCCTTCAAGGTAATCTGGTTAATTTAGATAAGAAGACATTAATACCCTCTATTTGGGATGACAGTTCTAGAAAAGAGGCCTGTATTTGCCTCTCATTAAAATTCCAATTATTCAATCTCATTTGGCAGCAGAGAGAGTAACAGCCAATGACTTCGATTTGCTAAATAGGGATTTGCTCTGGAAACGATTAATGGAGCAGTTACAGTTCAAGAACAGTTTATCCTTTAGTATCTTATTTTTTTAATGCCATATCCTTGGATGGGAGCCGGTCCTGCAGATTTAAAGAATCAGGAGCAACACCTTCCATCCTCCCCCGCTTAAAAAACACCAAAAAGATGGTTTTTAAAATGTTTTTGCAATAAGCAATATCATTTTCTGATCATCTAAGCAAAAAATGTGCAAGGATGATTGGGGTCAAAATATACTTACTGTTAGTACTTTTAAAAGTATATTGTTAGAAAGAAAAACATAGATAAGAGAGGTATATGGGAAATATATTTCACTACTCAACTAGCTAATATCATCAGTGCACTGATGATGTTACCTAGGTGGGTAATGAAAGGCCCGCAAGAAAACAACTAGGCTCAGAAACAATAAGGGCCCAACGGTTCAACTCCCACCTACAAACATTCCCTTCTATTGATATGGAAAAGATTCAGAAATCTTAGCTGAGGAAAGCTGCTAGATAAAATAAAGGTCTAGTTGAACCTCAGATGCCTGGCTTCTTGATGACTCTAAGAATGTCCTTTGTGACTTGGTCAATAAAAGCTGTGGTGGTTCAGTGGTTAGAATGCAGTATTGCAAGCTAATTCTGCCAACTGCCAGCAGTTCAATTCTCACCAGGTGCAAGGTTGACTCAGCCTTACATCCCTCCGAGGTGGGTAAAATGAGGACGCAGATTGTTGGGGGCAATAGGCTGACTCTGTAAATGGCTTAGAGAGGGATGTAAAACCACTGTAAAGCCATTTGTAGGTTTAAGTGCGCTAATGCTAAATTGGGGCCACTTTGATCTCAGGTTCAGTCTCCTGTTGTGTACATGTACTCACTTCTCAGTAGAAGAAGGGTATTTGACTCTTTCAGCTGGGATAATAGCAAATGTAATAGTTCAGGTACTATAATTCCAGCACAGAACAAAGCCTTAGAATTAATTTTGCTGCTTATCCCCCCCAGCTCTAGGAGATCTATTTGTTCATCTATGAACAGAAGATGCTACCAATTCATCTTTTAGAAAATGATTGTGGGGATCACGTTTACTTTCCCTCCAGTGTAGGAAGAGCATACATTTTATAGATCAATGTATATGAATTAGGATGGAGACCGAGATGCTTGAGGGACTATGAGTTTCCATGCTGAGGAGGGCAGCTAGATAAATCAAATGAATGAAAGTATGAATGAATAAGTAATGAAATATCTAATCAAACTTGCTTCTGAGCTCATGAGAAGCAAAAAGGAGAAACGAGGGTAGTAGCCAGGCAGCTCCCAGCTCATTTAGGTTGCCCCTGGGCCTTGTTTCCAAGCTTTCAAACAAACAAACAAACAAAAAAAGAGAATATTGTTTCTTTTTGGAGAATAAATAGCATGAGCCTCTATGCAGAGTTATAGTTCAACACAACCGACTGAAGAATGCTTTAGAGAATTCTGGGAGCTGCATGCTTAAATGTAATAAATGGAACAACTTCTATATTCGAAAGGAAACATGAAAGCAAGAAGTGTAATTATTTTGGCCTTTTCCTGGCTTTCATACTCACCTGAGCTTTGCATAATATCTTTCCTTTCATCTGGTTTTGCTTTATTCCTATATTATATGGATGTTTTCATGTTCTCATTTGGAATTGCTTCAGCATTTTTAACCAGTGATGGATTGTTTTGAATAGTTGAGAAAACGTCCCATGTATAGAACGTATTGAAATGCTATTTTCTACTGTATCATGTGCTGGGTGCATAGTTAAAACACTGAGTGCCCTAGATCTAGGTTTGATAACCTGGGGCAAGAGGCATAATGTCTGGGAACAGAGTATGTTTTTGACGAGAAAGTACATGGGGAATCTTCCGGTGCTCTGGCAAAAGTTTTCCCTTTCCTTATGTAACCTAGCACCAAACTCTGCTTTATTTAGATTGACAGTTGTGTCAAACGGAAAAGGAAAGACAAAAATTCTTTTCCAGCCTATGTTCCCCAATTGTATCGGGATCACGTCTCCCATCCCAACTAGGAGGCACTGGGAAAGCAGGCTTGGGCAGAGCACCTGGAGATCCACTTCATGGTATATCCCCTCCATCCGATCCAATGTATTAATCTATGTCTTATCCTATCATCTTGTAGAATGATACCTCCCATGAGCAAGACCTTCCTGGTCAACAACTTGGCCGCGGGGACGATGTACGACTTGTGTGTCTTAGCAATCTATGACGATGGCATCACCTCCTTGACAGCCACTCGCGTGGTGGGGTGCACCCAGTTCACGACGGAGCAGGACTACGTGCGCTGCCATTTCATGCAGTCCCAGTTCCTGGGCGGGACCATGATCATCATCATCGGAGGGATTATCGTGGCCTCCGTCCTGGTCTTCATCATCATCCTCATGATTCGCTATAAGGTGTGTAACAACGGCGGGCACTCCAAGGTGACCAAGGTCAGCAACGTTTACTCCCAGACCAACGGGGCTCAGGCCCAGGGGTGCAGTGGAGCCGCATTGTCCCAGTCTGGGTCCAAGCAGGCCGTGGGGCGCGAGGAGAGCCTGCAGTGCTGCAAAGTCAGCAACGACAATGTGGCGCAGTCGTCGGAAGCCTGCTGCAGCCAGGACTCCTCCACTGCTACCTCCTCTTTGCCTCCCATGTGGACTCCTGGCCCTCCCACTTCCCAAAAGCTGAAGCGTAAGCCCATGCCAAAGCCCAGCAGTGATCTTCCACCGCCGAGCGAAGGCGCCGCTACCAGCCTAGAATCCCAGAACACTAACCGCAACAACTCAACTGCTCTGCAGTTGTCTAGCCAAACCCCAGACTATGCCAAAGGGGGATCCCAGTACAAAAGAGCACAAGCCAAGTCAAGTAAGTTCCTCACTTTGCCAGCTGACCCATCCCGGGCAAAACGCAGGTACTCCCTGAACGGAGAATTAATGGAATACCATTGTTATATTAACTCCTCCAGTGCAGGTGGATTTTGGTCTAAGCGGAGCTTGTCTATGAATGGGATGCTCATGCAGACAGACTGTTCCAAGGTGGATAGTGGCAAAGCAACTTTCTCAAGCTCTGAGTGGATATTGGAAAGCACTGTGTGATCCGCTGTGATGTGTGGTGTTTTTTTTTTTCTAAATTAAAAAAAAAAAAGTACGGAGTAAACCCTCCCCCCGTCCTCCAAACATTGTTGGAAAACGTGTATCCATTCAAGCAGTTTGCATTTTTTTTCCCACCCTTATTGTTTTTGGGGCAGAGTTGGGCTCAAATCCTACCAGGCAACGTCCACTTGTTCCCATTTGGGGTTTCTTGGTTTTTAGCATAAAACCACCGAAGGCAAATGTCACATTCAAAGAGCTCATTTAAATAATTTTTTTTAAAAAAAGTGATCAAGGAAAAAGCATGAAATGACACGAGTGCCTTCCTTTTTCCTTGGATTGGCATCTTGGTTCTCCAATGGCAGATCAAGAACAAAAGCACATGGGCGGGGGAAAACGGCCCTGTGCGGAGGCCATTGGTCTTTTCCCCTACAACCAACCATTTAATGGATCAATCATGATACAAAAAAAGAATATTTTTTAAAGCAATCTTGAGTGTCTTTTTCTTCCCTCTCTCCTCCCCCCCTCCCCGACGTGGTATTGGTGTTGCCTTCATTTTCAGGCAAATGCTGTAAAATCTCAACAACTCTATGTTGTTATATTGTGTAAAATAAAATATTCCATAACTCACTCAGTCAGTGTTACAAGAGGTTCCCCTCTCCTCCTCCAGTCTTGCCTTGAATCATGGCTCAGGTGTTCTGGTGAATGGTGGGCCAGCCCCATCTGTGTAGAGGCTGGAGAGAAGGGGGAATAGCTTGATCTCCTGGACTTCAGGTTTCCTGGATTTTACTCCTGTTGGCTTCTGTCCTTTGCCAGCTGAGGCCCGGTTCCGAACGAAACTCCTGGGTGCAGGAATATCAAAGTTTGATAGCATGAGAAAGGGTTGGTGGTTGAAAGGCAGTGGTTCAGTGGCTAAGACGCTGAGCTTGTCGATCAGAAAGTTGGCAGTTCGACGGTTCAAATCCCTAGTGCCGCGTAACGGAGTGAGCTCCCGTTACTTGTCCCAGCTTCTGCCAACCTAGCAGTTTGAAAGCATGTAAAAATGCAAGTACCTTCCCTTTGGTGGGAAGGTAATGGTGTTCTGAGCACCTTTGGCGTTTAGTCATGCCAGCCGCATGGCCACGGAGATGTCTTTGGACAGTGCGGGCTCTTCAGCTTTGAGCACTGCCCCCCTAGAGTTGGGAACGACTAGCACATATGTACGAGGGGAACCTTTACAGCATGAGAAGGTGGTTGTGCAAATCAAGAAGGTTCCCTGCCTGAATGGGAGGCTGGGAGAGCTTTTGATCTCTAGCAGAAGTAGAGCCAGCAAAAGCTTCTGTCTATGTTTAGCTTCCAAGCGAAATGGTGTTGAATAGTATCCGAATTTCCTTTTGTTCATTTGTTGATGGCTGAGAGATGTATTACCAGGATTGAGTCGGTGACATTTAGATTTGATGAAGTCGATCTCATGTTGCTTTGAAAGGCAAGGAATCTACCTTTGCAGGGAGGATGCTACTCAGCATAGCGAAAGGGACAGGAGGAGAGATTAGTCAGAAGAAGTTTTCCCAGAGTAAGTGCTCTCAAGATTTATTGAGGCTACAACCTGAGAACCATCAGCCAACATGGTTGGGAAATTTGGCTTTGGAATTACTTCATCTTGATTTTGGAGGGTCATCTCAAACCTTTGTTCTTTTGGCTGAAGTGAAAATATGCCTATTAATGCGCATGGCAATTTACTGCATTTTTCAGAGTTCCCGTTCAAGTTGTTGAGTT
Source organism: Rhabdophis nuchalis (assembly GCA_039707465.1). NCBI lineage: Eukaryota > Metazoa > Chordata > Lepidosauria > Squamata > Natricidae > Rhabdophis > Rhabdophis nuchalis. Next base: position 38,791,439 of record CM077643.1, read on the forward strand.
ATTACCAGGAATTTTTTTTAAAAGGTGTGTTTTTATTCTTTTTGTTTTGTTTTGGTGCTATGATATAATCATGGGATTGAAACTTTTATGACCTCTTTTCTGTGTTTTCATTAATAAGACATGTTTTGATTATACTTATCAGGAAAGAAAAATATCGAAATCAAACTCAAAAGGGTTGCAATTTTTGCATTTTGTCAGCCTCAGCATGAATATGACAATTTTTTTCAAGACACTGGAAGTCAATTGAAACTGAGAGTGGGAGTGATCTGATGAGCAACCAAGTTTGCCTTCTCCCCCAAACCACAAAAGTGTTTCACAGAAGAATATTAGTATTATCTAACTCTCATCCCACATGAACTCTCAGCCCCAAATCTTCCCATACACGACATTTTTGTTGTTTAATTCCATTTGTAGGTTTGCAGGATATCAGTTCTATGTATCACTCACTGAATGTCTTGGTGCAAGAATTTGCATTAGTCTTCAAAGACTGCTCTCAAATGGTGCAGCCTCTTCTGTATTTTTTGACAGACTTCAAGGAGATAGGTCAAGCTAAAGCAGGGAAGGCACTGGCCGATATTCCGTGGGATCCAATATTCAAGCAGTAAAAATATAACCTGGCATTATCCTACAAGACCATTGATTTAAAGAGGTCTATCATAATTCAGCAATGAGTCATTCTGGGGAGTTCTCTCAAATTAAGTATGGAAGATGTAAGTATGGTTTCCGGAACTCCTTGTACTAGTAGATGCAGTGCTTAAACTGCTGTGGAAAATTGCTATCTACATTAGGCAGTGTAGTAAGGCTTGGCCTTGTTCTCCATTCATGGTCCTCCTACTTACATTAATCAATGGTGAAGAATGTTGGTATATTCTGCAAATTACGGAACATAGTGAATTGACTCACCCATTTTTTCCAGGATTGATTTGGAGCTAATGTAACTTTCACTGGTCAATAATATGGCCCGAGCATTAATAGTTCTTTCTATTGCCCATGATTGAGATGAATCTTTGAGAGGACCTCTTTTCTTTGGTCTTCTCTAAGTAAAATCTCCCTGGGATGGTTTGGTTTTTCTTTATATCTCTGTAGTCACACTGGGATGGAAAATGGGCTGTAAATATGATGTGCCAATCCTGGTCATATTAATTAATTTAAATATATAACCTGAACCTTTAGGTGATGGTGCACAAGATTGTGCATTGCTAGCGCATGACAGTAGGTCAGTTGACCAGAGATTACTAGGTCAGTTGTGTTGTTCAGACATGGCTGCTGTGAAGCAGTTGCTTAAAGGAGCAGATTTCATTGGAGTGGACAAGGTGTTATTTTAAAAATCTGTATCAGTGTACCATTATTTAAATATTTGGGGGGATTTTACTGAAAAAAATCTAGGAGAAGAAAAAGCTCCTTTCCAGTATTTGATATGGGTTTTGTTTTTTGATTAAGTTGCCAAGCAAATCATTTGTCTTCTTTTTTTCCATTTTCCTTCTCTCGTTGAGGGTCAGTTTTAGATGGCGGTAGGGCAATCTCTGCCCAGCAATGTGGCAGCATATAGTTGACCTTGACTGATGTTGAAAAAGCTAAGACAAAATGAAACTAGTATTTAGAAAGAAGGTCACCAGGAAAGCTAAGATGAACTAACAAGTTAACGTAGGAAGCCAAATAACCAACTAACTAACTTGGAGGAAGTTGGTGGCAAGAAGACTGTATATCCACAAGGTCACCAGGAACAGTCAAATTTGTGAATAGATTTCCAGTTGTGCCTCTTGATTCTTTTCTCCCAAAATATTTGTGTCTCAGCCTTATTTCTGTACTTGAAAAAAATATTTGGCAAACTTCATTGAGTTGGCAGATGTGCTAATTCAATGCCTACCCTCCTACCAAGGATTTCTGGTCATGGCGCCAGTTCACTGCTGAGACATTAGCCAGCTCTGTACATTGTACGACCTATTTGCATTTCAGTTGATGCAGCATTGAGCAAGAGAAGCTGAGTTGGTTTCTCCTATCATTGGTAGTCTTCTCAAATGAAACCTTGGGGAGATGGTTAGCTTTTGAGTAGGGTTTATCCATAGAACAACTGCATTTATATGTCCTGAATAGAGTAAAAATAATGTCGAACAGCTGGGAGGAAGAGAAAAGCTTACTTACTTTATTAGATTTCTATCCCGCCCTATCTCCCAAAATGGGACTCAGGGCGACACACAGGAATTTAAACATCCAAAAATACAAACAATACAAAATTCTACAAAAGTTAAAACTAAAATTAAATAATTTAGTCCATGCTAAAAGACCAATTTAATTTAAAACCCAACTCTAAAAATAGCATAGCTATAGCAGCTATGCCAGGCTGGCCATATGGAAGAAATATGTTTTCAGTATCCGGCGGAAGAGGCGAAGGTCGGTGATAGTGCGAAGGTCTGGGTGGGAGGTCATTCCAGAGGGCGGGGCCTGCCACAGAGAAGGCTTTTCCCCTGGGCGTCGCCAGCCGGCATTGACCGGCGGACGGCACCCTAAGGAGGCCCTCCCTGTGGGAGCGGACAGGTCGAATGGAGGTATGTGGTAGTAGGCGGTCCTGCAGATTACCAGGCCCACTGCCATGGAGCGCTTTAAAGATGGTCACTAAAACCTTGAAACGCACCCGGAAGGCTACCGGCAGCCAGTGCAGCTCACGCAGGAGAGGTGTTACATGGGAGTATTTTGAAACTTCCAAGATTCCCCGTGCGGCCGCATTCTGCACCAACTGGAGCCTCCGGGTGCATCTCAAGGGAAGCCCCATGTAGAGAGCATTGCAATAGTCCAGGCGAGAAATGACAAGAGCTTGAGTGACTGTATGTAGGGCGCCACGATCCCCAGTGTGTGTTGGGCCACAAATTACTTGGGTCAGGTCCATGGCCGTCATGGAGGCCATGAACTCCCGAGCCACCTCAGACGATCCACTTAGCAAGAGAACAGAGATGATTACAAAGGCTCCAGACTTATATGCATTTTTTTGCCAAACTTTTAACTGATCCCATGCTGGTTCTTTCTGCATTGGCTACAGGGTGGATTTTATTTAAATTGAGTGAATTTTAATCATGATTTAAATCACTAGTAAAAAGACTTGATTTAAATCAACTTGATTTAAATCATAATTTTTAAAGAGCAGCTGTCATCTCTGTCCTGCAGTGGGTCCTCCTCTGATCTGCTGTTGACTCACTGACAGTCCCAATATTGCAGAATATACAGCATCATGCTACATAACTTAAGCTCCATTTCCTGCTGAATAAATGAAATTATTAGCGTATCTTAAATAGAAAACTATCTTTAGATACATTTTTACTCCAAAAGCATTTTATTAAAATAAATTTGTTAAAAATTAATTTTTTTTAAATAAAATCCAATTTAAATAAAAAAACATTTTTGGGGATTTTTAAAAAATGATTGATTTTTATCCACCCTGATTGGCTACCTTCCTTGGTGCCCAAGTGCCGCAGTGGTTAGAATGCAGTATCATAGGCAAACGCTGCCCACAGTCTGGCATTTGATCCTGACAGGGCTCAAGGTTGAATCAGCCTTCCATCCTTTCAAGGTTGGTAAAATGAGAACCCAAATTGTAGGAGGCAATATGCTGACATTGTAAACTGTTCAGAGAGCTCTGTAAAGCACTGTGGAGCAATATGTAAGTTTAAGTGCTGTTGATATGAGAAATTGCAGGAAGTGCTGACAACCAGAAAGAAGGGAAATCTGCAGCCTTCCAGATCTTGAAAACACTCTCCTAGCATTCTTCAACATGGATCTTGTTATCTGGAGTTTGTAGTTTAGCAGCATAGATGGATCACATATCCCTCTCTGACTTTAGATTTGATTTCATTGAAGCAGAGAACCAAAAATGTAAGCCTATTAAGCCATCTTGATCAAAGGAGCAATGAGTGGAATTAACTGCCCCCCCCTTTTAGTTGACTTTTTGCTATTTGTATGTGTGAACTTTTTTTTATCAAATGCTTGAGATTGTTCCTACAAACTTACTCACATTGTGGCTGGAATGAGGGCCTGGATAGAAAGAGAGGGCCTGTATTACATTTGTCCTATGGATTTTTGTGGTTTGATGTTATGAAGATGGAGTTCCTTTTCATTCCCCCTTCCCTTTCCACAAAGTCTTCTGATCTGGTAAATTTTGCATAGTTGCCTCCTTTCTGTTGCTACACAACTTGATGAAATTCCCATTGTTTTCAAATACTGTTGTGCAAACAACATGACTGGATCATTGCATATCCTATTATACATAATATATTTGACCAATGGTTTAAAGGTTCCAGGCTGTAAAAGGAAGGAACCTCAGATAGTCTATGGTGAAGGACTACATTGTTATATGAAGTCCCTTCAATTTACAAGAATGTGTTATGGATATATTCATAGATATATTCATGACAGTAGGTCAGTTGATCAGAGATTACTGGGTCAGTTGTGTTGTTCAGACATGGCTGCTGTGAAGCGGTTGCTTAAAGGAGCAGATTTCATTGGAGTGGACAAGGTGTTATTTTTAAAATCTGTATCAGTGTACCATTATTTAAATATTTGGGGGGATTTTACTGAAAAAAATCTAGGAAAAGAAAAAGCTCCTTTCCAGTATTTGATATGGGTTTTGTTTTTTGATTAAGTTGCCAAGCACATCCCCGTTTTTCATTTGTCTTCTTTTTTTCCATTTTCCTTCTCTCGTTGAGGGTCAGTTTAGATGGCGGTAGGGCAATCTCTGCCCAGCAATGTGGCAGCATATAGTTGACCTTGACTGATGTTGAAAAAGCTGAGACAAAATGAAACTAGTATTTAGAAAGAAGGTCACCAGGAAAGCTAAGATGAACTAACAAGTTAACGTAGGAAGCCAAATAACCAACTAACTAACTTGGGGGAAGTCGGTGGCAAGAAGACTGTATATCCACAAGGTCACCAGGAACATATTATGGAGGCTTTGTCCAATTATGGATATTATGGAGGCTTTGTCCAATTACAAAATTCTTATTTGTTAGCAGGCAAGCTATAGAAGGTAGTAGCACTTAGCCAATCTTGGCTGGTCTTGAAAAAGCTAAACAGATATTAAACTAGGTAGTAGTGTGATGAGGACCACACATGAATAGCCTAGCCCTGTTAATAAGAATGAGCCGAGAAAAATATTCTAGAAAACAAAGACAGTTCTGGCATACTCTTGCCAAGGAAATGACATGAACATGCATAAAGTCACCAGATGTGGAGTGCAACTTCCACGAAAACTGCTAGGACTAGTTATGGCAAGATTTCTGAAGAGGTTTGCCATTGCCTGCTTCCTAGGACTGAGAGTTAATGACTGGTCCAAGTTCACTTGATTGACTTTGACCCTAAAGTGGGATTAGGACTCACAGTCTCCTGGTTTCCGGCCTGGTGTCTTATCCATTACACCAAACTGGTCCAAATGTAGTATCTGAATGATACTAACCAAAATAATCATTAGAATGACTGTGGCAAAAGAAAGCAAAGATAGTACCAATAGTAATAGGCACCATGGATGCAATTCCAAACACCATTTGGAAATGACAAACACATCAGTCAATTGCAAAAAGCAGCTTCACCTGGAACTGCTTACAGCCTGAGATGATACCTTTAATACTACTAAACAACAACTACTACTACTACTACCTTGGGTCCTTGGGAAGGACTCGATTAGGGGCCCAGAAATTCCAAATTCAGTCTAAACATCTAGCCGACTGACCAATAACAATGATAATGCCATCAGAGCCTAGATCCCCCAGCTTGAGCTGGGGATGATGGGAGCTATACACATATAGAGGATGCTAGCTCAAAGCAGTTAGTCTAAGTAATAAAGACATTTGGATGTCCCTGTAGATCAGTGGTAGTCAACCTGGTCCCTACCGCCCACTAGTGGGCATTCCAGTTTTCATGATGAGCGGTAGGGGTTTTGTCCGATACTGAAGCACTTTCCTTTTTTTAATTTAATTGACTTCCCTACTTTAGAAATCACCATTACTGTGGAACTGGTGAGCGGTTAGAAAATTTTATTATTAACAGAGACACAAAAATGGGCAGTAGGTATAAAAAGGTTGACTACCCTTGCTATAGATGTTACTCTGCCACAAAATGGTTGGACTAAAATTACTGACACATGTCCTGTGTCATCTGATAGGCATGATTGCAGCTGAAGATTTCAAACTAAATACATTCCTTGAGGCCAAATTTCTCTCTCCCTCTCTCTCTCTCTCTCTCTCTCTCTCTCTCTCTCTCTCTCTCTCTCTCTCTCTCTCTCTCACACACACACACACACACACACACACACACACACAAACACACGGAGGGAGAGAGACAGAGAGAGAGACGGAGAGGGACGGAGAGGGAGAGAGACAGAGAGAGAGAGGGAGGGAGGGACAGACAGAGAGAGAGGGAGGGAGAAAGAGAGGGGGGAGGGAGGGAGAGACAGAGACAGAGAGAAACAGAGGGAGGGAGAGAGACACAGAGAGAGAGAGACAGACAGACACACACAGAGAGAGAGTTGCAAATTGTATGCTAAGCAATAATATCAGCAAATATCCACAACTGGCTTATTGCACTGAAAAATCACACATTTGTTGATCTGTAAAGTATTATGAAAAGAAAAACAGGTTCCAAAATTTAATGCAGAATCCCCAAAGAAGAGGGAGAGAAATAAAGCACTCCTGCAAGGTGATAGAGAATAACATAATCCTATATTTATCTAGTTGAAAATAATCTCACGTTGTGTCAAGACAGCAGCATGATTGCAGCTTAAAGACACTTGATATAGTTGAATATTCCCCACATTGTGAGGAAGCATCCCTATTTATTCTCTTTGGCTATTTACCTTCTCATATAGGGGTGTGTGAGTGTGGAGAACAGACTGCAGAAAAGTAGGAACACCCTAGATCAGGGGTGTCAAACTCGCGTTGTCACGGCGTCGTCATGTGACATATTGGGACTTTCCCTCCCTTCACTAAACTGGGGAGGGGGGGGGAGCACATGACGTATCCGGGCCATGGGCTGCAAGTTTGACACCCCTGCCCTAGATGTTGGGTCACTCTTGTCAATCCAGAATCCTGCTTGTATAGTCAACAAGCATTTACTAGTGGGAAGATCAAAAGCAGAGCACAAAAATCTAGAGTCTACTCATATCTCCAGGGCCTTGTTTCGAAAGGCATACTGCCTCTCACATTGAAGACCATAGAGAGCTATAGAAATGGCCATGAAGGAAATATTCAGAAGTGAAAACATTACAAAATAAAAAGGTTCTTGGAAAGGAGGTAATAGTAGAAAGAGCCTCCAGCTGTCTCCCTTCTGTTTCGTTGGGATATAAAAGGCAAGGAAAGAAAACACAGTTGGATTTGTAAGATTCTGCTAATATAGTCAATATCAGGGGTCTCCAAACTTGGCAACTTTCATTGAGAACAAGACATCAGAGTGTCATATACTGGTGTCCATGTACAGCATCATGACACAAGGTAAAGAAAGGAAATCTGGAACCCTAAAATAGTACCATAAGCATTACTGGCTGATGGTACTGAATACAGGAAGCAGCTGATGTAATATGGTATCTATTTTTTTAATCCACATTAATTATCTTTCTACAATATTTTGGACTTCCATTTTTTTTCCTATGGGAAGACCCACATAATGTGCATTAATGCAATTTGAAGATTTGTAGTGCATCTATAGCTATAACATAGCATGCTTGGCTATTCAGATTAAATTGCAGTTTGCACTGTAGCTTAAAATGGATGGAAGGCAACCTGGAGAATTATGCAGAATTAGAGACTAGGTCTTTTAGGGGAAATCCAGTTGTCTTCAGAACAAGCAGAAGATGACCTTAGTAGGTGGACAAATCATCCTCTCCCTGCCCTCAGCTGAATCTCCATCTTGCCTAGATTGATTGCTAGTTTAATGATTTGGCTTAGTCTGCTGTCAGCTCCTTCTCTTATTTAGATTACATGGAAAGTAGAAAAGGAGTGGGGGGGTCCTTTGTGCATTGATGGAAAAAGTGCAGAATAGGGCAATCAAAATGATCTGAACAGACTCAAGTTAACCAACTTCTATAGTTACATATGGAATAAAATTGAACCAATGAAATGTCTAATTATGGAAAGTGCAATTATCTGCCACTGCTTTCTTGAACCAACAATTTGTAGAGGAATCAGGAAGCCTTCCACATAGCATTGATCTTCAGTCTGCAATACACCTTCCAATTGGCTGTGTTGATTTGAGCTCTTGAGAATCACAGTTCAACATCTAAAAGGAGCGCGGATGTCCCATTGAAGCATAAGAACATAGCCATTAAAATATGAGGCTTCCAGGCGCTCAACCTAGAAAATAATTCCAGATTCTCCATTTGATGCTATGATTAGTATAAAAAGCTACTAATTCTAAGATCGTGGCTCAGTGGCTAAGATGCTGAGCTTGTCAATCAGAAAAGGCAGTTCGAATCCCTAGTGCCACGTAACAGAGTGAGCTCCCATTACTTGTCCCAGCTTCACTCAACCTAGCAGTTCGAAAACAAATGCAAGTAGAAAAATAGGAATCACCTTTGGTGGGAAGGTAACAGCATTCCGTGCACCTTTGGCGTTTAGTCCTGACCACAGAGATGTCTTCGGACAGCGCTGGCTCTTCAGCTTTGAAATGAAGATGAGCGTTGCCCCCTAGTGTCAGGAATGACTAGCACATATGTGCTAGGGGAATCTTTATGTAATTCCAAGATCATGTGCCTCCTGTCCCCTCTTGATAAAGGCTATCCTATGATGTGAGTATGGCATTTTTCTCCTTCAAAACCAGAGGTAAAACTTCACAGAACTGGATCTAAATGGAATTCTCGTGTAAGAACACTTTACATTGTGTTGGGATAATTTCTTAAGCAACTAGTCAAGAGTTCCAGTTGCTTCAGGTATAGACGAACCATCTTCTCTCAAAGGATACCTTATACCAGTGATGGCTAACCTTTTTTGGTTTGCATGCCAAAAGCGCGGGGGGGGGGGAGCTCAGGGGGGTTGTGCATGGGCGTGCCACACCCATAATATGTGTGTGACTCCCTGCTTTTGGTGCGCTTTTTTCGCCCTCCCCAGGCTACAGAGGCTTTCTAGGGGCCTGGGGAGGGTGAGAACAGCCTCCCCCCCACCTCCAAAGGCTTCAGGAGCTGCTCTGAAGCCTCCAGAGGGCGAAAAACGGCCTCAAAAGAAGGCCTAAATCATCTGGCCAGCGCACACAAGCGCGCTGGAGCTGACAGGGCAACGCCTCGCGTGCCCTCAGAAATGGTTCCGTGTGCCACCTGTGGCACCCGTGCCATACGTTCGCCATCACTGCCTTATACCTTTCTGAGTCTGGTTACCCCCATCTCCGTTTGTATCATAAGCTAAGGAGACTTAAAATGTTAGTTTCTCTGGTGGTCAGCATTTTATCAATTATTAATCATTCTAAATATTACATTGAACTGAAACCTTCATGATAGCAATTACATTAAATGTGGACTCTAAGGCCATGATGGCGAATCTATGGCACCTATGGAGGACGAAAAAAGTGCACCAAAAGCAGGGGATTGCATACATAGCATTATGGGTGTGGCATGGCCACACACAACCCCCCTGCGCACCCCACGCTTTTGGCATGTGAGCCAAAAAAGGTTAGCCATCACTGCTCTAAGGCCTGTGCTTTTGAAAATAGCCACAAACTTGCCTTAGCACAGGGATGTCCAAACTTGGGAACTTTAAGACTTGTGGACTTCAACTCCCAGAATTCCCCAGCCAGCTATGCTGGCTGGGGAATTCTGGGAGTTGAAGTCCACAAGTCTTAAAGTTCCCAAGTTTGGACATCCCTGCCTTAGCACGATGCCTAGATTCCTGCTGTTAAGTGTCTTAGAGAACTGACTACGGTGAACCCCTAAACATCCAAAGCAGCTGTGATGCCAACACTTTGGAGAAACTGTAATGGGTAGGACACCCTCTTTTTTTACTGTTAATGTGTCGTGATGTTCTAAATAAGAACATGGCATCTGTGTTGGACTAGCCTGTATTTTTTTAAATCTGCGTTATCATTTCTGGCTGTTTCTTCGTTACCTTTTGCTGAAGAATATACCAAGGAGTTGCATAACTCTGTATACAGGCATAGGGGTCCTTGGATGCAGTTTTGGCAAATCTTCCTGGTGTCTCACACGGCAGTCTGGACTTCAAATTATAAGAGATGAACATTTCCCCAGATTCTGTGAGAAACCTTTGAAATCCATTCATCTTTCTCAGCCTTTATAGAAGAAGAAAGAGAAGCAACTCTAAATTAGAAAGTGATCTGACTGTGATAAAATCTTCTGTCCATCTGTCATCTCTGTCAAATCTGCCATTTCTATCATCTCTATATCTCTTATCTGTATCTATATCATCTACCTACTACCTATCATCTATCTACTTATCATCTATCTCCACCCACCCACCCACCCACCCACCACATGTAATAGCCACCCATCTCACAATATAGTGTCTCCGAGTGGCTTACAATAAAAACAATAAAACCCTGTTATTATTTTTTTTTTAAAAATATCTCAATGATCTCCTATTAATAACAAGATAGTGGAGAGAATTGGTATTAAAAACAATGCAGCCATCTGATCGTTTCTCTTTGATCCCCAGGCCTCCTGGCACAGCCATGACTTCTAGAAGAGTGTGAAGGATGAGGCTAAACCGGTCCGGGTGAAACGATGTTCCACAGGGCAGGTGCCACAACAGAAAAGGCCTGTTTCCTGAGTCCCACCAGATAAAACTCTTTTGTGGATGGTTTCTCTTCAGTCAGATGTGTTAGGAAAGGCAGTTGTAATTGGATGGAGGTGGTCCCTCAAACAACCTGTCTCCATGCCACGAAGGGTTTTAAAAGTTGAAACCAGTCCCTTGAGTTGGATTCAAGCAAACTGGGAGCCAGTGCAGCTCACAGAGCAGAGGAGTGCTGTGCCATTGTAGGGACATAAGAATTGCCTGCAATGCTGCATTTTGTACCAACTGGAAGTTCCAGATCCTATTTAAGGGTAGCCCCATGTAGAGCGCATTACCATAGTCCATTTGAAATCAGAATAGGGCAGGGGTGGGCAAAGTTTGCAACTTTAAGTCTGAAAGACTTCAGCTCCCAGACTTCTCCAGCCAGCAAAGCTGGCTGGAGAATTCTGGGAGCTGAAGTCCTTCAGACTTAAAGTTGCAAAGTTTGCCCACCTCTGGAATAGGACATGAGTGATGGTGAGTAGAGCCCCAGTCAAGGAACAGGTAAAATTGGAGCATAACCCAAAGCTGTGCAAAAGCCCTCCTAGCCACAACTTTGAGCAGGAATGATAATACCCTAATGGTGGTCTGTCAACTTGTGATGATTCAAGGGCATGCTGGAATAAGTGGCTTTATTGAGGTTCTCCAAAGGAGTCATCCTGAGAAACTAGTCATGGAAAAGGTTGTTTGCTTCAGTTCCAGCTCCAACTCCTGCAGAGAGAGAGAGATTGGAAATACAGCAGCAGAGTCTCTAGTTTTTCCTGATTGCCAAACACAAGATGCATATCCCCCGCCCCTCCCCCTTCTGTTCCATCATGTCCAATTCTTGGAAACTTCTTTACCATTCCCTGATGTTTTCCTGGCAAAGGTTTTCAGAAGCGATCTGGCATTTCCTCCTTCCTAGGGCTGAGAGAAAATACAATACAATACAATACAATAGCAGAGTTGGAAGGGACCTTGTAGGTCTTCTAGTCCAACCCCCTGCGTGGGCAGGAACCTTATACCATTTCAGACAAATGGCTATCTAACATCTTTTTAAAGACTTCCAGGGTTGGGGCATTCACAACTTCTGGAGGCAAGCTGTTCCAGAGGTTAATTGTTCTAACTGTCAGGAAATTTCTCCTTAGTTCTAAGTTGCTTCTCTCCTTGATTAGTTTCCACCCATTGCTTCTTGTCTTGCCCCCAGGTGCCTTGGAGAATAGTTTGACTCCCTCTTCTTTGTGGCACCCTCTGAGATATGACTGACCCAATGTCACCTAACTGGCAGGACTAGCACTCATGGTCTCCCTATTTCTAGCCTGATGTCTTCACTACTACACCGAACTGGCTGTCTTAAGATATACATGCATTTCCCTAAATTAATACTCAAAAGAGCAGGTATCCGTTGAGAACCAAAGGAATTTCTTTACATTAATGCAGCCTCCCTTTTGCTCTCTACATAAATGTTTCCCACATGATTGAGTTTAGCAAGCCATGAATTCAGATTAATTGCTCACTGGAGTGTCTTTTGCCAAGCTGACTATTATTCTTGAGTTACACGTTTGTGTTTAAAAACACAAACCCAGAATGTTATGGAATCCTTTTTTTGCATTTTCTTCTAATCCTCACATTCAGCACAGCCGTCTCTTTACCCTTGTTGTTTCACAGCAAGGCATCCGAATCTATTAGTCAAGGTGTGCACTACCTATAGAGTTGGATTCCAGTCATAATTCGGTGCTTCAGGAAATAGTGCATTTCCCTGTGTGACAAAAGAAGAAACTGCCACTTCAACCTGAGGTGTAATCTGCAGTGAAATTCCTGTTTCGTTGGCTCAAATGAGGAAAGGAAAAATGTTTTTCAGTAGAAATCTGCAGGAGTGTTATTCAATTATGGGGGAAAGCTACTATTGCTTTTTTGCCTGTACTGTTTTCAAATACAATTAGTTGACATTTGCTTCCACAAGAGTGACCAAATTTCAAGCAATTAGGATGATCATAGGGCAGTAGGATTTTGTGATGGAAATTATTGCAACTGGGGAAGATTCGGTTGGTATATTCTGCCTTTGGCAGACGAGGCAAGGCAAAATTGAGGTATTTATCAGATACTATAAGGAGAGCAGCATATTACTGTGTTCCCCCCAAAATAAGCCAAGGTCTTATTTTCTTTTGACCCCCAAAATAAGTGCTTGGCCTTATTTTTGGGGAGGTCTTATTATTTTTGCAGTGCAGGAGGCAGCGAGCGTGGTCACCTCATGGCTCCTGCTGTGTTGCAATATTTTTGGGGAGGGCTTATTTTTAGTGCATGTGCTCAAAAGCCCAATTGGGCTTATTATCCAGGAAGGTCTTATTTTGGGAGAAACAGAGTAGCAGGTACCATCGGTAGTAGTGCCATGTTATCATTTCTGGTTGATATTGTCGGATGAATTGTTCTCTGTAATGAAAAAGTGGGCTAGTCATTCCTCTTCCTCTTCTCCCTCTCTTTAGCTTGATAGTCTGTGGTGCAATGGCGATATACGGTTGTGTTGTCAAGGCAACATTGGACCATTTTTCTCACTTCCACTTGCTTCATTCTAATTTTCAGTTGGGTTGATCCTGTTTAGACTTATTTGGTGTTCAGCCAAATCTAGTGTACACACGTTTCTCAGTTGCTATAAATAAGTTTCTCTTCCGCTGCCACAATTGGTTTAATTCTACGCGGTCCCTACTTATGGTAGTACGTATAATTCAGCAATGAATGGTGTATAAAGAAGTCTTAAGTCGCTCTGGTTTCCATCTCATTCACAAGAGGAGAAGGGGATGTGTTGATTTTTTTTAAAAAGGCAACATGTCTTCCTTCCTTCCTTCCTTCCTTGTTCCATATACTCCAAAATTCCTGTTCTGATCTGTTCTGGTAGAATGACAGCCACTCTGGGAGGACCAAAGTCTTTATAGATTTGCAAGTTTGATGGCTGAGCTGCGTCAGACATTTTATCGCCTTATAGTTCTCTCTGTTTCTGTTTCTACCACACAGAAGCTGGCAGTAGCCTGAAGAGTGCTTGCCTGCCTCCTCAGCCTCCTGAAAACGTGGCCACTAATGTTTGCACGCGACAAAAATCCATTCGATTTCAACTCACCGAAGATTGATAGGGCCAAATTTTGCTCCACCAGCAGGAACTTCACACCTGGTGCCTCAGGCCTGCTTCGAGAATCCAGAGACCAGAGATGCTGGAGACATGGTCTTCCCCATTTTTCTTTGTGGAATCCCTTTCCCCCCTTTCCCTCTTTTCTTTTCTCCACCCAAATCCTGCCAGCAAGTGTCTTTTTCTGGCCTTCAGGACTTTTTGGGGGCGGGGAGAGAATCGGGTAAAGCAAATAACAGAGAGAGAGAGAGAGAAAGACCTGAGCGGAACCCTTGACCTCTGTTCTTCATATTTGTGGTTTCTGGTGGTGGTGGTTGAGTTCACAGACTGTAAAATGATCCATTATGTCACACCACCCCCCTCAAAATAAATGTTTTAATATGAGCATTTGCATAGTGATTTGTTCATAAAAAGAACTGGATTCCAGAAAAAGCGGTGGCTCAGTGGCTAAGATGCTGAGTTTGTCAATCAGAAAGGTGGTTCGAATCCCTAGCGGCGCAATAACAAAGTGAGCTCCCGTTACTTGTCCCAGCTTCTGCCAACCTAGCAGTTCGAAAGCACCTAAAACTACAAGTAGAAAAATAGGAACCACCTTTAGTGGGAAGGCATAACAGCGTTCAGTGCACCTTCGATGTGTAGTCATGCCAGCCACATGATCACCGAGATGTCTTCGGACAGCGCTGGCTCTTTGGCTTTGAAACCGAGATGAGCACCGTCCCCTAGAGTCAGGAAGTAGCACATATGTGCGAGGAGAACCTTTACCTTTCATAGTACCAGGGACTCCACTCTTTCCTGCATAAGTTAGGTCACTTGGATATAGCTTGAGGCTTTAAAGGATCCACTTTCTCCATGAAGCTGATAGGATGTTCCAGGTCATCTATGTATACCAAGGCCAAAACTGAGCAAAAATTACCTGTCTTTTAAATTCATCCATTTTCCAACAATTTATGAAACACTGTGTTCTACCACGACTATTTTATCCTTTGAAGATTTTGATATGTGACCTTTATTAAAACGAATACTTTGATCTCTGGGGCTTGAATGTCCCTTTCTAGTAGAGCTATGAAATTTAAAACCACAGTGTTCAAAAACATAGATGAAGACTCCTTTCTCTATTTTACAATAGCCTGTTGTGGCCCGCCAGCGGCCAGTGGAGCTGGCAGCAGATTCGGACAGTGAGGAAGTTGGGGAGGAGCATTGGCCAGTCCTGGAGGCTGTGGAAGGCTCAGACGAGGGCTCTGCATGGGAGGCAGAGATAGGGCCAAGGCCAGCTGGCAGTTCTCAGCTGCCTTCACAGCTAGACAGCAGTGAGGCAGAGGAAGAGCTGGAGCCTGTTCCCAGTGTGTGCATGCACATAGCTGCCAGAAGAAAAGAACAGCTGAGAAACCAGGGTCAACTTGGAAGTAAAGCCATAGGTGGATGGTGAATGGCTCCTCCCATAGGAAATAAAAGAGGAGTGAAAGGGGAGGGGGCTTTTGCAGGAAACAATGTGTTCGTTCGTTCATTTGTTCATTTCAGGAGTGTGAAGATCTGTTTGTGAATCTCAGAGACTCTGTGCCAAATCGTTCCTTGCACAGCACTGCGTCTGGAAAATATTTACATGGCAGCTTCCCAAGCTAGATAAGGTCTGTGGTCATAAATTCACCTTTGAAAGACTGTTTACCAGGCCTTTGCTGAATGTGAATGAGAGGAATTCACATTTGTTTAATAAAAGGGGTTTTGTTGGGACCAGGAATCTGCTTTGTGCTTTTTGGGGATAGCCTAGGTCAGAACATATCCATCCACATATCTCTGAAAATCCATGAGCGAGGCAAGTATGCAACTTGCTTCGCAGGATCATGCTAAAATTCATGTTTCTTTGCACAGGAACGAAGAGAATCCCAAATCAAAATCTGAAATGATGGTGGTGGTAAGGTACTGAATTCTGCTGAAAGTTTGGGGTCTGCAGAGATCATAGTCTCGATTTAGCATGCAGCAAGTCTTGTTAAGTGGAAATCCCGGTTTGAAGATCACTCCTCTCTGCCATGAATGGTGATTAAGGATTGAAACGTACATTTCAGTACTAGAAGTAGCTTTTTCTTTGGGGAGCTTTCCTTTGAAGATCTGAAGGATTACTCAGGCTATTAGATGCTCCTTTTATCCTGCTTCGTAACCCCCTCTTGATTGAATGCAGTGGGCACAAACCAGTGAATGTCTTCGAGATGAAAACGATCACAAGCCATCTGCACAACATCAAGTTGAGTAAAATAACTCCAGTTTGAAGTTTTCTTGCATGGAGAAACTAGCATTTTGTTTGACAGTTGCCCTTTCATGCCCTTTAATTTACTTAATAAATCCAGGATAAAATAACAATTTGAGAGTGAAACACTTACGGACTATATAAAAAGTAACAAAGAGGCCATTGCCTAGCATGGGCAAACCCAACCACTTTCTTCTCTTAGTCTTTAAATGCCCAATATAGGACGGATTTTGAGGCTGTGCAAATGGACAGTTTGCTTTGGGATACTGCAACTACAGGATTTTTCTTAATATTGGGGACTAGCCTCTGTACGAAATAAAAGGGCTCCCACTGTGCTGGAATGGAAGTATTTAGAGAATGAGTGTCAGGATTATTGTAACCAACAAGTGAATGGATTATTCGTAAGAATAGAATAGAATAGAACACAATAGAATACAATAGAATAGAATTCAATTCAATTCAATTCTTCATTGGCCATGTGTGATTGGACACACAAGGAATTTGTCTTTGGTGCATAGGCTCTCAGTGTACATAAAAAGACAAGGTACATTGGTCAGGAATCCTAAGGCACAACACTTAATGATAGTTATAGGGTACAAGTAAACAATCAGGAAACAATCCATATCAATATAAATCATAAGGATACAAGCAACAAAGTTACAGTCCTGCAGTCATAAGTAGGAGAAGATGGGTAACAGGAATGATGAGGACTAATAGTAATGCAGCCTTAGTGAAGAGTTTGACAGCGATGAGGGAATTATTTGTTTAGCAGAATGATGGTCTTCAGCGGGGGTGGGGGAATTTGAGGTTGTCCATAGCTTCCCCAAAATGCCAAGTTCATCTTGTGGATGGAGCAGTGATTGGAATTCAAATAATTTAACAACTGGTTCTCTGCCCTAATGATTTCTTCCAGCAACCAGTTCACCAAACCGCTCAGAAAGTTAACAACCGGTTCTCCCGAAGTGGTGCGAACTGGCTGAATCCCACCACTGGGGTGGAGACAAACAAGATTGAAGTCCAGTTTAAGTTTACCCAAAGAAAGATAACCAGGACCCAGAGTCTCTTTTATGTTATTCCAAATCTGGACTCTGTCCTGTAATCCTTATAGCTGCAACCAATTGTTTTGAAGCTAGCTTCAACATTTTTTTCAAGTAATAATGAGTTGTTACTGATTTAAGATTTTGACAACTTCTTTCGTTCCACAAACTTTCCTTTTTTGTTGTTGTTGTTGTGGTTGTTGTTGTTAGGAATGAGCAGGAAGCAAACTCAGTTATTACTACTGGTTTTGGGTTGTTGTTTTTTACAGCCAGGGAGAAAGGTGTAGGGCAAAGAGAAATCACTTTCATGTTTTAGATCTGGAACTGTTTATAATCTGTCAGAAACATGTGATGTGAAGGTGGAAAGAAAGTGCAGCTCACAACAAAGGAACCTCACTAGCTAATTTTGAGAAGGAAAAGGCAGGTGACAGGTGAGATGGTGACATTGAAATCCCTACTGTGGCACTCATCAGCACCAATCTACCCCTGAAGATATCTATCAGACTTTCTGCCCTACCATTTTTACTTTTTAAAAAGCAAATATATTTTAATGTTAAATTATAAATATAAAACTATATTTTTAGAAGACCCTTGGATTCCACATAAGTCTCCATAAGCATTACTGGAAAATTTAAACAATGGTGAGAGAGAAGTTTGTGGAAAAGATCCTGGAAAGCTACAGAAGAAGGCAAGGAGTAGAATTAGTGGTCAACCTACGAGTATATAGTTTTGTGACTGACCATGTCTATTGCACCATCCATTGTCCACCAAAGACAAATTCCTTGTGTGTCCAATTACACTTGGCCAATAAAGAATTCTATTCTATTTTGGGATTGGGGCAGCCACGTTTTCTGGAAAAGAATATTGTATAGAAAGAATAACATACAATACAATACAATACAATACAATAGCAGAGTTGGAAGGGACCTTGTAGGTCTTCTAGTCCAACCCCCTGCATGGGCAGGAACCTTATACCATTTCAGACAAATGGCTGTCTAACATCTTTTTAAAGACTTCCAGGGTTGGGGCATTCACAACTGCTGGAGGCAAGCTGTTCCAGAGGTTAATTGTTCTAACTGTCAGGAAATTTCTCCTTAGTTCTAAGTTGCTTCTCTCCTTGATTAGTTTCCACCCATTGCTTCTTGTCCTGCCCCCAGGTGCCTTGGAGAATAGTTTGACTCCCTCTTCTTTGTGGCACCCTCTGAGATATCGGAACACTGCTATCATGTCTCCCCTGGTCCTTCTCTTCATCAAACTAGACATATCCAGCTCCTGCAGCCGTTCTTCATATGTCTTAGTCTCCAGTCCTCTAATCATCTTGGTTGCTCTTCTCTGCACTCTTTCCAGAGTCTCCACGTCTTTTCTACATCGTGGCGACCAAAACTGTATGCAGTATTCCAAGTGTGGCCTTACCAAGGCACTATACAGTGGCATTAACACTTCACGCGATCTAGATTCTATCCCTCTGTTGATGCAGCCTAGAACTGTGTTGGCTTTTTTGGCAGCTGCTGCACACTGCTGGCTCATATTTAAATGGTTGTCCACTAGGATTCCGAGATCCCTCTCACAGTTGCTACTATTGAGCAAGGTACCACCTATACTGTACCTGTGCATTTTGTTTTTCTTGCCTATATGTAGGACCTTACTTTTTTCACAATTGAATTTCATTTTATTAGACAGTGCCCAATGTTCAAGTTTGTCTAGATCCTTCTGTATCTTAAGCCTATCTTCCTCCACTGTGTAATTAGTTTGTGGAACTGGCTATCACAAAATGCAATCAATGTCATAGATTTAGAAGGCTCTTTTTTTTTTTTTTCAGCCTTTGACCCAACATGAACTAGTCAAAGAAGATAGCTTTGTCCCTTTTCTGACTCTCCTTCGACTGGCCCAGCAACAGCTACAACAAACCTTTGTAGAATTAAACAGGCGTAGGGGTAATTCTCAATTTACGACTACAGTGGGCCTGGCCATTACAGTCATAAGTTGTAACGTTCGTAAAATGAGTCACCAATGTGATGACTTTTGTGGCTGTCATTAAGTGAGCCAATTGTTCGCTTTGGTCCAGTTTTTGCTGACAACCAGAAGTAAATGCCGATTTTTGGCAAAAATGTAAAACATAGTCATGGGTTAAAGGAACACTGTAAATGGCTGCCAATATAGGATGGTTGCCAAGTGTCCAAAATGTCATGTGATGTGTGTGTGTGTGTGTGTGCAGCAATCAGAACTAAGTATTAAGCAATCACAGGGAGGTCCTTTGTAACTGAACAGTCGCTAAGCGATATGTCGTAATTCAAGCACTATCTGTTTCTTTGAGGTGACAATCAGAATAAAACAAAGTGTAATTTTAAGATGCCTGAAATCATTTCTAAAGCTTCCTTGGAATATAGCCCAAGGAAACGTCTTTACCTAAACTCTGGCCTCTAATGGACAGCTGTCATCGCTCCCCTGCTTAATTAAAAGTACATGACACTCCTGATGTGTTCCAGCATTGCCCTTCATTATTGCAGGGTGTTCATCCTGAAACAATTGACTGACCTTTGAGACATCAAACCAAATTAGATTTTTCCCTCCGATAAATTCCATATAATTGGAGGTGTCCAGCTTGATTGTTATCTGTCACTTGATGTCTTGACAAAAGAATTAAAAAGGACCTAAGTTTGATGGTTATTTTCTCATAGTGTTTATGTGCGAGACGGACAGGTGGGAAGACGAGGCTGGTTGCAGGCAGGACAATAAGAGAATCCTGAAATAACACAGACCTTTTAAACCAGGGGTATCCAACCGTGGCAACTTTAAGCCTGGCGGACTTTAACTCCAGGGAATTCTGGGAATTGAAGTCCACCAGGCTTAAGGTTGCCAAGGTTGGAGACTCCAGCTCTAAACCTCCCAGTTGAACACAGTCCCTCTCTCCATACACCCTAGCACAGGGGTCTCCAACCTTTGCAACTTTAAGTCTGAAGGACTTCAGCTCCCAGAATTCCCAGCAAAGCTGGCTGGAGAAGTCTGGGAGCTGAAGTCCTTCAGACTTAAAGTTGCAAAGGTTGGAGACCCCTGCCCTAGCACATTGCTGCATAGATCATGGTTAGAAGAACTAATAGAATTGCTAAATCATGGGTAGAATCCCCCAGCTAAGTTTACAGATAACCCCTGACTTAACGATCACAATTCGTCCCAAAAATACTGTTGTTAACTGAAACGTTTGTTCATTGAATTTTGCCCCA
Organism: Rhabdophis nuchalis; assembly: GCA_039707465.1. Lineage (NCBI taxonomy): Eukaryota > Metazoa > Chordata > Lepidosauria > Squamata > Natricidae > Rhabdophis > Rhabdophis nuchalis. Next base: position 38,811,781 of record CM077643.1, read on the forward strand.
TATTATGACTTTTCTTGCCACAGTTATTAAGTGAATCATTGTGGTTATTAAGTTAGTAACACGGCTGTGAAATGAATCTGGCTTTCCCATTGACCATGCTTGTAAGACGGTCACAAAAGGTGATCACATGACCCTGGGACACTCCTACTGTCATAAATAGGAGCCAAGGGTTCAAATTTTGATCATGTGACCATGGGGATGCGGCAACGGTTGTAAGTGTGGAAAAACACGAGTCCCTTTTTTTCAGTGCTGTTGTTACGTTGAATGGTCACTAAATGAACTGTTGTAAGTGGAGGACTACCTGTATTTCTCCAGCTCTTTCAATTCTCTCCTACTGCTGCTTATCACTTTCAGAGAAGTCATAGCAGTGCCTACAATGGATAAACATTCTGTCCCAAAGTTGCTTTTTCAAGAGGCAACGGAACTTTTTTGTTTTGTTTTCTTTTGAAGACGTTTTGCTTCTCATCCAAGAAGCTTCTTCAACTCTGAGAAGAAGAATCGTCTTGCATTAGAAGCAAAACATCTTCAAAGGAAAAACAAAGCCGAGTTGCCTCTTGAAAAAGCATCTTTGGGACAACTATGACTTGGAAGACAGAGAATCTCCATAGACATTCTGAAGCTCTTTTAATTTGCACAGTCAACAGCACTTCATCCCTTGTTACAGAAGAGAATGACTCTCAAGATCAGTTGTCCGTCTGCTAAAGGATCACAAGCCCCTTCAAAAGGAGGGCTCGAAAACGACCTTCCAGGATTTCTGCTTTAACACTCCATCCAATCACAGAACCACTTGGTTTTTCTCAAATGTATGGACTTCCAATTCCCAGAAATCCCCAGTCACCATGCCTGCTGGAGAATTTGGGGAGTTGAAGCCCATCAACTTAAAGTTGCCAAGATTGGAAAAAAAAACCCTCTATTCTAAACCTTTCCTGGTGCAGAGCAATCCTGGAAAGATTTTTTTTTAACATAATATGCAACGTCTTCATAATACAGAGCAAATATTATTGCCACTTTCTGTTTAGGATTCCAGGCTGAAGCCTGGCTAGGTTTCAGTCTGTCTCTGATTGCGTTTCCTTGAAGCCAAGCCCCTATTGCAATGGTAGTCAACCTGGCCCCTACCGCCCACTAGTGGGCGTTCCAGCTTTCATGGTGGGCGGTTGGGGTTTTGTCCGATACTGAAGCACTTTCCTTTTTTAAAAAATTTAATTGACTTCCCTACTTTATAAATCACCATTACTGTGGAAGCGGTGAGTGGTTAAATTTTTTTTACTACTAACAGAGATACAAAAATGGGCAGTAGGTATAAAAAGGTTGACTACCCCTGCTCTATTGCATTGCTTGGAACAGTGATTGTTTTGTCCCCATCTCAGGTGGACATCCTGCTGGAACTCACTGTCCCTAATCCCTGACCCACAGATGCTGCTCCCCCCCTCAAAGTTTCTAAAATAGGGGAAGCTAAAATTAATTTCATCAGGTGACATTTATGCAAACTTCATGGGCTAAGTTGTGCTGAGATGGAGAGAGAAGCTAGCAAGTGGGAAATGCCTGAGCTATGCCTAAAAGCTGATGTAGGGTAACATGTGAGAGTGTGGCCTTTCGAGTGCCCTTCAAGGTGCGCTTCAAGGTAACATGTGGCCTTTCGAGTGCGCTTCAAGGTGCTGACGACCATCTTTAAATCGCTCCATGGCTCGGGGCCTAGCTATATACGAGACCGTCTCCTGCCCCATACATCCCTTCGTCCGATCCGCTCCCACAGAGAGGGTCTTCTCCGGGTGCTGTCAGCGGGGCAATGCTGGCTGGCGACACCCAGGGGAAGGGCCTTCTCTGTGGCAGGCCCGGCCCTCTGGAACGACCTACCCCCCGACCTTCGCACTATCTCGGACCTCCGCCTCTTCCGCCAACGTCTTAAGACGTATCTATTCCAACAAGCCGGCCTAGGATAGCCCCTACTTCTGACTTTTAAAATTAAAATTAATTTGGTATGGTTTTAAAATGGGTTTTTAGCACGGGTCTAATAATTTAATATATTTTAATCGATTTTGTATTTTGTGGTTTTAATAGTGCCTGTGCGCCGCCCTGGGTCCTAACAAGGAGAAGGGCGGGGTATAAATTTAAAGCAAAAAAAAAAAAAAAAAAAGAGTGGCAGTCATAAGCCAGAAAGTCCTTCATTAAAATTTCAATGGACAGTCTTAAGCAAGCTGCTGCTTTTCAACCTCAAATGCCCCGAGATGTACAGGGATAAAGTAAAGCCAACTTTACTCAAAGAAGTATGAGAAACTCAAATGCCAGCTTCAGCAGCCGGATGTCCTCCAGGTCAGGGGTCTCCAACCTTGGCAACGTGAAGACTTGTGGACTTCAACTCCCAGAATTCTTAGCTGGGGGATTCTACCCATGATTCAGCATTTCTATTAGTTCTTCTAATCATGATCTATGCAATAAGAGGCAATTATGTGTGAGTTGTATGGAGAGGGGGTTTGCATTCACCTGGGAGGTTCAGCGCAGGGGTCTCCAACTTTGGCAAATTGAAGCCTGGTGGACTTCGACTCCCAGAAATTCTGGGAGTCGAAGTCCACAAGTCTTCAAGTTGCCAAGGTTGGAGACCCCTGCTCCAGGTAACTCCTTCTCATGGAGTTTGATTCCACCATTCTTTAGTATAGCATCCCCATGCATTTGTTTTCTCGCTTCCCCATTATTCTCCAGAGATATTTTAAGGCTCCAGAAAAGCAGAAGGGACAGGAAAAGCAAACAGATACATCTAGCCAGATAGCAGGAGGGAACAATCTTTCCTCATTCTCATTTCTGGAATAGGACCTTTTCCATTTACCCCTCAAAACTATGTTTACAAAACAAACATAGTTGAGATCAAGGGTGGAAAATAGTGACTGGATTAACATATTATGCTAAACTTGGTGAAGGCTAATCTAAGTTAGCTTTCTTATGGCTTAAGATCAGTGGTGGGATTCAGCCATTTCTCACCTATTGGGAGAACTGATTGTTGGAAGAAATCTCCTTTTGTTTTTTCTACTTTACAAGGCTAATCCTGTAAGGAAGGCAGGGAGGAAATATTCTGGTGTTGTTTCTAGCCTAATCTTTATTGCCCTACTTACAGAAACTGCCTCCCCAGTTAACCCTTATTACATTGTAACAGCCCATCGACGTGAGTGATGATGAGTTGGCCATGTCCACCGAGTCACCCCTACCCAACTGGTCATTAGGGCAGAGAACCAGTTGTTAAATTATTTGAATCCCACCACTGCTTAAGATGTTGTGTGAACCCAGTGCATTTTGTGAATCGATTCAGTGCATTGTACCAAGCCAGAAAAAGAGTATTTCTATAACCAAATCAAGCATCTCATGTTAACCCAATCTAGACCCAGGATTTGGTGACTCTCTGGATATACATCTTACAGGTCCAGACACAGGATCTTGGGTGTTTTTTTTTAATAATAATAATAATAATAATAATTTTTAATTTATAACCCGCTCTCTCTCCCCGAAGGGACTCAAGGCGGGGCACAGGGAATTTAAAAATACAAATAAAAACCACAAACACAATACAATGTTAAAACGAATTAAACTAACCCTGCGCTAAAATCCCATATAAAAACTAAAACTAAGCCCTAAAAACCCCTAAAAACAGTTTAATTACCCTAGGCCGGCCAAGCAGAAGAAGTGTGTTTTTAATTTTTGACGGAAGGAGCGGAGGTCCGTAATTGTTCTAATTTCGGGGGGAAGGTCGTTCCAGAGGGTCGGGCCCGCCACAGAGAAGGCCCTTCCCCTGGGCGTCGCCCGCTGGCATAATCTAGTGGACAGCACCCGGAGAAGTCCCTCTCTGTGGGAGCGAATCGACCACAGGGATGTATGGGGCAGGATGCAATCCCGCAGATAGCTAGGTCCCGTGCCATGGAGTGCTTTGAAGATGATAACCAACACCTTAGTTGGTTGGCTTCTGTGCAACTGCCCGGTTGTCTATGATACTAACTTCAATGTTTCATTTAGTCCAGGGGTGCCTAATTTTGGCAAATTTTAAGACTTATGGACTTCAATTCCCAGAATTCTCCATCCAGAGTTGAAGTTCACAAGTCTTAAGGCTGCCAAGAATGGATACCCCAGATCTAGTCTGAATCTATCAACTGGATGGACCACCTCAGTGATTGCCAATGCTCCTTCTGCTGCTTAAACATTTGCAGCAGTCTGAAAAATGCTCTGAAGGCAATTGGAGAAATCTAGAAAGCAAAGTAATAGTAATAATTTTTTTAACAAAACCTGTGCATGTGCACAGTGTCTGAAAAGTGGCTTCTTTGAGTGTCTCAAAATAGGGGAAAATGAAGAATATGATCTCTGCAGCCCCCCCCCTACTTTTCCAATACTTCCATTCCATATTTTTGGTTCCTTGAATTCTAAGAAAAAAGCAATCCAAGTAGAGCGCCCATCTCTCAAATTCTATTCCCAAATATGTGACAGTCCTGAGCCGGTGCCCAGGGGAGCTGTCCTCAGTGCTGAACTACTTGAACACATCCTTGAAATAACCAAGGGTTTCCTTCGAAAGAGACTTTACAATTCCTTGAGCGTTGGAAGTGAGAGCCAGTTTGGTGTAATGGTTAAAGCGTCAGGCTAGAAACCAAAAGACCATGAGTTCTAATCCCATTCTCGTTACACAGCCAACTGGATGATCTTGTATCAGTCACTTCCTCTCAGCCCTAGGAAGGAAGCAATGGCAAACCACTTCTGAGCTTTCCCAAAGCTTCAATCCTCCAACTCATTTCACAGTCAATACTATCAGAGGCCATGCTGATTGAGAAGACTAATACCTGCACAATCATCATCATTATCATCAGAGGTATTAATGATATCTGCATCTACCACATAGCCAATGCAACGTCATGATCTAAAGCCAGCCCCTTGTGTGTGTGTTTTTTTAGGGTGAAGCTTTGAGTCAGAATATCACTACACCTGCATCTTCTAAATTTTGATCCTCCCTCATGTCAAATTAGGGGAAGCTGATTCAGAACAAATCCACAAATTTACTGAGGAGAATTCCTCTCTCTATGTTTGTTTTCCCCAAAAGTGTTTTTTTTTTAAAGGAAAAGGCCTGTGCCCTGAGTTTGATGTCACACATATAAAAATAAATATATTGACTGTCAGTCACATTACTGGAGAATTCAAATGGGATGGGACTAAAATGGCTCCAATTGCTTAAGTTAGGTGGAGGAAAAAAAGACTCTGAGAATATGTGTTAAGACTTAAGGCAATGTAGCATTTCCACCTAAAATATTCAGCATCTTTCTAGCTGTCATTGGAAAAAGCTTCTTGAACAGTAGAAATGTGTCACTTTTGAAACAGAAAAGGGTAGTAGAGAACAAAACATGGTTTTTACCTGAGTTCTTCTTATATCCAGTCGCCCAAAAAATACCTTAAAGAAATTGCTCTGGGTCAACAGGCCAAGATTACACCTGATATAAAAAATGGTGAGAGAGAAGCCCTTTTGCATTTGATATTTCTATTTTTTTTTCACTGCTTCAACTCTATACTTTGGTTTCCTTCTGGTTTTGATGACCAATAGGGTGACTTCACCTGGTGGCCCTCCGAGACACAAGGGAGTGTCACATTGGGAAAATGTGAGACTTTTCCCAGCTATTCACAGGTAGCAAGAAACTGCTGCGAAAGCATTAGGTGCTAAAAGCAATCTTCTGATGGTTGTGGTTGTAGCTAGTGTTATGGGCATTTCATTATATCTGGCACTACAAAATGCTCTGCCGTTTTTTTACAGTATATAAGTGTTCTAGTTTCCCTCTTAAGCAGGAATATGGCAAACAAACTCAAACTCAACCCGTCCAAGACCGAGTGGCTGTGGTTTCCGGCACCCCGGTTTAGCCAGATAAATCCAGCACTGGCCATTGGGGGCGAACATCTTGCCCCCGTGGAGAGGGCGCGCAACTTGGGCGTCCTTCTGGATTCCCGCCTGTCCATGGAGGACCATGTGGCGGCCGTGGCCAGGGGGGCGTTCTATCAGGTTCGCCTGATACGCCAGTTGCGCCCCTTACTAGACCGGGGGGCCCTTCGCACAGTCACTCAAGCGCTCGTGACATCTCGGCTGGATTACTGTAACGCTCTCTACATGGGGCTCCCCTTGAGGTGCACTCGAAAGCTGCAGTTAGTGCAGAATGCGGCCGCGCGGGTGGTTATGGGTGCCTCAAGGCAAGCCCACGTAACACCTCTCCTGCGCGAGCTGCACTGGCTGCCTGTGGCCTTTCGAGTGCGCTTCAAGGTGTTGACCACCATCTTTAAATCGCTCCATGGCTCGGGGCCTAGCTATATACGAGACCGTCTCCTACCCCATACATCCCTTCGTCCGGTCCGCTCCCACAGAGCGGCCTACTCCGGGTGCCGTCGGCCGGGCAATGCCGGCTGGCGACACCCAGGGGAAGAGCCTTCTCTGTGGCGGGCCCGGCCCTCTGGAACGACCTACCCCCCGACCTTCGCACTACCTCGGACCTCTGCCTCTTCCGCCAACGTCTTAAGACGTACTTATTCCAACAAGCTGGCCTAGGATAGCCCCCCGCGTCTGACTTTTAAATATAAATTATAATTTGGTTATGGTCTTAATAACGGGTTTTAGCACGGGTGAATTAATTTAATATATTTTTAATTGATGTATATTGTATTTATGGTTTTATATAATGCCTGTGCGCCGCCCTGGGTCCTAACAAGGAGAAGGGCGGGGTATAAATTTAATAAAATAAATAAAAATAAATAAATAAATGGCAAAAAGATACTGGGCATTAATTGGTTTTATGCAGCACACACAATCTGAGAAAGGAAATATAAGACAAGAACGTTGTAACTGAGGGGTCCTTGGTGCTCTCTGAGCTGGGTTGCTTTCTTGAAGATGTTTCATTTCCCAAACTAGGTAACGTCATCAGTGCTAGCGATGTTACTTAGTTTTTATTTTATTTTTATTTTATTTTATTTTTTTTAATTTTAATCACATTTATATCCCGCCCTTCTCCACGAAGGACCCAGGGCGGCGCACAGGAATTTAAAAATATACAAAACAATAAATACAAAATTTAAAAACATATTAAATTACAATCCTATGCTAAAAACCAAATTAAAATCCCCAGTTTAAAAACTATCTAAAATAGCCCCGATGGGAGGTTAGGCTAGGCCGGCTTGCTGAAAGAGATGTGTCTTTAGACACTGGCAGAAAAGGCGGAGGTCCGAGATGGTACGCAATTCAGGGGGTAGGTCGTTCCAAAGGGCAGGGCCCGCCAAAGAGAAGGCTCTTCCCCTGGGTGTCGCCAGTCGGCATTGCCCGGCCGACGGCACCCTGAGATGGCTAAGACACTGAGCTTGTTGATCAGAAAGGTTGGCAGTTTGGCGGTTCGAATCCCTAGTGTAGGTCTCCTGTGTGAGCAGGGGGGTTGATTAGATGACCTCCAAGGTCCCTTCCAACTCTGTTACTGTTAACTGTTAACTCTGAGCTACAAATACTCTCCTTTATTGGTATTGTACTGTATGCTTTGCCACAATGTCTATAAATCCATTAGTGATCTGTGCTAAGTAAAAGATGATGAGGGGAGCTGCTGTTTCCACGTTTTAATTCTCCCAATTGAACATCAATTGCTAATTGACTCAGATTACAATGACAACCATGGAGCAAACTACCAAACCAACTCTGAGAAACCAGGCATTAATTAAATCTTGAAACAAGAAGAGAACAATGGAAGACTATCAGCATCAGAATGCATTAACCAGCCTGTGATTGTGTAAATGAGGGTTTGAACAAATAGGGGGGACATAGAAAGCACACAGTGACAAACAGTCATCTATCACCCTCCTTAAAGATGGGGTTATCAATTAATTAACTCAATGCAGAATCCACACAAGTAGATAGAAATGTTGCAGAATAAAATAAAACGTGCTTGTAGAATTAGGTGCCTCTAATGATCAGGGATGTGACTCACATATTGGGGGGACAACAACTATACAATACAATACAACACAACACAACACAACACAGCACCAGAGTTGGAAGGGACCTTGGAGGTCTTCTAGTCCAACCCCCTGCCTAGGCAGGAACCTTATACCGTTTCAAACAAATGGCTATCCAACATCTTAAAGACTTACAGTATTGGGGCATTCACAACTTCTGGAGGCAAGCTGTTGCACTGATTAATTGTTCTGTCAGGAAATTTCTCCTTTTCTAAGTTGCTTCTCTCCTTGATTAGTTTCCACCCATTGCTTCTTGTCCTACCCTCAGGTACTTTGGAGAATAGGTTGACTCCCTCTTCTTTGTGGCAACCCCTGAGATATTGGAACTCTGCTATCATGTCTGCCCAAATTCTTCTTTCCATTAGACTAGACATACCCAGTTCCTGCAACCGTTCCTCATATGTTTTAACCTCCAGTCCCCTAATCATCTTTGTTGCTCTTCTCTGCACTCTTTCTAGAAATTCCACATCTTTTCTACATCGTGGCGACCAAAACTGGATGCAGTATTCCAAGTGTGGCCTTATAAAGTGGTATTAACTACTTCTCTTCCCCAAGGATGCTGTGTGCTCAGAAGCCATCAACCTTGCCTGGGGTGATCCCCCAATTCCATTTCAATTACAGACAATGTTTCAATTACAGACAATTGTGTAAGGGTTAAATAATCAGTAAGGGAGAGAGGATGGATGAAAGGGAAGCAACTTGTGAAAAAGAATAAATAGGATCTATGGTAATTGTAGTACTTACATTTTCCTCCAATCTATGTGGCTCCTTGATAGATTCCATAAAATCCATATGTTGCAATCAATCCATACAGTGCTTGGGTGCTATGCTTTGTTTGTAGACTATGGCCAATCTAGGAGACAGAAGGTTTGTTTTTCCTATCAAGTCCAGTGTGTCTGTGTGAGAGAGGGACATGTTTTGGAATCACATATTACACTGCTATGCCTCTGTTTCTCAGGTTCTCATCTCCACTCCCTGCCTATTGGCTAGGAATGGCTCCACTTATGTAATCTCTTGCCGAACATTGAGTATGAAGAAAGCATAGCTTTGTCATGCTATGGTTTTCACAGTAGCCTTCGCCTTTGCACCTTTACATATAGTCGATGTGTGTCTGTGTGTCTTTTGCTCTGAGAGGCACTTGAGAAACTGCAATGAGATTCCTGCACAAGCTTGCCAGGAAAATAGGTCGGCTCATTGCAGACTATATGAGCTAACTGGCAAGTTATACTTTGCGATGCTGTAAGGTGACAAGGTGAATACATGGGTGGTCTCAGAACTGGACTAGTAAAATTGATCAGTTATGCAGGAGAACAATTCCTTCAAACAAAAACAATTACCTGACATTATTCTCCTTAGACACAACACAGCACTGTCTTACATCTAAGAACATTTACTCATATAATAGGGTTGTATTATTATTATCCTTCTCATCTTTCCTATTACCTTCTATTATTGGTATCTTGTGATCATATTACTTTGTTGTCTGTACACAGTTGTCTGTACACTAAGATCTTATGTACCAGAGACAAATTCCTTGGGTGTCCAGTCACATTCAGGCAACAAAAAATTACCCTACCCTATCCTACCCTACCCTTCCCTTCCCTAGCCTACCCTACTCTACTATTCTATTCTATTCTATTCTATTCTATTCTATTCTTGTAGTTGACTGGACAGAGCTATGATAGCAGTCTCCAAATACTTGAAGGGTTATCTTGTTCCAGAGACAAGACTGGAAGCTAGGAGGAAACTTTTCAAGAAAGAAAGTTCAGGTGGACATCAGTAGAAACTTCCTGACTGGATGAGTTGTTAATTCTTGGAACAGCCTGCTGCATGAAGAAGTGAATTCTGTTTCTTTAATGGTCTTCAAGGAGAGGTTGCTTGGTCATCTGTCACATCCTACACTAAACAGGAACTTGGACTAGGCCCGTGATGGCGAACCTATGGCACACGTGCCACAGGTGGCACACAGAGCCATTTGTCAGGGCACGCGAGGTTTTGCCCTGTCAGCTGGCCAAGCATGTATGCGTGTGCTGGCCAGATGATTTTGGCCTTTTGAGGCCATCCTGAAGGCCCCTGAAAGCTCCGGAGGGCTAAAACCGACCCTACGAGCAAACTGAACTTTTGGTTTGCCCGTAGGGCCAGTTTTTCGCACTCCGGAGGCTTCAGGAAAGCTCCTGAAGCCTCTGGAGGGCCTTGGGAGGTGAGGGGGACGGGGAGGCTGTTTTTTGCCCTCCCCAGGCTTCTATGAAGCCTCTGCAGCCTGGGGAGAGCGAAAAAAGCACACCAAAAATGGGGTGGTGGTGGTGCTGGCATGTGTGCATGTATACTGGGGTTGTGCGCAAAGCATTATGGGTGTGGTATGCCTGCACATGACCCCCCCCCCCCGTGCTCCCCTTGCGCTCCCCCCACTTATGGCACGCAAGCCAAAAAAGGTTCGCCATCACTGGACTAGGCCAGGGGTCTGCAAAGTCGGCTCTTTTAAGACTGGTGGACTTCAACTCCCAGAGTTCCCCAGCCAGCATAGCTGGCTGGGGAATTCTGGGAGTTGAAGTCCACCAGTCTTAAAAGAGCCGACTTTGCAGACCCCTGGACTAGGCTATTTCCCTTCTACCTTTGTTATTTTATGAAATGCATAATGGTAAGTCGAGGGGAAAAAGTTCACAGATGGTTTCCTGGAAGCAACTTGGATCTCTCCACGCATCCTTTCTCCCTCCCTTCTCTTAACTGAGCTGTGATAAGGAAAACGGGAGAGGGGTTTACAGCAAGATAAAACACACCAACACACCAACATTTTACAATTGTAAATATAAAAACTGATTAAAATTACAAAAACATTAAAACAAACTAAACCCATGGGTTGGAAGGAAGAGATGGGGGTGCCTTCTTTATTAGTACACCAACCATCTCCAGACAATCACTTCTCTTTCAGGACACCATGTCAGCTGGCATATAATGATAAGTCTAGAAAGATTTCAGAGAACAGCAGCAAAGATGATTCGGGGACTGGAGGCTAAACTGTATATAACAAGCAGTTGCAGGAACTGAGTAGGCCTAGTCTAACGAAGAGAAGAACTAGGAGTGGCATGATAGCAGCCTTCCAATATTTAGAAGCTTTCACTGAGAAGAGGGGGTCAACCTATTCTCCAAAACAACTGAGGGTAACAAATGGAAGCTCATCACAGAAAGATCCATTCTAGAACTTAGGAGAAATGAATCAGTGGAACAGCTTGCCTCCTGAATTTGGTCCAGAACAGAGCGTTGTGGACAATTTTGGAGGCCCCTATGGTGGCACACCACTGTTATGTGAGCTGCAACTAGCTGCTGATTTGCGTTACCCCCATTACTAGAGGTTTGACAGCAATTTGTCTTGTATACATATGAGCAGAGGGTTGGAATGGAAGACCTCCAACTCTGTATTCTGTTATTCTGGATCCCGTCATTGGCTGATGGTTTACGTAGTAGGCTCCTTCTGCCAGCATGAGTGGGTGGGCCAATCCCTTTGGGGAAAGATGGTTTTGCACATATCCTGGACCACAAAAGACTTAAAAAAATAGGAACCAATACCTTGAATTGTACCGTAACGCAAATCAGCAGCTAGTTGCAGCTCACATAACAGTGGTGTGCCACCATAGGGGCCTCCAAAATTGTCCACAACGCTCTGTTCTGGACCAATTGTAACTTCCAAACACTCTTCAAGGGTAGTCCCATCTTCTTGGTCAAGGTGATATATTACCACTGTTTTTAATTATTTGGACATTTACTGATAATTTGATTTAACTAGTTCGTACCTTCAACAATTGAGTATCCTTAAAGTTGGTCTCAAGTATGTTACATTCTTTGAATTATCATATTTTTCAGAGTATAAGACGCTTCGAAGTATAAGACACAGCTAGCTTTTGAGGAGGAAAACAAGAAAAAAAATCTGCCTTTGCCTCCCAGCAATTTGCCTCCTTGCAGCAAACAGCCTGTTTCAGTTTCAGCACAGCCTGATTAGCACAAGCAGCTGATTGTTGGTTGGATTGCCAGCTGATTGTTTGGATCGGCCTCCTGATGATCAGCTGTTTCAGGCTGCAGGGATTGCCATTGCCTATTGCCGTCTCCATGCACCCCATTTTTGGCCTCCACATCCCATTTTTGGCTTCTGCGTGCCCCATTTTCTGCCTATTCCAGACAGCGGGGATCAGAAGGAGCGGAAAATGGGGCACTGAGGCTGAAAATGGGGTGCGCAGAGGCAGCAATAGGCAATGGCAATCCCTGCAACCTGAAACAGCTGATGATCAGGAGGCTGATCCAACCAACAATCAGCTGCTTGTGCTAATCAGGCTGTGCTAAAACTGAAACGGAAACAGGCTGTTTGTTGCAAGGCGGCAAATTGCTGGGAGGCAGAGGCCAAAGGGTGAGGCCGATGGGTGGGCAGGGCTACATTTGGTGTATAAGATACACCAAATACTCCAAATATTCACACCTGGAATACTGCATACAGTTTTGGTCGCCACGATGTAGAAAAGATGTGGAGACTCTGGAAAGAGTGCAGAGAAGAGCAACCAAGATGATTAGGGGACTGGAGGCTAAAACATATGAAGAACGGTTGCAGGAACTGGGTATGTCTAGTTTGATGAAGAGAAGGACCAGGGGAGACATGATAGCAGTGTTCCGATATCTCAGAGGGTGCCACAAAGAAGAGGGAGTCAAACTATTCTCCAAGGCACCTGGGGGCAGGACAAGAAGCAATGGGTGGAAACTAATCAAGGAGAGAAGCAACTTAGAACTAAGGAGAAATTTCCTGACAGTTAGAACAATTAACCTCTGGAACAGCTTGCCTCCAGAAGTTGTGAATGCCCCAACACTGCAAGTCTTTAAGAAGATGTTAGATAGCCATTTGTCTGAAATGGTATAAGGTTCCTGCCCATGCAGGGGGTTGGACTAGAAGACCTACTAGGTCCCTTCCAACACTGCTATTGTATTGCATTGTATTGTAAATTTTCACCCTCTTGTAGTGGGGAAAAGTGTGTCTTGTACTCCAAAAAATATGGCAGTTCCTTTTCTGTAGCTACTAACCTCCCAAATATTATTTATTCTATCGGCTTTGCTTTGTCTTGTTTGTATGCACTAAGTTGCAGCCAACACCCCCCGTCCCAATTTTTATCCATTTCTAAAGATGCCTTTGGGATTTCTATTAGGCCCAGAGGCATTTTTAGACCGATGATGTGGGAGGCTGGCACTTTGCTCTGCAGGGTATTAACCTTCCATTTATCTCTTTTTCATTTTTTAAAATAAAAATAAAAATCAGATGAAGCGCTTAGACTGTCAAGCACCAAGGGAGGTTCCAATGGGAGCGAGATGATGCAAAGAACTTATTTTTAGTAGGTTTGCTTCCATTGCATGGAGCTCTTTACCAGATAGGTTGGATAAAAGCACCAGAAAGAGGTCATTCCCTGTTACTAAGTACTTCTCCTTCAACCTCTAAAGTGCCATGTAAATCTTACTTTTATTTATCCCCATGATTGAACATGACCTGTCAGGTTGTTTAATGGCTTAATACTTGAATAGTTTCCAGGCAGGAGCCTTCATGGAGTTTTAACAGAACGGCTGAGTTTTAAAGGCCCTTTTTACCAGGTTATTTAGAAAGCAGGGAAATGAAGGTGAGTTCCCACATAAATAGAGGGACGCTGTGACTCAGTGGATAAGATGCTGAGCTTGTCAATCAGAAAGGGCAGCAGTTCAGCGGTTCGAATCCCTAGCACTGTGTAACAGAGTGAGCTCCTGTTACTTGTCCCAACTTCTGCCAACCTAACAGTTCGAAAGCACATAAAAATGCAAGTAGAAAAATAGGGACCACCTTTGGTGGGAAGGTAACAGCGTTCTATGCACCTTTGGCATTTAGTCATGCCGGCCACATGACCACAGAGACATCTTTGGACAGCGCTGGCTCTTCGGCTTTGAAACAGAGATGAGCACCGCCCCCTAGAGTGAGGAACGACTAGCACACATGTGCGAGGGGAACCTTTACCTTTTACCCACATAAATTATCCTTTCTCACATTTGAGAACATCTCCTGGCAAATACTTTTCAATTGGCAAATGGGGTATCTCCAGCACTATTTGTCCTGGTTGCTTTCAATTCAGAACAGTAGTCCTTGACCTATTACCATAATTGATCCCAGAGTTATTGTCATTACGTCATGCCAGTTGTTAGGCGGCAATCACGGGATTGATCCAATGTCATGACATTTTTTTTGTAGCAGTCGTTAAGGAATCATCCTGCACATAAAGTGAACTGCAAACACCATGACTGTTAAGCAAATGCATCGTTCACAATGGTATTTTATTTTTGCCAAAAACTGCAAGTAAATGCCAGGTTCCAGCAAAAAAAAAAAAAAGAAAACCTTTGCAAACAATGGCCGCATACCCATAAATGCAGGCCAGCTGCCAAGTTCCCAAAATATGATCATATGACCATGGAAGCTAGGACTAATTGGAAATTTGAATCCAGTTTTCGGTAAGTTATAACTTCCAACGGCTGCTAAGTGTTTGGTTGCTAATTGAGGACTACCACTATTCAGGTGTGAACTTGTCCCTTTGAATGTTTCTTCCCAGCTTCATCCTCCCATTGAAGGAATTCTGTTCATTGCAGAGATTCCACTGTCTCCCAAACCCAAAGCTACATAAAACTATATCTAGGGTCTGTAGCATTAGCATTTTAGGCTTATGTACCACTCCATAGCTCTTTTACAGCACTCTCTTTATCTTTCTTTTACTTTATTGTCATTGTATGTACACTATATTGCCAAAAGTAGTCGCTCACCTGCCTTTACTCGCATTTGAACGTACAGTAAGTGACATCCCATTCCTAATCCATAGGGTTCAATATGACGTCGGTCCACTGCGCACTGTTCTTGAACTAATCTGAAGGCCACATGAAGTTTGGAGGTCTGTAGCGATGGACTCTGCAGAACGTCGGCAACCTCTTCGCGCTATGCGCCTCAGCATCCGCTGACCCCGCTCCTTCAGTTTATGTGACCTACGACTTCATGGCTGAGTTGCTGTCGTTCCCAAACACTTCCATGTTCTTATAATACAGCTGACAGTTGACTGTGGAATATTTAGGAGCGAGGAAATTTCACGACTGGATTTGTTGCACAGGTGGCATCCTATCACAGTTCCACGCTGAGCTCCTGAGAGCCACCCATTCTTTCACAAATGTTTGTAACAGCAGTCTGCATGCCTAGGTACTTGATTTTATACACCTGTGGCCATGGAAGTGATTGGAACACCTGATTGATTATTTGGATGGGTGAGCAAATACTTTTGGCAATATAGTGTATATACACAGTATACCCATACAACAAAATTCACATAACACCCAGAGACCAGGCCCAACACACATGACAATCCCTAAACACCCACCACCCACCAAAAATTCCCCACCCCAAAACCACTCAACCATCCACATATAGACCAAGTAATGCTGTTCAATAGCTCACTGATGGTGACCCTTTTGTTCATTGTTGAGTGCATTTCTAGCTCTGGAATAAAAGCTATTCAGAAGACGTGTGCTCTAAGTTTTAATTGTTCTGTATCTTCTGTCCAAAAAGATTGTAAGCAGGATGGGAAGAGTCTCTGAGAATTTTGTGCAAGTTCCTTAAACAGCGAGGTGCATAGATGTCATCCAGGGCTGGTAGCTGGAGTCCGATGATATTCTGGGCAGTTTTAATGATTCACTGTAGAGCTTTTTTTGTCCGCTGCAGAGCTGTTCCCATACCATGCAAGAATGCCGTATGTCAGGACACTCACAATGTTGCTGCAATAGTAGGCCAGAAGTAGATACTGGGATCTATTTATCTTCCTGAGCATTCTCAGGAAGTACAGCCTCTTCTGTGCCTTCTACTCTGGGGGGCTTTACAATATTTTGCATATTGCCCCTAACAATCCAGGTCCTCCTTTTACCGACCTCGGAAGGATGGAAGTCTGAGTCAACTTTGAGCCAGTCAGGATTGAACTCCAGGCTGTGGATGGAGTTCACCTGCAATACTGTACTTTAATCACTGTGCCACCAGATCTCAGTAAAATCACAAAACCTCCAATCATACCCACCTAGCATATCATTATGTTAGGCTGCAGTATAATTTGTTTGTCTTGGCACTGCTTGGTATGGGAACACTGCAATTATTGGGAAACTGCCAGCTAGGCTGGGAGGGAGGAATGAAGCATGGGCTTAGCTTAGAGTCATTGCATAACCACAAGACACGTAAGCCTGACCTCCCCCAAGATCCGTGAGATCTTATCTGATTGTTCCCAAGAGAAGGCTAGCAATCGAGAGATTCCTGTAATCTAGGTAGACAACAATAAAGGTGCTTGCTTTAGCTATTTATGAGTGGCTCTGGTTGCTTGCACCTGACAGTAATTGTGTTTTGATAACCCAGGTATAAAAGGTTGTATGAACTCAGCCACATGAAGTAGGCATCCAAAAGCCTCTGCAGAAGATTAGCTGCAGTTGTCAGCTTTATATATGAAGCACATAACATGAGGGGTCTACAAGTGAACCTTGGGAATAATTCTGCTTCATTTTTCAGCTCTTAGAAAAATGCTCATATTTGCCCTCTGTGAGGACTTTCCTATGTCTACAATCACTCCAACAGAAGCATTACAGTTACATCCCATTTACTGACTAGGTTCATGCAATAAACTTAATTAGGTCAGTAAAAGAGCTAATGGCTTCAGTGGCCCAGAATGCAGATAAGGGATGGTAACTCCTGTCATCGGAGTAGCTCATCCATTACCCGGTGCCGGCACTTTCCCACTGAGCTTTATGTCATCTTTCTTCTACTCGGGGAAGTGTCATCTCAAATGGTAGGGAGGGGATTCTGGTTTTCATCCTATTGAGCTGTGGGAGATGAAGGAATATCTGCAATGAGCAGCACTTCTTATGGAAAGATGACGCTTGAAAGCTGGATGACAGAAAATGGCACTGCTGAGAACATGCTGGAGCATCTGGAGAAGATGAAGAAAGAGAAGGGGGGGGGGAAGATGTCAATTCCTCTAGACTTCTTCAACTAAGGTTCATTTGGAAAAACAGGAAATACTTGAAATGGTCTTGGCAACTTTAAGACGTGTGGACTTCAACTCCCAGAATTCCCTAGCCAGCCATGTCTTAAAGTTGCCAAGGTTGGGAAACCCAAGTCTTGTGAATCAAAAGAGACCAAGCCAGAAGAAGACTCGGGAGCTACCTGTATTTGAATATCTCTGTTGGGGTATATCAGTGATGGTTAAGCTTTTTGGTGCCAAGTGCCCAAAGTGTGTGTGTGTGTGTGTGTGTGTGTGTGTGTGTGTGTATGCACGTGCAGGTGCCCCAATCCCCAAAATGCAATGCGAGCACCCCCGTACATATGCTCCGCCCCCACACATACACCCTCACATAGGTGCCATTCGTGTATGCACCCCCTGCACATGCGCCTCCCCGTGCATGTGTCCTTTGCACACACCACATTTTGCCTTCCAGTTTGGTGCAGGATGCTTTCCAGGTCCAAAATAGGTCATGGGAGGGCCTGACATGGTGCCCCCCCTGCCCCGTTTTGGCTTCTAGGTTGATGTAGGTGGCAGAAATGGAGGTGTTCTGGAGGAGACCAGGGAAGGCATGGGTGGCAGAAATACTGCATTCAGTTTTGGTCACCACAATGTAGAAAAGACGTGGAGACTCTAGAAAGAGTGCAGAGAAGAGCAACAAAGATGATTAGGGGACTGGAGGCTAGAACATATGAGGAACGATTGCAGGAACTGGGTAGGTCTAGTTTAATAAAAAGAAGGACTAGGGGAGACATGATAGCAGTGTTCCAATATCTCAGGGGTTGCAACAAAGAAGAGGGAGTGAAACTATTCTCCAAGGCCCCAGAGGGTAGAACAAGAAGCAATGGATGGAAACAAATCAAGGAGAGAAGCAACTTAGAACCGAGGAGAAATTTCCTGACAGTTAGAACAATTAGTCAGTGGAACAGCTTGCCTCCAGAAGTTGTGAATGCCCCAACAGTGGAAGTCTTTAAGAAGATGTTGAATAGCCATTTGTCTGTAATGGTATAGGGTTTCTTGCCTAGGCAGGGGGTTGGACTAGAAGACCTCCAAGGTCCCTTCCAACTCTGCTATTGTATTATATAAATGGGGGAGAAAGGCAGGGTGTTCGGGGGGGGGAACCTCCGGAGATCGGGGAAGGCTCTTCCCCCCCCCCCCCCGTGCATGCGCAGCAGAGACCAGAAGCTGGCGGGCAGGAGGTACATATGTGCATGTGTGGTGGAGCTGGGCTGGCGCAACGGCTCGCTTACCTGCAGAGAGGGCTCTGCATACCACCTGTGGCATGTGTGCCATAGGTACACCATCATAGGTGTATATGAAGAAAAGGCAATATCACTCAATGCATGACTATTGCGAAGGTATGTGCAAAGCAAGATCTTGTGTTGCCCTGGGAAAGAAAGCACAGTCTTGCCTTGATTTGCTTTCTTGAGGCAGACTTCTAATGTCTATAAACTATTTGAAGACTGAATTATCATTTGTTGTGCACTTGGCTCTCCTTTCTTTCCTTCAACCTTTGGTGGTAAATCGGATTTCCCCATATCCTAGCAATGCAGAATCAATCCAGAAGCCCAACAAAACAGAGTCGGCCAGAAGGAAACAAAACTGTGCCTTGTAGCCTTGGTATTCCTGTTTGATTAGAGGCCTGTTTGCCTCCAAGCAGAGGCTCATTCAAACAGCCGCCACACCTGAACTATGCGAAAATATGATTTCTCCTGGGAGGGAAGCCAACACAAATCACAAGTGCCATGCTAGAGATCAGGCCAAACATCTACCACACCCCTACTTTCCTACCAACCAGACTCCCCTGGAAAGCCCAAGCAGAGGATAAATGGGGAATCACCACTACTCTTCCTCCTTAATTATTGGCAATCATCTTTGATTCTGCTAGATAGTGGGATCAGGACCCTGGAGGTTTGGAAAGGTCAATTAAGGATATTAACTAATTCCCTATTCAATAATGGGACTCCAGATTAAAAGGTCTCTGCAGATGGCATACAGTCAGCCTCCACTTAAAACTGTGGCGTGGGAAATTTGCCATTTCTTTTGGTAAATGGTTCCTTTGGGAATCCCACCGTCCAGCTGCTCTGTTGGGTAGAATATTTTGCTTTCCCTTAATTGAAGCTCATCGTTGCTCCTGACTCTGCAATGCCAGACAACCGCATGTGAATTAATAGTCCCATCCCAAAGGTGCTTTTTTCAGGAGGGAGGCAACTGGACTTTCTTGGGGTTTATTTTTCTTTTGAAGACGTTTCCCTTCTCATCCAAGAAGCTTCTTCAGCTCTGAAGGTTCTTCAGCACTTGGAGGTGCTTCAATGACCCTCTAAAACAGTGTTTCTCAACCTTGGTGACTTTAAGTCCTGTGGACTTCAACTCCTAGAATCCCCCAGCCAGCTGTGCTGGCTGGGGGATTCTGGGAGTTGAAGTCCACAGGACTTAAAGTCTCCAAGGTTGAGAAACACTGCTCTAAAAGGATGCTAATTACCAGCTGTCTGCAAGGAATATAAATCCTTCCATTCAAAGGTGGTTGGCATTTACCTTCCTTACCGGTTCACAAATGTGCGTGTGTGCATGCACGTGTCCACCCATGCGCTCTGGCCTTCCGTGCATGCGCTTTGCTTAAAAAACATCCCTAAATAAGACAAAATAAAGCCAAAGCACTGCGATTTCCGCTACCAGTTCGGGAGAATACCACCTCTGCTTCCATTCCCCACCATCCTGTCAGAGCTGAAGAAGCTTCTTGGATGAGAAGTGAAACTTCTTCAAAGAAAAAAACAACAAGAAAGTCCAGTTGCCTCCTGAAAAAGCACCTTTGGGACAACCGTGACCTGGATGACTAAGAATCTCTACTGACGTTTAGCTATACAATTTGGGATGGACACCCTTTGAATGGGGTGGGAGTAGGAATGGATTTCCAGAGGAAAAAATTGCAGACTACAGGATCAGGTGACCTTGAGGACACAGAGAAACCTCCAAGTGCTTCAAAGGTCCTCTAAAACAGTGGTTCTCAACCTCCCCAATGCCGCAACCCTTTAATACAGTTCTTCATGTGGTGACCCCCAACCATAAAGTTGGTGTCTTGGTTCCTAAGACCATCGAAAATATGTGTTTTCCGATAGTCTTAAGTGACCCCTGTGAAAGGGTCGTTTGACCCCCAAAGGGGTCCCGACCCACAGGTTGAGAACCGCTGCCCTAAAAGGATGCAAATGACCAGCTGTCTGCAAGGAATATAAATCCTCCCATTCTCCACTATCCTGTCAGAGCTGAAGAAGCTTCTTGGATGAGAAGCGAAACGTCTTCAAAATAAAAAAAAACATGAAAGTCCAGTTGCCGCCTTCCTGGAAAAAAAGGGACAACCATGACCTGGATGATGGCCTGGATGATGACCATGACTCCCTAGAGTCAGGAATAGCATATATGTGCAAGGGAAATCTTTACCTTTAGATTGGACAAAAGATACAGTAAGGAATCGGGATCTTTGATTCTTTTGACGTTGGAGATATTTGAGGCTTTGTACCCTGAATAGCAATAGCACTTAGACTTATATATATCGCTTCACAGTGCTTTGTACAGCCCTCTCTAAGTAGTAGAGCCTTCTCCGTGGGAGCCCCAGTCCTCTGGAACGAATTGCCCCCGGAATTAAGAACTATCCCTGACTTACACACCTTCCGCCGTGGTCTCAAAACCTTTTTTTTCCCAACAAGCCAGACTGGCATAAAACATGGTTTTTTAAATTCATATTTTTATTAATTTTAATCAGGGTTAGTTTGGTTTTTTCCCCACGTTTCGGCCAGGTTGAATATGTTTTTAAAAGCTTTTTAACTTTTGTATATCTGTTTTTATTCTGGCTCTACACCGCTCTGAGTCCTTCGGGAGTAGGGCGGTATAAAAAACCAATAAACTAAACTAAACTAAACTAAACTAAACTAAACTAGTTTACAGAGTCAGCCTATTTCTCCCAACAATCTGGCTCCTCATTTTACCCACCTCGGAAGGATGGAAAGCTGAGTCAGCCTTGAGCCTGGTGAGAATTGAATATGACGAATAGTCATATAAGTATACACTTTATTGTCGTCATACTTACTTACAACGAAATTGGTTTATCTTTATCTAGCCATAAAGTGTATCCCACTGCAACACTTCCCCTCTATGCATGCCATATCTGTGGAAAGAAGTACTTTTCTGTCCTGTCTGTAAACATCCCAGTGACCAGGGACGATGGAGATTCTCAGTCATCCAGGTCATGGTTGTCCCAAGGGTGCTTTTTCAAGAGGCAACTGGACTTCCTTTGTTTTCTCTTGAAGGCAATTTCACTTCTCATCCCAGAAGCCTCTTCAGTTCTGACTGAATGGCGGCGAATGGAAGGATTGATGTCCCTTGCTGTCATCTGGTCATTAGCAGTCTCTCTCTCAGAGTGGTGGAGGCCACTTGGAGGCTTCTCTGTGCCCCCAGGGTCACCTGAATAGTGCAAATGGATGTTGAAAGGACCATGTTGTAAAAGGAGATAGGTGGTGTCATATCCCTCCCCCTCAGGGTTGTCCCCATCCCAAGAGAAACCATGACCTGAATGACTGAGAATCTCCATAGACACTTAGCTATGCAGAACTGAAGAAGCTTCTTGGATGAGAAGTGAAGCATCTTCAAGGAAAAACAAAGAAAGCCCAGTTGCCTCTTGAAAAAGCTTCTTTGTCCCAGTCATCAGCTTTGTTGGCTGTCCCCAAGTTCCAGTATATTCAAAGGAGGAGAAAAATTACTCCACAGCATACCATATATTCATGCACTTCACTCATGTTCTCCTCCTACTTGGGTTTTCTTTTCTTTTCTCGCATGCTCTGAATGTTCTAAGTCAGGGGTCTCCAACCTTTAAGTCCTTCAGACTTAAAGTTGCAAAGGTTACCTGTCGTCTTCCGGGTGCGCTTCAAGGTGTTAATTATCATCTTCAAAGCGCTCCATGGCTCGGGACCTAGTTATCTGCGGGATCGGATCCTGCCTCATACATCCTCACGGCCGATACGCTCCCACAGAGAGGGACTGCTCCGGGTGCCGTCCACTAGACTTTGTCAGCGGGCGACGCCCAGGGGAAGGGCCTTCTCTGTGGCGGGCCCAGCCCTCTGGAACGACCTTCCCCCCGATATTAGGACAACCACGGACCTCCGCTCCTTCCGCTTAAAATTAAAGACACACTTTTTTCGCCTGGCCGGCCTTGGGTAGTCTCTTTTTAGGTTAGGGGTTTTTAGGGGTAATTTTTAGTTTAGCATATGGGTTTTAGCGCAGGGATAATTTAATTCACTTTTAATTTTGTAGTTTGTATTCTGTATTTTGTTCTTTGTATTTTTAATTGCCTGTGCCCCGCCTCGAGTCCCCTTGGGGAGAGAGAGCGGGTTATAAAATTAAATTATTATTATTATTATTATTAAGGTTGGAGACCCCTGTTCTAAGTGATCACCAAAATATTGTTTCAACTCATGGATCATTCTGACTGTTCTTCTCTGCAGCTTTTCAGTATCTTAGAGTCATGGTTAGATGCTGTGGTTAGAATGCAGTACTGCAGACTACTTCTGCTGATTGCTGGCTGCCAGCAGTTTGGCAATTCAGTTCTCACCTGCTCAAGGTTAACTTCCATCCTTCCATTCTTTTGAGGCCAGTAAAATAAGGACCCAGATTGTTGGGACCCAATAGGCTGACTCTGTAAACCGCTTAGAGAGGGCTATAAGGCACACTGAAGCGGTATATAGTCTAAGTGTGGCTGCTATTGCTATCTGAAATAACTTTTTTTGAAGCATAGTGAACTTCCAAGCAATGTACTGCTGTTGTTGTTGTTAGTTGTGAAGTCATATCCAACCCATCGTGACCCAATGGGCAATGTTCCTCCAGGCCTTCCTATCTTCTACCATCCCCCAGACTCCATTTAAGCTCACACCTACTGCTTTGGTGACTCCATCCAGCCACCTCATTCTTTGTCATCCTATTCTTCTTTTGCCCTCAATCTTTCCCAGCATGAGGCTCTTCTCCAGTGAGTCCTTCCTTCTCATCAGGTGGCCAAAGTATCTGAGTTTCCTCTTCAGGCTCTGGCTTTCTAAAGGGCAGTCAGGGTTGATCTCCTCTAGCACTGACCAGTTTGATCACCTTGCAGTCCAAGGGACACGCAGGAGTCTTCTCCAGCATCATAATTCAAATACCAACATGACATTGAGCACTCATAGCAATAGACTGTTGAGTTAATGGCTTCATCTTGTTTTTATTTTCATAACTCCTAGATTGCTGTATTATTATATAATAATGCATGCCATTATTAGACATCTTTTGTTAGTGAGCTTTAAAACCCATAACTAAAAGATGCCTTAGAATACAAATGGAGGAGCCATATATGTAAGCATTAAAAAATCATCAACCTAAAGTCATAAAATAGGAAAAGGCTTGTCTCAAAGAGAGATTCTAAGTGGCTCCCCAAAGAATAATACAGAAAAGGCTTGCTTCAGTTCAGGCAGCAGATTGTTTCACAATGAAGGTCTCAGCATGGAAAAAGCAGAATTAATGTTGACATTAGATATTGCTGTGATAAACCGAAGTGTGGTGTGTGTTTGATTTTGGCTTAGAATATTTTGAAAATTCAGCCAACTGTGAGGTTAGTTAACAATCCATCGTTAAACAATTCAAATTTTTATGAGGTGCAAGAATCAGATATTTGTTTGCATAAGAAACAGATTTTGTTTCTTTCAGTAAGAAAAACAACTTCTTCCTTTATCTCTGTGAAGAGTTTTGTCTAGTGGTTAAGGCACCAGGCTAGAAGGTAGAAGAACATGAGTTCAAGTTCCATCTGAGTCATGAAAGCCAACTGGGTGACTTTGGGTCTGCCCCTCCCTCTCCCTCCCTCCCTCCCTCCCTCCCTCCCTCCCTCTCTCTCTCTCTCTCTCAAACCAATCCATCTCACAGGATTGTTGTTGTAGGGAAAGTAGGAGGAGGAAGGAGCATTAGATGTGTTCACTACCTTGAGTTGTTTGTAAAAATAATAAAGGTGAGATACAACAACCAAACAAATGAAGACTAGCACATTTTATAGACAGATGGCCTATTTATTTTATTTATTTCTTAGACTCATATAACCGCTCCCTCTCCCCAAAGGGACCCGGGGTGGTGCACAGGAAATTAAAACATGAATGTCACAAATATAAATAATTAAAACCGAATTAAATAAATTATCCCTGCGCTAAAAATTTAAAAATCATCAAAACTCAACCCCATCTAAAACCCAATTAAAACAATTTAGGGTACAGACTATAGGCTAGGTAAATAAATTAGGCCAGACCGGCCTGATGGAACAAAAGAGTCTTTAATTTCTGGCGGAAGGCACGGAGGTCCGTGGTTGTTCTAAGGCCTAGAGGTTTTTCTCATCCCGACATGATAGTTTCAATGTGCAGAGAAGAGCAACCAAGATGATTAGGGGACTGGAGGCTAAAACATACAATGAATGGTTGCAAGTACTCAGTATGGCTAGTCTAGTGAAGAGGAGGACCAGGGGAAACATGAAAGCAGTGTTCCAGTATTTGAAGAGCTGCCACAGAGAGGAGGGGATCAAGCTATTTTCCAAGGCACCTGAAGGCCAAAGAAGGAATAATGGATAGAAACTGAACAAGGAGAGGGTCAGGCCTGGAAGCCATCTTTTGCATTGGGCCTTCCGGCCAGCCACATTTAATGCTGTAGGAAAATGGGAGGGGGGATTACATGGAGGTACAGTATATAGTCAAAATAACATTCCTTTTTCAGAGAATCAAGGACATCTTGCCCTGCACCTGGAAGGGCATGACTAGGCGGCATCTCCAGTTGGGATGGTGCCTGATTGGGCTATATGTGATGGACAAATGGATACTGGGCTTTAATTTGGGTGGGGAAAACTTGGAAACTTTCAGATTCAGGTTTTCCCAGATGTGCCAATATGACATCTCCAATAAAGTGGAACTTTGAGGAACTTAAAGCAGAGAGGAAGGAGTCAAACTATTTTCCAAGGCACCCAAAGGCCAGACAAGGAATAATGGATGGAAACTGAACAAGGAGAGAATAAAATTTTCTGACAGTGAGAACAGTCAATCAATGGAACAGCTTGCCCTTGGAAGTTGTGGGAGCTTCAACACTGGAGGCTTTCAAGAAGAGACTGGACTGCCATCTGTCAGAAATGGTGTAGGGTCTTCTGCTTAGGCGGGGGAGGGGTTGGACTAGATGACCTATAAGGTCCCTTCCAACTCTGTTATTCTGTAAAGAAAATGCTTATCTCCGCTCCATCTTAACTCCAGATTAATGCCTGGGTTCAAATGTGCAAAATGGACGTTCTACAGAAATGCTTGCTGATAGTGTGAAAATATGCTGCAAAAAAAGTTGTAAAATCAATTGCAGTTGCACCGTGATCCATTTAACGACCACAGTGACTTATGGTTGTAAGAGCCTTGATTCTTCTGGTTCAATTATATGTCATATGTCATATGTCAAGGTCTACCTGTACTCCACGTGCCCCTGTCGTGCAACAATTCCTCTGAAGAACTCGGCTCTTGACTACGGTGGAATCAAAATTTCCTGACATGTTTTTTTGCATCCCAATAAACCTATTCACTTCACATTAAAACCCTAAACTAAATTCAAGGGCTCCTCGCCAAGAACAGTAGTGGCTTTTCCTGGGGTGGGGAAGGAAACTCTTCCAAGCAAGAAGCCATTAATTACTCAACAATTAGGAGGAGATTGAAAAGAAGCAAAGCAACAGTGTGAAATGTTCACTTTTGCGGGGTTTCTGATTTCCTGTTTACTCATTATACACCTGGTCTATTATTGTGAATCTCTCCCCCCCCCCCTCATTAATTATGATAACTCTTATGCAGGCAGATGAGAAATATTTGCTGCTTCCAAAAATAAGTGTTTTGAAAATATTTAACTTTCATGCATCAGGACCATTATGTTTGGGACACATTCCCAGGTGGCTCAGCGATGGCTGATTTCCATCACATGTGCAGGAGAAGATTCATGTTCCAGGAAAGATGAACCATGTGTTTAGCATACAGATGAAACTGTTGTATATCAAATCAGCTAATTGGTTGAATGCCAGGCAGAGAAATCCTCTTGCATTCTCCCTACCAATTTCTATTCCCTCTGGGAATAAAAGAAGACTGTTTGACATCTTTTCAAAGCGGAAGAGAATTTTGGAGAAATTCTCCTGGGTGTTACCTAACGTTTTGGCTCATGTCATTTATAAAGTGGACAGGTTCCCTTGTCTTTCCTTATACAATCATCTCCCTATGAGCCAGAGTGGCACAGTGGTTAGAGTGCAGGCTGCTTCTGCTGACTGTCGGCTGCCTGAAATTTGGCGGTTCAAATCTCACCAGGCTCAAGGTTGACTCAGCCTTCCATCCTTCCGAGGTGAGTAAAATGAGGCCCCAGATAGTTGGGAGGAATAGGCTGACTCGTTAAACCGCTTAGAGAGGGCTGTGAAGGAGTATAGAAGCTTAAGTGCTATTGCTATGAATCGGCATCTCATGTAATTATTTCAGATATTGCAAAATCTCCATTCCCATCCCACTCTGGTATTTGCCGGTTCTCCAAACTACTCAAGATTTCCACTATCGGTTCTCCAGAACCTGTCAGAACCTGCTGAATTTCACCCCTGATTCATCTACTTCTGGCTTCATTTACTCTGTTTGTTCTCTTATGTTATGCCATGTGCTTATTCTTGGATGAGAAGCAAAATGTCTTCAAAGAAAAACCAGAAAGTCCAATTACCTCTTGAAAAACCACCTTTGGGACGACCATGAACTGGATGACAGAATCTCCATAGACATTGGGCCCCTTGCTTAGCAATTTTGGTCACAATTGCCATTGTAAATTGAGGTCTTCCTGTACCTTCTAAGAAACATCTGTTTTTGCTCCGAGCATCACAGCTGATGCCAACAATTTATATGTTTAAAGAACTTATTTTGATCCCCTGGGAAATCTTTCTGTATTAGTTTTAAGGGATAAAACTGAGGCTGTAGCAGTGGTGGGATTCAGCCAGTTTGCACCTATTTGGGAGAACCGGTTGTTAACTTTCTCAGCAGTTTGGAGAACTGGTTGTTGGAAGAAATCTCATTTTGGTTTTTTTGCCACTTTACAGGGCTAATCCTGTAAAGGAAGGCAGCAAGGAAACATTCTGGTGTTGTTTCTAGCCGAAACTTTAATGCCCTGCGTACAGAAACTGCCTCTCTGGTTAAGTGTCCATTGACGTGAGTGACGTTGAGTTGGCCATCCTCATACTGTCACATGACCACTGAACCCCCGCCTACTCTGCTGGTCATTAGGGCAGAGAACCAGTTGTTAACTTATTTGAATCCCACCACTAGGTTGCAGTAAACATGTGAACTTGTCTGTATTTTCCATAACTTTATATATTTCTCTTCTGTATCCCCTTATCTGTCTTTGCTCTACACTCAAAAGGCCCAGAGGTTATTTTGCTTCATAGAAGAGCTGCTTTAACCTCCTAAGCATTTGACATACAATTTTATTGAACTTCTTTTAACATGATTAAAAGTAACATGAAAAAATATAAAGCAGCAAGTTAAGAAAAAAGAGAAATGAAAAAAATGCAACAAAGAAAAAAAAGATATTAGGGGAAAAAAAGAAGCAGCTTTTTACAAACAAGCTTATTTTCTCTGTTCTCCATTAACATTTCACCAAAATTTTCCCTCAGGATCAACCTCGCTCTTTGGAGATGCGTCAATCTTCCATTTCCATCGGAAAGATCCGTTATCAACTTACAAAGAGTTTTGATCATCCCTTTTTGGTATCTTTTCTTTTTTATGGTGGTGATCAGCGTTATCTGTACTCGAGGTACACTTGTTATGATTTACATAAGCTCATAACTATTTATTTCATTTTACTTAATTGCCCCACCTTTATTATTTCTGCAAATAAATCAAGGTGGCAAATGTATCCAACACATCTTCTTCCTCCTATTTTCCCCACAACAACAACCCTGTGAGGTGGATTGGAGAGAGAGAGAGAGGGGGGGGGGGAGAAGGTTTTTGGCCTCCGCATGCCACATTTTCAGCCCTTTTTGGGGGGGGGGCTTTTTGGCCATTTTCCAGCCTTTTTTCTACCCATTTTCAAAGCTTCTTTCAGCCCATTTTCAAGGCTTTTTTCAACCTGTTTGTGAGGCTTTTTTCGGCCCATTTTTGAGGCTTTTGGGGCCATTTTTGAGGTTTTTTGGGCCATTTTTGAGGCTTTCTTCATGCTGTTTTTTCCAAAAAATATGGGCCACAAAAGCCTCAAAAATGGCCTCCCAAAAGCCCCAAAAATAAGCCAGAAAAAGGCCTGGAAAAGGCTGAAAGAAGACCCAATGGCTGGCGCATGGGCGGAGCTTCGGCAATCTTCAGTCTATGGGATGCGCAGACATTTTCACCCCTTTTTGGGAATTGAAAAGGTACGTCTTATAGTCCGGAAAACACGGTATTTGTCAGAGGTTCGCAAAACCTGATCACATGATCCTGGGACACGGCAACCATCATAAATGAGCCAGTTTCCAAGTATCTGAATTTTGATCACATGATCACGGGGATGCTACTAAGGTCATAAGTATGAAAAATGGTCATAAGTCACTTTTTCAGTGCCATTATAACTTAGAACAGTCACTAAATGAACTGTTGTAAATCAAGGACTACCTGTACTCAAAACTATACTGTTTCTCTTTCTTTCCCCCTTTTCTTAGCCCAGACAAAGAATCGGCCCTTTTTACTGGAGCTGCATATGTCAAAATTTTCACTGAACATTCCACCATCATGTCAAGTTTCTTATTCTGATCAGTCATTCGCTGTCAGCTTAGTTCTCATTACATTTGTAATATTTGATATAAGCAAATATCATTTCTGAATAATTCCTTTGCAGTCAATTCAAGTGATTGGAACTGTTTGGTTGCTTTTCCCAAATGGTTTTCCAGAAAGGCTCTTTCCAAACAGCCTCCAACTTCCATTTTATTTCCAAGTGCCTTTCTCACAGCTTCAAAGTGAACCAGAAGGATATTTCTTCCAACAGTAGCAAGGGAGAAATTGACTGTTTTGTGCTTACTATACTCTTGTGGCCCAGCCGGCTCCGGATGAGCATAGGACTCACTAGAAGAGTCCTATGTGTCTGCCCTGGAGGAGGAGGGAGACCTTGAGGAAGCAGAGAGTCTGGTTGGCCACCAGGAGGCGCCTGGATCATGGAGCAGTGGGGAGGATCAGGGGCAGTTTGTCCCTGATGCTAGATTATGCACGGCTTAGAAAAGGAGGCAACAGTTACAGAAGAGGCAAGTTCGCAAGCCCTGATGAGCACCAGCTGGTTGATGAGTGGCCCCTCCCAAGAGAGCTTATAGAGAAGGCTTTGGGGAGGGGTCATTTGCAGGAAACAACAGTTAAAACTCATCATTGGAGCTCTCTGGTCGTTCGAATCTGCAATTCTCTGTCTGTATTTGTTATGTGAGTTAGGGCTCACAGCCAAAGAGATAGTGGCAAATAGCCAAGCTTGTGTGTGTCCGTCTGTGGGTAAGAACAGTTTACCATCTGCCATCTTCCCAACACGGTTGAAGAAAGAATGGAAGGACAATTCAGCTCAGAATTGAGAAAGGTATACGGAATAGATACCTTACATTTTTATGCTTAATAACCACATTCATTTATCACACTTAAACTGGAGGAAAATTAGACACAAAGCCCTATCATTTTGGAAAAGTCACAAATAGAAAACATTTGCTAAGTTTTTAAAGATTTTTTAAAAACCCCTTTAAAAAGCCTCAATGGATTAAAATGCCAAGCTCTACAGAAAAACACCTGGGATGTACACAAAATCCTGTCCACCTATTTCATTTGTGATGAATTCTCATTGTTGGAGGCACAAGGAGGACCTTTTCCATTAGATGACCTTGAGGATGGAGTATCAGGCTGATTTTTTTTTAATACAATACAATATAATACAATAGCAGAGTTAGAAGGGACCTTAGAGGTCATCTAGTCCAACCCCCTGCCTAGGCAGGAAGCCCTATACCATTTCAGACAAATGGCTATCCAACATCTTCCTTAAATTGGTTTAAATTTTAAAACATGCCTCTGCTTTCCCCCCTCCTCACTGGCTGCCCTTCTTGAGCTTCTGTCTCGGATAATATCAATTTAAGTGCCGGGATGGCATTTCTGAAGCATTAACATAAAGGTGAGATACAAACCCCATAGGACTTATCTACCCTAAAATAAAACGCCGAGATTGCGATGTCAAGAAGGTAAATGTACTCCATATGGACTTGTTATGGGTAAGGCTGACTTTCAGGAAAGTTCTGCAGAGTCTCAGCAGCTGAAGATTAGGAAGGGGGAAGTACAACCTTTTACATTTAATAGGCCATTAATAACTAAGTGACACTTTGTGCACCTGATGGCTGTGGCGGCAGCAACACTTGATGCCTTATTTTCTAAGAATAATGAGAGAGCCTGAAAGGAACCTCCCTATTTTGTTTCTCTTCTCTTCTCATTAATCATCTTCAGTTGCCCTCGTTGGCCAACGATCAGCTTTGTTACCCTTTGAATGGCAAGAGAATAATTTCTAGACTAATGTTTGGGGCCCTGTCTCCTGCAGCACTCAATCTCCGGGTATGTTTGCGATATCTAATTTTGACAAATAGGCAAGGGGCTTGAGCAGACGGCATTTTGATTTTTACAGCAAACTTCATTCCCCCCCCCTCAATGCCGAGCCTCCGTCTCTACTTAACCCAGAGGTTTTACCAAAAGCTGGTTGCAAAACTCAAATCTCCTGCTCTTTGCTTTATTGCTTTCTTTCAAACTTGCAACCTGTTCCTTTCTGGTAGACAATCTGGTGAGATTCTTGTAAATGGGTGCTAAAAAATAAAGTAACTTCTTTGACCCATTCTCAGAGTTGTTTTGCTTGTTGTGGCTGACCCGTCTATGAAGGGAGGCCCAACAATTACAGGTAGTCCTTGATTTACACTCCATATTTCTTTTATTAATTGAGACATTGAAGGGAGTATTGTCCCATTTTGTGAGTTTTCTTGCCATAGCTGTTAAGTGAATCACTGCAGTTGTTAAGTTAGTAACCCAGTTCTTAGGTGAATCTGGCTTCCCCATTGACTTTGCTTGTCAGAAGCTGATGACATGATCTTGGGGCATGGCAATGGTCATAGGTATGAGTCAGCTGACAAGCACCTGAATGTTGATCACGTCGTCATGGGGATGCTACGAAGATTGTAACTGTGAAAAATGGTCTTTTAAGACACTTTTTTCACTGTCGTTCTGAATTTGAACGGTCACCTTATGAACTGTTGTAAGTCAAGGACTACCTGTAGTGGAACGTAGTTCAGAGTCACAGGAGGGAAGGGCTCTTTCCCAGGGAGCAAAAAGAGACAGAATAGCTTGGAAACTTTGGTGGGCAGGAAAAGGGTGAAGGTAGACAGCAGTTCACAGGGTCTATCAAATAGTTATGCAGGTAAGTACTTTACTCTGGCAAGATTCCTGTTTATAGACAAACAATAAAGGAACTACTTTAAAGTAACTCATCATGTCATCCTTGGCTCCTTGGGTCTGACGATTGCCATTGTTAGTTGCAAAGTTGTGATCGACCCATTGCGACCCCATGGACAACATTCCTCCAGGCCTTCCTGTCCTCTACCATCCTCTGGAGTCCATTTAAGCTCACACCTACTGTTCGGTTATTCCATCCAGCCACCTCATTCTCTGTCGTCCCTTCTTCTGTTGCCCTCAGTCTTTCCCAGCATTAGGCTCTTCAACTCCTCATGTCACCCTTGGCTCTTGGGCCTGACAATACCACAGTCTAATAGCAACCCTCTCCAGACCCCTCAACGTGGTGTTGCTTTCCAATGCTAAGTGCTTGAACTCATCCAAATTCACCCAAATTCATCCAATGGTCTCCCCTGAGAATACACAGTGTTTTCTTGATGCTCAGCAACAAAGAAATAGATTAAAGATCCCCCCACCTCATTTTCACTGAAGCCTAGAAACACCTCAGAGCCTGAATAAGGTGATGCAAAACTATTTTGGAGATGCTGGCGGGAGCAATTCCAAAGACATTTCTCCTCCGCATAGCACATTTACTTGGCAAAAAGCTAAAGGCTCCCTCGAGTCACGCTTGATACAGCTGCTTTGACACTTTGAAAAACAATGCACTCTCCGCCACTCCTATCTGTTCTCTTTTGAAGGATTTGCACACTCTAAATGAATAATGCAGAGCAGAACCTGTGCAGAAGCCATGTTGATTGTTTCCCACCAAATCTTGTCCTTCGATATTGATAACTCTAATGCCACCCTCCCTTCATTTGTCTGCAATGGGAATTGACCGAATGGGTGTGTGCTGCTCTCCTTTGGGTGGCGCATATTTTAATCCTGAAGGTCATATTTTAGTGGAGCTGTAAGTCACCAATCAGCAATAGTCTGGTTCATTTTTTTTTTTAAGGATGTTCAAGGGATGCGGATGCCATTTGGCCTCAGTGGCTCATTATTTTTTCATTTGTCAGTACATTCCAAAATGTCATCCTTTTGTCACATGTATTTAAGATGTGCTCTCTGAAAATAAGATTTCAAGCATGAGGATCCTTTCGGCGTCTTCCAAAATGAAGACTCACTTGGCTTGCCTGCCGTTACCTTGAATTATTTCTTGGAATAAAGAGGTGTGGCGCCTCGGTGGCCTTACGATGCTGGAGATGGTTTCTACCTAGTTATCTGCGGGATTGCATCCTACCCCATACATCCCTTCGGCCGATTCGCTCCCACAGAGAGGGACTTCTCCGGGTGCCGTCCACTAGGCAATGCCAGCGGGCAACGCCCAGGGGAAGGGCCTTCTCTGTGGTGGGCCCAACCCTCTGGAACAACCTTCCCCCCTATCTTAGAACAACTACGGACCTCCGCTCCTTCCGCCAGAAACTAAAGACCTATTTTTTCCATCAGGTCGGTCTGGCCTAATCGATTTCACTTAACCTATAGTCTGAAGTTCAAACTGTTTTAATTGGGTTTAAAAGGGGTAATAGTTTTAATGATTTAAATTTTTTTTAGCACAGGGGATAATTATTTAATTCAGTTTTAATTATTTATAATTGTTATGTTTATATGTTTTTTAACTTCCTGTGCACCGCCCCGAGTCCCTGTGGGGAAAGGGAGCAGTTTATAAATCTAAATAATAAATAAATAAATACTCCAGCAGTTCTAATCTTAGCACTGCAGGGTGAGTTCCCATCATTTGCCTCAACTTCTGCCCATCTAGCCGGTCGAAAACATGCTCCATGAGAGTAGATAAATAGGTTACCACTTCGGTGGGGAGATGAGCTGGCACATTGTGTGACGGTTAGAATCCTGCTGGCACTGAACCTTCCTGGTTGCAATGCCCATTGGTGAGGAAGCTTCAGTGGAGGGAGAACAACCTTGGATGACGCTACCAGAAAAGCCACAAGTCTGTCTTTCTGGTGTGAAGCTAGCTCATTTCCTGTGGCACACCTTGGAAAGTATGCAAGAGTATACCTAGCGAAGCTGGAAAAACAGGCAGCCAAACTACTGTTTTGATCTAGGCTTCACAAGATCACGAAGCAGACCCCTTGTCCCGACAAAACCCCTTTTAATTAAGCTAATGTGAATTCCTCTCAGTCACATCCAGCAAAGTCCCGGCAAACAGTCTTTCAAGGGTGAACTTAAAAGGACAGACCTTATCAGGCTTGGAGAGCTGCCAGGTTGATATCTTCCAAATGCAATGCTGTATAAATAAATAATGGCAAGGAGTCTCTGAGAGACACAAATAAATCTTCACACTAATTAATCAATTGTCTCCTGCAAACTCCACTCCCTTTTCGTTCCTCTTTATTACCTATGGGAGGGGCCATTAACAGTCCACTTTTGCCTTTACTCCTGAGTCAGCCCGTTCCTTAATTGTTCCCTTCTCCTGGCAGCTCTGCGCATGTGCACATTGGGAACAGGCTCCAGCTGTTCTTCTGCCCCACTGATCTCCAACTCGGAAGATGGCTGATAACTGTCAGACTGTCCTTGCCCCATCTCTGCCTGCAATGCAGAGTACTCATCAGAGCCTTCCCAAGACTCCACGGCTGGCCCATATTCCTCCCCAATCTCCTCACTGTCTAAGTCTGCCACCAGCTCCACTGGCGGGCCACAACTACTACTATTTTGCATTAGCGTTTTAGTCTCCTGGCTAATGTAACAACAGCATATGCTATTTTTTAAAAAAATATTTCTTTGGTATTTCTTTTCTGTCCCAGACATGTAATAATCCTGCAGACATTTTGACTTCTTTCCTTGATTGACTGTTTTAACATTCATTCATTTTACTATCTTTACTCATCTCAAAAAACTCTATTGTAATTTTAAGTTTTGCTTGCAGGAACTGATGCTAAACTCTTCTTTCTCTTTGGCTTTTCTTTGTTGTCTCCCAACTTCTACTATTTATATATGAAAAGCAGAAGAGATTTATAGCCTGTCCCCTGAATCCCATAATCCTGTTTCCAAGAGCAGCAGCTTAAACACTTAACATTTGTGCATAAAGATACTATTTAAGCAAATTATTTGCAATGTGGATAAAAGGAGGTTCATGCACAGGTCTAGATTTGCCAACACGGGTTGTGCCATCTGGATTAGGGTGTGTGTGTGTGTGTGTGTGTGTGTGTGTGTATAATGCTATGATTTCTGGAATCTTAAAGCCCTCCTCATCTCAGCAATGAATCTGTGCTATCTGTTGTTTCACAAGAGGATTTCTTTCAAATGAAAATCAGAAGTGAACAAATGAAATGCTTTTGGTGAAAAAAGTGATGTTGCACTGTACTGCTATTCCTCGACTTACACAGTTCATTTCGTGACCGTTCAAAGTTACAACATCACTGAAAAAAAATGACTTATGATCGTTTTTCACACTTATGACCATTGTGGCATCCCCATGGTCGCGTGATTTACATGTGGATGCCTTACAACTGACTCACAACTTATGACGGCTGCAGTGTCCCTTTCGCAAGCTTGTTGACAAGCTAAGTCAATGGGGAAACCAGATTCACTTACCCATGTTATTAATTTGAGAACTGCTGTGATTCACTTAACAAATGTGGCAAGAAAAGTAGCAAAGCAGGGCAAAACTCACTTAACAAATTTCTCACTTAGCAACACAAAAACATTGGGCTCAATTGGGGTTGTAAGTCAAGGACTACTTATATAGAGCCATCCTCCTGTCCACGTTTGCAATCGTTGTTCTGTGCAATTATACACACACATGCACGCACAAACACAGTCCCCAGGGATAGCCTTTTTTCTACCTTTTTCTAGACTGGGCATGCTGCAGGTCCCATCAGCCAAAAAGTGTTGGCTTGTCAAGGACTAGAGCAGGGGTGTCCAAACTTGAGAACTTTAAGACTTGGGGACTTCAACTCCCAGAATTCCCCAGCCAGCTATGCTGGCTGGGGAATTCTGGGAGTTGAAGTCCCCGAGTCTTAAAGTTCCCAAGTTTGGACACCCCTGGACTAGAGGTAGGGCCTTTTCCATGGTAACCCCCATTCTGTGGAATATCCTCCCCTTGGAGATTAGAATTATCCCAATCCTGTTGGTTTCCCATAAGGCTTTAAATACCAGGCTGCGTTCCTGAGCCTAGGATGCTGAATGCGTGAAGGGTCCCATTTCCTGGCTTTACTGTTAATTGGCCAAATATCTCAGCTGCTGTGTATATTATGTTGGGTGTTTTTAATTGCTTTGCTTTATACTTTTGGAAATGTAAGCTGCACAAAGTCATGGATTAAGGTGGTGATTATAAAAAGGTAAAGGTTCCCCTGCACACGCATGCTAGTCGTTTCCGGCTCTAGGAGGCGGTGCTCATCTCCGTTTCTAAGCTGAAGAGCTAGCGCTGTCCGAAGACGTCTCTATGGTCATGTGACCGGCATGACTAAACATCGAAGGAGCACGGAGCACTGTTATCTTCCCACCAAAGGTTTTTCTATTTGCATTTTTACATGCTTTCGAACTGTTAGGTTGGAAGAAGCTGGGACAAATAATGGGAGCTCACTCCATTATGCAGTGCTAGGGATTCAAACCGCTGAACTGCAACCTTCTGATTGATAACTTCAGCATCTTAGCCACTGAGCCGCCACGTCCCTTTATGATGACTATATAAATGGAATAAATAGACATACGCAGACACATGCAGAGCTTTCCTGGTTTAAAAAAAGCAAGAAGTGCCTGCAACCGCCGCTGGATCTTAAAGCACACAACCTTCATTAACTCCTGGAGTTGCATTTTGTCTCTTATAATCCTCTGCAGCAAAACCAAACCCCTTCTTGGCTCCAGTTATAGGAATAAGAAACCATATTGATGGCATGTTGATGGTAAGAGGGTGTCAATATGTTGCATACCAAATGCTGCCCCTTGGTAACAGGCTTTATTCCAATTTCAAATCCTAGACTGAAACTGCCAATATATAATCTTTTCTGGCTTGCTTCTTCCTTGCTACTTGGATGGCTGGGGAATTCTGGGAGTTGAAGTCCACACTTCTTAAAACTGTTGAGTTTGAGAAACACTGATTTAAAGATGATTGCCTTTTTGGGCTTGAGCAAGCAGAACTTTCTGCTCTGTCAGGAACTGTAATTTAAAAAGGAATTGATACAACAAGGCTGTCCTATTTGAGATCCCCACTCCCAAATTATCACTGGTTACAGTTGAATTAGTTGCATTCATCTATCTCTGCATGGTAACCTCATCCCAGAGCAATCCTGAACGCTTAGCGCACTTAAGTCCAAAGAGAAACATTTCCAGTGAAACAAAATGCTGTTTATTTCTATTTTGCAGATCAGTTGTTAAATGGCAAGAAACAATTGTGGAAACAATTGCCCCATTCCATATCTGCAGCCTGGTCATTATTTCTCTCCTGGGTGTGTTAAGAAATAAATATCTTTAAGTGATGTTGTCACCACTGCAATATTTTTTTCCTACCTTACAGAGCTTGAAATAATGAGATTGCCCTTTGAGTGTCTGGCAAATTTTTAACATTGGGTTGTGATACTTTTGAAGCAGTAGGATGCAAATTGCTTAGATACTACAATGAGCCAAAATACTTTAAACGTATGTATGTATCTATGTATGTATTGTATAAAGTTAGCACCCACCCCTCTCCTAGAAGAATGAAATATTTTGAGGAATATTTAAAAAGGCAGGGTAAAATATTTCCTCTAAAAGGGAAATAAAAATCTTAAGGGAGACAGAAACTCAGAGTCCCAGCTCCCTGCCCACAGCAGATAATTTGTGCCCATTAAGAGAGACAGGACCATCCTATCTACAAAACAAAAGACCTTCAGCTCCAGGATGATGGGATTAAGACATGACCCTCCAGGACATTAGGATTAACCCACTAAAGACACAAACTCAGTACATTGCACAATCTCCTAAGGACATTGCATCAGCCAAACTTCAACCACGCGTGGCTCAGACAAACTTCTAGGATTTGTACATGGCACCATGGGAGTCTGACAATAGAATACATGTTCTTGCACAGGAACAGGAAGTTCAAGTGCAAAGCCCAAGAGAAGGTGTACATACCCCTTATTCTCAACTCCATGTGTTCAGCTGCCCCAGACACCATGTGCTTGGTGGTTCTGCTTCATTATTAAACCACCTCTCCAATCAGCCTCCATGTTTCCAGTGTCTTTCTCCTGGCTTGGAACTGAACCAGATGGATATTTCTTCCAATATCCATTCTTGTATGTACTCCTTTAAAAGATCTGAACTAAATATTTACATATTGGGGAAAAGATGCAAATCCAGTCATTGTCACTGACACTCATTGCCCTTGGGACCAAT
The DNA here is from genome assembly GCA_039707465.1 of Rhabdophis nuchalis. Lineage (NCBI taxonomy): Eukaryota > Metazoa > Chordata > Lepidosauria > Squamata > Natricidae > Rhabdophis > Rhabdophis nuchalis. Next base: position 38,849,660 of record CM077643.1, read on the forward strand.
ATAATTTGAATTATTATCACATTCTGCCCACCAAATTCTTTTTTAGAGGACAAATCTACATTGAACCAGATATATTCCACAGGGCTTTTCCCACCTTTTGTGTTAAATTAAAGCTGCAATATTTTTTTTGAATTTCAATGTGTACACCAGCTTGATCTAGTGTTGAATTGGATGGCCTTATTTATGTAAATACAGAGAGTGGTGCGGTGGCCTAGAGGTGAAGGTCTTGCCTCACAATCAGGAGGCTATGAGTTCGATCCTAGATAGAGGAAGATATTCCTCTCTCTAGGCACAAGGAGAATATATTTGCTGAACAAAGCTCTGCATTAGCGATAGGAAGGACATCTGGCGGTTAAGCACTCTTGCTAGCTCCATTCAGTTGCCCAGACTCCACTCTGCAAGGGATTATGGGGTCATTAAATGATGATTTATGTAAATACAGAAATATATTCACACAGGCCTCCACTAAAGGCTTGTTTGTTGCTAATCTCGGCTTTAAAATCTGACTGAAATGCAGACTTCATTTTTGGAGCGGATTTTCCATGAAACAACTTCCAAATCAATCAATCAATCAGTTTCCTGAAATCACCCTATGCCTCCCTATTTTTTCCTGAATATATATATGTTTTCGTAGATTTTCACGGGTGTAGGTATGCTGGCATAGCTGGCTTCGGGGATTTTCCTGTGTATAAGGCATAGAAAAGTTGTTGCAACGTTTCGACAAGATCTCACTTGTCATCATCAGGCAGGCTTGTGTCTGTGAGTGTGACTGCGGAGGCATCACCCCTCTTTAAATCTTGGTGGGGGGGTGGAGTGCTGACTATTGTTGTGAGTGGGTTGATTGGCTGTGCAGCTGCATCATGACTGGTAGATTGATGTTGATTTGTCTCATTTGTATGTTTCTCCTTGTTTTGAATTTCAATGGCTTGGCTGGAGGGTGGGGCTCATCTGCTGGTCAATGCTGGCTTCCAGATGTCTGGTAGGCGGGAGGTATCATCACGTTTGTTCATGCTGTTAGATTGTTTCTCTATTTCAATGTCTTCTCTGATTATTCTCCTGTTGAGCTGTTCCGCCTTGGAGATCATTTTAGTTCCTTGAAAGTCAATGTCATGTCCTGTAGTTTTGAAATGTTGATAGAGAGATAATAATATAATAGCCAAATTTATTGACCGCTCCCTCTCCCCACAGGGACTCGGGGCGGTGCACAGGGGAAATAAAAACAATAAATATACAACATACATAACAAAATTAAAACAGATTAAATTAATTCCTGTGCTAAAATCCCATTAACTAAAAATCCCCATACATTTAAAAACCCATAGAGAGAGAGACTACCCTAGGCCGGCCAGGCGGAAAAGATGAGTCTTCAATTTCAAGCGGAAGGAGCGGATTAAGGTATTAAGATGATTTTTTAAAGCATTTTTATGTTCAGCAATACGTGCACTAATCCTTCTGTTGGTTTGTCTTATGTAAGTGGCAGGGCAGCTTTTACATGGAATTTTGTAGACTCCTTGGTTTTCTAGCCGGATCTTGTCTTTCGGGTTCCTTAGGATATTGGTTATTTTTTTGGTCGGTGTTGAAGGCTGTCTTGATGTTGTGCTTGTGGAGAATTTTGCTGATTTTGTCTGTGGTACCTTTAATGTATGGGATGAGGGCAATGCCATTTTCCTGTTCTTTGTCTTGGTTCCTGGGGGGTGTCTCTTTTTGGATTAGTTTGGTGATTGTTTTTCTTCGGAATCCGTTGGATATTAATGTATTTGTGAGGAAGTGTATTTCGGTTTTCAGATGGTCTTTGTCAGCTAGGCGTTTGGTTCTGTGTATGAGGGTTTTGGCTACAGAGTTTATCTGTGCAGGGTGGTGATGGGATTGTGCATTTAGGTAGCGGTTGGTGTGTGGTTTTTTCTGGTAGATGGTGTGTCCTAGGGAGCCATTAGGTTTTTTGTAGATTAGGACGTCTAGAAAAGGGAGTTGGTTGTTGGCTTCTATTTCCATGGTGAATTGTATTTTGGGGTGTAGGGAGTTGAGGTGTGTGAGGAAGTTGTCCAGTTTTTCTTTCCCATGTGGCCAAATTACAAAAGTAAGCCAGCTATGCCAGCGTGTATATATATATATATATATATATATATATATATATATATATGTGTGTGTGTGTGTGTGTGTGTGTGTGTGTGTGTGTGTGTGTGTGTGTGTACACATACATACATACATACATACATACATACATACAGTTCCTAGTCACTAGAGAGGTAGAAATATTGAGATTTGATTAGGGCAGTATCAGATCCACAGCTTGCTCTCAGTTGCATTAAATGTTCATAACCCAGGTTACACAGCCTCTCTGGCGCTCTTTTAATATTGATAAACCAAGATTGTGCTTTCTAAAGATGGGTACTGTGAAATACGTGAGCCAGCCATTTCAGTGTAATGTGGGAATAAATTTAAAGAGAATCAGCGTTGCCCAGGATTAATTATGCAGTGGTAGCAAAGTTAATCATCTTAAGCTGGGAGCAGCACTAGCTGTTTTAATGTTTTCAAGCGTCCCTTCAGCTCTTGTTCGAAATAAGAGAATTGACGAATCTATAAATAGTATTTGCTCTGTGTTTCAGAAGCCACCATCTCCTCAAAAGCTACGTGGACAAACACATTATAAAAGAAGCCCATTAAAGATGCATGTTCTTAAAGAAACACACAGACTCCCATTTAAGGCATACTGTTAATCTTTCTCTCTCACTCTCCCCCCCCCCCTTAGTAATTTTAGCAATTTGCATTTTATAGGGTTCTTTTTTCATTCCTCTGAGAATAATCTTCAAAAGGTATTCATGCTCACAAAAATAAACCTGTTTCACATATGCTATTCCCCAATCCTTGTTTTTTCTCACAGTTAGAATACAAAGTTTTCCTAGGTGAGCCTGCTTATGTCTTGGAAATAAGATCAATAAAGCTATGGGCTATTCTCCCCCCCTAATTCCTTTAAGATTTGATCCCAGAATCTGCAATGAAATGAATTTATAAATAAATTATCAATGTATTTATAAATAGGGGTAGTAGCCAGGCTTTGGATAAGCCAATTAACCAATACAGGGAAAATTCAAAGTTAATAGCACTGAACAGTTGTTTTCAAAGTAGCAGATTTTACTTGATGCATTGGATAATTTCATTCTAAAAAAATGGATAGGAGCTTAAATGCTCATATCAGTGTATTTATTTATTAAATGTATATGTTGCCCATCTCACCTAGAGGTGATAGTAGAATGCTTACATTCAACAAAAGCTGTTGATTGAAACATTAAAACATTATGAAACATTAACACAATAAATAGCAACACTGAGAGCAAAAATAAGGGACCTTGCCTTTAATTGTTGAGTTATTTGGTGATTCTTCTAAAATAATAAGGAAAATCGCTGGGTAAAATTTCAAGTAGATGTGGTTGCCAGTGTTTACTCTTTTCTGGGTTTTATTTTTGACTTCCAAGTGGTGTGTGTATGTATAATTATATCTGTATATATCAGTGGTGAAATTCAATTTTTTTTATTACCGGTTCTGTGGACATGGCTTGGTGGGTGTCACAGGGGAAGGATACTGGAAAATCTCCATTCCCACCTCACTCTGGGCCCAGCCAGAGGTGGTATTTGCCAGTTCTCTGAACTATTCAAAATTTCCGCTACTAGTTCTCCAGACCCTGTCAGAACCCGGTGACTTTTACCCCTGGTGTGCGTGTGTGTGTGTTTACATATACACACAAATATGCATACAGACACACACATACTTTACTGGTGCGTTGTGTATGTGTGGCGGGCCCGGCCCTCTGGAACGACCTTCCCCCCGATATTAGAACGACCACGGACCTCCGCTCCTTCCGCTTGAAATTGAAGACTCATCTTTTCCGCCTGGCCGGCCTAGGGTAGTCTCTCTCTCTATGGGTTTTTTAAATGTATATCTATATTTAGTGGGGATTTTTAGTTAATGGGATTTTAGCACAGGAATTAATTTAATCTGTTTTAAATTGGTATGTATTTTGTATATTTATTGTTTTTATTCTCCCTGTGCACCGCCCCGAGTCCCTGTGGGGAGAGGGAGCGGTCAATAAATTCAACTATTATTATTATTATTATTATTATTATTATTATTATTATTATTATTATTATTATTATTATTATTATTATTATTATTATTTGTGTGTGTGTATACATAACAGTATACATATACATACACACTCATTTAGCAATAAGTTTCTTTTTTGACCTATTCACACATACACATTTATGTATACATACACACAAACACACACACCCCTATCTGAGCCTATTCAAGTTGTAACCAAGCCAAATTCTGCTTAGCTTTCCTTGAAGTCAGCCAAGAATAGCTAGGACAGATGTAAAAAAAAATTAAAATCGATTGAATGGTTATTATTATTTATTTAGTGTATGAGCAGAACAGGAGAGAAGAGAAACAAACAAACCTATAAACACCATCCATGTACTTATATACACAACCCCTGAGTGGGTGTGGCAGTGGCCTCATTAACTGTATGTCCAATTTAGCGATTGCCTCTGGCGTTGCTTCATGCAGGTCTTCTAGGAATCAGAAGATGCACGTGGTGGGCAATCCTGCACAGCTGAATCGTTGTATAGTATAATTATTCCCTACACAATTAATACTAATTCTGCCACTGAAAGTTCCAGTCTTTGTATAATTTTGGATGTGTGCGGAAGAACTGAAGAGGAAGGTTTTGGAAGTCTCATGAGATTTTTGGTCCCGAGTTTCTGCACTCTAGATACCTCAGATAAGATTTGATCATTCTGTTATTTACTCAAAGCAAAAGAAAATTGTTCTGGGCAGTAAGTAAAAGAAATTTTAATGAAGCCTTTTTCTCCCTAGCCTGTAGATCAGAATATTAGTCACAGTAGAGGTGATGGCAGAAACAATCAAAGAGCTACAAAAGTTTTTGGAGTGTAACAGAACAAAAGGAAGCTTAATCGAGGGAGAACTGTGTGTGATGGCAGCAATGGGCTCAATTAGAAAATACCTCCTTCTATTTAAACTAAATACGCCCTTTATCTTGAAAGACAAAGAAAGAAAATCCTTGCATAGTTGCTTTTATGAAAATGAACATCCTTCTTTTTCTGACAGCTCAGAGGAGTGTGGAGTTTGTAATCTGGCCCCACTCTCTCCTGCTGCTGTGGCCTAGGGGTGGAGCTCTCGCCTCCCAATCAGGAGGTTGTGAGTTCAATCCTAGGTAGAGGCAGATGTAGGGTCTCCTGCTTGGGCAGGGGGTTGGACTAGATGACCTGCAAGGTCCCTTCCAACTCTGTTAGTCTGTTATCGGTTATCTCCAAAATAGTGTGACTTTGGCAACGCTACTGAAAAACACGGGCCTATCAATCCAAATACGACCCAAAGGTGCTTTTTTCAAGAGGCAACTGGACTTTCTTGTTTTCTTTAAAGACATTTAACTTCTCATCCAAGAAGCTTCTTCAGCTCTGACTGGATGGTGGGGAATGGAAGCATTTATACTCCTAGCAGACAGCTAGTCATTTGCATTCTTTTTAGAAAGTCATTGAGGCCAGTGCAAATGGGTGTGCAGCCTTCTTGGACCTGTTGAAAGGACTGTGTTGTAGACAAGAGATAGACGATGTCGTATCCCTCCCACTCTGTTGAGAGAGGGCTATTCAATTTTGACACAGATGGCCTCTTTAATGCCTCTTTCAAACCAATGGTCCTCTCTATCCAAAATTTGGACTTTTGGACCCAGATACAAGTACATAAATAAGCACCACTTTGGTGGGAAGCTAAAAGTGTTCTGTGTGCCTTTGGCATATGGCCATGTTGGACACATGGCCATGGAAAATGTCTTCACACAATACTGGCCAAAAAATGGAGGTAAGCATCATGTCCTGGGGGTGAACATGACTGGACAAGGAAACCTTTAAGGGAAAAAAGGAAAGTCGGACCATTTAACAACTTACTCTTAGGGAAGAGGGATTTCCCATTCTGTTCCCTGCAGATTCCCACTAAGGAGAACATTTGCCCTTATAGGGGACGATAGAAGAAAGTCATCTGGGGAAACAGTCAGGCTCAAATAAGGGTAGAAGTCTTTGGAGAGGCTAGAAGATTGGTATAAACTTCACTTTACTTTACTTTATTTTGATTTATAAACCGCTCCCTCTCCCCAAAGGGACTCGGGGCGGTGTACAGGAAATTTAAAAGCATATAGACATCCTAATTTATAAATATTAAAAACAAATTAAATAAGGTAAACCTGTACTAAAAATTTAAAATATAAAACCTAGAAAATCCCTAAAAATCCCCATTAAAACAATTTAAATACAATACAATACAATACAATACAATACAATACAATACAATACAATACAATACAATACAATACAATACAATACAATACAATACAATACAATACAATACAATAGCAGAGTTGGAAGGGACCTTGTAGGTCTTCTAGTCCAACCCCCTGCGTGGGCAGGAGCCTTATACCATTTCAGACAAATGTCTATCTAACATCTTTTTAAAGACTTCCAGGGTTCAAATGTCAGTGTAGGCTGGTGCGATAAGTTAAGCCAGGCCGGCTAGATGGAAACTCCTTTGTCTCCTTCTCCATCTTCCTGATTCTTGACATGGATCTAGATCTCCGAGTCATAAATCTAGATGGAGGGTCATAGATCTAGATGGAGGGATCCGTCCACTCACTCTTCATGTGAAAGCCAAATCGTATTATCTTTATTACCCTCTTTGATTAGTTTACAGTAAAAAGAGAAATCATTTGATGCAACAATTCATTTACTGGGGGTGGGGATGATAAGACAATAAAATGACATACAGTATATCTAAGTATATATCTAAATAAAGGCTTTACCACCTAATGTGTGATTGTGGGGTTAGCATCGGTTAAAAAGTAATAAACGTGAAATTTATCCTCAAATTCTTCTAAAAGCTTTCTTTCAACTTTTATATATTTGTTTTTATTTTGGCTGTACACCACCCTGAGTCCTTCAGGAGTAGGGCGGTATAAAAAACCAATAAACTAAACTAAATATGGGGAGATCAGAGCACATCTTGGGATATTATAAAAAACACACTATATGAGGACACGAGTAAGAGTTTCTACTTCCATCTCAATCAGTGGTGGGTTTGTACCAGTTTACTACTGTTTCACTCATTTGCACACTCTCTCTCTTGCACTATGTCTCTGTGCATGTGCAGAAGCATCTGGGCGAGTGGCCGGAGTCTCCCGCCACTGCCACTACAGGTTCGGCTGAACTAGGAGCAACCCACCTCTGATCTCAATCCGTAACAGCAAAGTCTAGGCAAATAAAGATTCCCACGAGTAGACCTTATGGGAGGGCATCAAAGAAAACTCTGGAGAAGGCCTATCTATATTGATTTAGGGTTAGCTCATATAGATACCCCGCAAGTAAATGGCTTGTAGCTATCTAACATTTGACAATACAATCCAGGAATGCTAGTGATATCCTCTTGATGATCAATGTCCAGATTTCTCTCCTTTCCTATTGATTTGTCCTCCTCAAGGGTTAATTGGCCTAAATACTCAAGGGGGAGGCCAAGACTGCAAACCTATACAGATATAGTATCTTCCAATTGGTAAGTTCCGGACAGCAGCAGATTTAAAAGTCAAAGCAATACTTGATGTCTAGTTTTGTAAAACATCTCTGTTATCGCACTGTGCATATCTACAGGTAGTCCTCGAATTACGACCACAATTGAGCCTAATATTTATGTGGCTAAGTGAAATATCTGTTAACGGAGTTTCCCCCTTGTTTGGCTGTTAAGTGAATCATTGCAATTGTTAAGTTACTAACAGTTGTTAAGTGAATCTGGCTTCCCCATTGACTCTGCTTGTCAGAAGGTTGCAAAAGCTGTTCACATGACTCCAGAATACTGCAAGCATCATAAATATGAACCAATTGTGAAGCATCTGGATTTTAATCATGTGACCATGGGGGTGCTGCAGTGGTTGTAAGTGTGAGAAACTGTCTAAGTCACTTTTTTCAGTGCCGTTGTTAACTTTGAATGGTCACTAAATGAACTGTTGTAAGTTGGGGACTACCTGTACTGTCTGGTGGGGCATAGAGTTCCCCCCTCTCAATGTTTAGCTGGTGTGGCAGCCTGCTGTGAGTCACAGTCAAGACTGGAGACTCATCTTAGCATGTTGTTTAAGCCTGTTCTACTCTTTGCATGAATTCCTTTTATTATTGTGTTTAATAAATGCTTACATTTTACATTGTATAAACAGCACATTGGAGACTCACCAGCAGTTCTGTGTAGAACAACAGCAACAAAATTGGTTTTGTAAGTAAAATCTAATGTGCAATTCAGCATCTCTGATTCCAGTAATTGCAAAGAAAGGAAACCAACTAAATAAATAAAGCAGACTTGGAGTTTTCAGCTCCTGTTCCATCAGGAAGAGATGCAAGAAGAGGCAGACTGATACCCAGCCCACCCTCACCATTATACTAATGCTCAGTGGCATCTTGCCAAAGTTGAGCGATTCCTTGAGATTTCGTAATGGAGATCAACGGTTCAAGGTGTTTAAAAACAAATGACTTGAACACTGGGCCCTGTCTAACAAAATGAAATTCAATGGAGAAAAAAAAATATGGTTCTACATTTAGGCAAGAAAAACCAAGTGCACAGATATATAGTATAAGCGGTACCTTGCTCAATAGTAGTAACTGTGAGAGGGATGTTGGAGTCCCAGTGGACAGTATCTTAAATATAAGCCAGCAGTGTGTTGCAGCTGCCAAAAAAAGCCAACGTAGTCCTAGGCTGCATTAACAAAGGGAAAGAATCAAGATCATGTGAAGCAGAGGTTCTGGAGAACCGGTAGCAGAAATTTTGAGTAGTTCGGAGAACCAGTAAATACCACTCTGACTGTCCCCACTCCCATCTATTCTCTGTGTCCTGAGTCCCAGCTGATTGGGAGAAAATGGGGATTTTGCAGTAACCTTCCCCTGGAGTGGGGAGGGAATGGAGATTTTACAGTATCTTTTCCCTGCCATGCCCACCAAGCCACACCCATTAAGTCAAACCACACCCACCAAGCCACGCCACAGAGCAGGTAGTAAAAAAAATTGAATCCCACCACCGATGTGAAGTGTTAGTACCCCTTTATAATCCGCTTGGTAACACCATACTTGAAATACTGCCTCCAATTTTGGTTGCCATGATGTAAAAAAGATATTGAGACTCTAGAAAGAGTGTAGAGAAGAGCAATCAAGATAATTAGAAGACTGGAGGCTAAGACATATGAAGAACAGTTGCAGGAATTGCGTATGTCTAGTTTAAGCCATTGTTCCGGGGGGCTTGCTGCCCCCACCCACCCTAAGCCACATACTGAATATAAGATCCCTGGTAGCACAGTGGTTAGAATGCAGTATTACAGGCTACTGTCAGGAGTTTGATCCCAACCGGATCAAGGTTGACTCAGCCTTCCATCCTTCCGAGGTCAATAAAAGGAGGACCCAGATTGTTGGGGGCAATATGCTGATTCTGTAAACGTCTTAGAGATGGGTAGTCCAACACTGGAAGTTTTTAAGAAGAGATTGGACAACCATTTGTCTGAAATAGTACAGGGTTTCCTGCCTGAACAGGGATTGGACTAGAAGACTTCCAACTCTGTTATTTTATTAACCTGTTATTCTGAAAAGAGAAAGAGGCATAGTTCCTACCTCATGGTTGTATGCTGCTCTTAGTTTTTCTACACCCAGTTATCTCAAGTTCATGTCTATGTTCTTTGGTGTCGATTTTATAGATTTTAAGGTGGAAAAGTACAAATGTGCTTTAAAAGAATTCCCTTCATTCAAAGAAATGGATCAGAATTTTTGACTTTATCTCACTAGTAATGTCACCAATCTCACGATCAACATAATATAAAAACAATACTGTGGAAAGAAGTGAACTTTGCAGCAGGAATACTTCTCTGTTACTCCCCCATTTAGGGAGCAGGCTCTTAAAAAAAAATCTAGCTGTGAGAAGATTATGGTGGTGGTAAGAGAAGAAGGCATAGTAGGACAGAAGGTTGGAAGAAAGAAGAAAGCAATAACATTTTTTGTTGTTAGTTGCGAAGTTGTGTCCGACCCATTGTGACCCTGTGGACAACATTCCTCCAGGCTTTCCTGTCCTCTACCATCCTCTGGAGTCGATTTAAGCTCATGCCTACTGTAACAATATTAGAACTAAGGAAAGCAGTAAGCTAAGGGGCCAAGGAACTGGGAAAAGTTAAGACAGGTCAAGCATTGGCAAGATAATAAGCGAGTTGGCATGGTGGTAAGAATCCCAGGTGTTAGCAAGCTGGTTTGAGTCCTTAAAGTGCCCTGAAAGGCTAGCAGTCTGATCTTCCCAGATCATTGGCAGTAAGGAAGGCCCATAGGATGAAAATTGATTTAGAAACCTAGTGTGGCATGTACCATCATTAACCTCTTAAAAAGCAAGGGAGCAGGCTTGAAGGCTTGGAGATAATGAGCCAGAGGAATGTCTTTCCAAAGTCTCCATTCCTTCAAAGACAGCCAGAACACTCAAACAGACAGTTCAAATGCTTCTGCACATGGTTTTGGGTCCAGAGTGGCAGATGGGCTAAAGGAGGGTAGAATAGCATATGGGACAGTATCAAGTTTGAGTTTGGCTACTTTAGAGAAAAAAAGGACTAGGGATGACATGATCGCAATGTTTTAGTATTTGAGAGGCTGCCACAAAGAAGAGGGGGGGTCAACTTATTTTCCCAGAGGGCAGGACAAGAAACAATAGATGGAAACTAATCAAGGAGAGAAGCAACCTGGAATTAAGGAAAAACCTCCTAACAGTGAGAATAATTAACCAGTGGAACAGCTTGCAGTCAGAAGCTGTGGGTGCTTCATCAGTGGAGGTTTTTTTTTTTAAAAAAAAGAGACTGAACTTGTCTGAAACAGCATAGGGGTATGATGGTGAACCTATGGCACGTGTGCCAGTGGGTAGCATGTGAAGATCCCAGAAGAAAACCTAACAAATTTATGAGACAAGGTTCAAAGGAAATCCAATCATTTATTAGGATTAACATCCTGGCATTTCTTCATTGCAGCTAAAACTGCAATTCATTTAATGGCATCTGCACTTTACCCCTGTATCCCCCTCCTCTCTGCCTGGTAATAAATTATGTTAGCCAATTAGCAGTGTAATTGAATCTACCCATGTGCAGCTTGGCCAGCTTGGAATTTCCCACTGACCACAGGAGTGTTTGGAATTCACACTTCTCTATGCCAACTTGATAAAGAGTCATGGTGATGTTTTTGTGAGTTGACTTCACATTGTCTTCTCTGTGGGAACATGAGCTGTTGTCCCAGTTCAACTCTGCTGTACATGCACACATGCCTCCAACTGGTGTTTGGGTCTCTGCCATTCATGCATGGCATGGGGGGGGAAGCTCCCAGTGTATGAATGGGGGGGACGCAGGGGGCATGCGCTTTGGGCACTCGGTCTGGAAAAAGTTAGCCATCACTGGTATAGGATCTTCTGCTTGAGCAGGGGGTTGGACTAGAAGACCTCCAAGGTCCCTTCCAGCTCTATTCCACTTTAAGTTATAGACTACGGATGCATTATTCTGTGAAGTGCAAATTATTGACACAAACAATGTTAATAATCTGCACTTTAGGAAGAATATCTGATATTGATGGGATTTGCATTCCCATCGTGTAATTTCTGTCACCAAATTGTAGAAATCTTTTCTTTCTCCACAAATTTCACCAAGAGGTTATTTACACTAAAGACCAACAACATACAATTCTGTTGAAGTACAGATTGTTTTTTATAGTATCGCAGGCAGCAGATACAAACCTAAAGTGGGAAGGAATGCAACTTCACAATGTACAATTATGCAATTTAGAATATGTATCTGATTAGATATAGCAAAATAACTGATTGGACATAGCCACACTTTTATGTGCCAGCAGCGAGGTCTGATTTTAGACATATCTACAAAAAACCCAGCATTATATTGAAAGAATGGAGCAGGCATTCTGTGAACATACTTTATTTCAGGAGAGTTATTGTTATGAGATTATCTTAATCTGGCCTTGGATCCCAGAGTTTATGGTCACCTCCTAAATATTTTCTTCCAGTTTTATCTTCACTCCTTGGCTTTCTGAATGTTTTATGGCTGAGCTGATGGGGTAATAAGGATGCAGGATGCTTTGTTTTATTTTACTTATCTTAACCAGCATCATATCTTTCCCTGCAATACATGGCTTTCAGGCAGATCATTACTCTATTAAGAGAACTTCCAAGCACCAATAAGAAAAGATCTCATAGAAATCTCTATGCTCCGAGAGCTACACATTTTCTAGAGTCACGGAAGGAGGTACTTTCTGCTTTTTCCCAATGGATACTAGAAATTGCACAAATTGCTGTAAAGAAGACACCTGCACAGGCTGTCCTCTACTATCCCTATACCCCAATCAAGGAACTACTAACTTAGATTAAAAAAGCTTAATAATAAACACGGGCCTAGTCAAGGAACCACCAAGAACATTCCCACCAACATTGACAGGCAAGTCATATAACCAGGGCAAACCCCACTCCCTTCTAGCACTGATGATGTTACCTAGTTTGGTAATGAAATGACTGCAAGTAAGATTGAGACTCTAGAAAGAGTCCAGAGAAGAGCAACCAGGATGATTAGGGGACTGGAGGCTAAAGCATACGATGAACAGTTGCAGGAACTGAACATGACTAGTCCAGTGAAGAGAAGGACCAGGGGAGACATGATAACAGTGTTCTAATATTTGAGGGGCTGCCACAGAGAGGAAGGGGTCAAACTATTTTCCAAGGCACCTGAAGGCCAGACAATGGATGGAAACTGAACAAGGAGAGATTCAAGCTGGAGATAAGGAGGAATTTTCTGACAGTGAGAACAATCAACCAACCAGCAAATGTTATTTGTGCAATAAGTACAGAGTAGCTATTGCAATAGGAATCACTGGCATTGCCACATCTAAGATCAGGAGAGAAGTAGCAACAGATGTCAAGAGAACTTGAGAGTGAGAACAATCAATATTTGCCTTCAAAAGTTGTGGGAGCTTCATCACTGGAGGCTTTCAAGAAGAGGCTGGACTGCCATCTGTCAGAAATGGTGTAGGGTCTCCTGATTGGGTGGGGGATTGGACTAGAAGACCTACAAGATCTCTTCCAACTCTGATAATCTGTACCTAATCAACCAAGCTCAAAGAGCACCAAGGACCCTGGAGATACTTTTGGCCTACATTCAAAGCCCTCATTGCTGAGTTGAGCTCCTTCAAGTTGTTGCTAGTTCAACAAGGAAGTGTAAGGAAGAGCACATTTAAGGCTAGTGATTGTTATGTCAAAATAGCTGGGAGCTGAGAAAGTGAATGAAGCTCAAAACAATGTTAGCTTTGCTCCCCCCCCCCCCCAAAAGAGACTTCTTAAAAGCAAAGAATTTGATGAGGGTATTATTTTTATCGACTGGCAGTTTATCTTAATGTGAGATCATCCCTATCGTTCCACGGAACAAACTCCCACCCCAGTATTTTCCATATATGAAATTGAAGTTGCAATAATACTTTATATATGATACATAGCATATTATCTGTAACAACCCCAAGAACAATGGAAAAAAAACTGCAAAGCTGCTCTTGATTAATTGCTTTTCTATTCACTAGACTAATCTTTTAATCCATTGAAATACATGTACTAGGTTTTCCTTTTGGTCTTGCTGTTTAGTGCATTTTTCTTTGGCCATTTGGTTACATGCAAGCTTGCAGATCCAGGATGTGGCATGAAAATAAGACCTGTTATTGCATTTTGCTGTCAGCTGTTCTGAGCAATTTTGGGAATAAAAACACACTTTTTACAGGAAAAAAAAAGAACAAAAAACATTCATTGTGGGGGGAAAGCGGTTATAAGAGCATCACTTGAAGCTTGTGTGGTAAAAGATAACATTCTTTAATTAACCTTCCTATGAGGTAGAGAAAAGATTAAAACAAAAATATTAACACAATTATCCTCAAGTAAAAAATCGTTTTTTAATTAGTTGTTAAAAATGAGAAATAGTAGATTTAGAAAAACTAGAAAGTGATTGAAACAGGCAGCAGCCGATGACAATACAATTTCCGGCAAGTTAAATGTAATAAGTATGTGAGGGAATTTGAGGAGAGAGAAATTGAAGAAATGAAAGCCAATATTAAGGATTTATTCTAAAATAAATGAATTAGAAAGTACTAAAGATAACTGGAGCCATTAGAGAAGCAAATGGAGAATGAAAGACTTAAGGAGAGCTAAAATATAGCTGGGAAAAATTAATTATTTAGGACATAGAAGAGTGATGGCTAACCTTTTTGTCGTCGTGTGTGGAAAGTGTGTGCATGAACGCAATAGCATTCACGTGTGCCCACACCCCCTGCATGCCCTGCCCCTCTGCACATGCACATGTGACACCCCACAGCCCTTTTTGGGCCTGGGAGGCTGTTGTGTCCTCGACCTGCGACCGGTCTCGACCTACGACTGGCCGCGGGTCTTCCAGGCTGCCGCTTTGAAGCCATGGAGACAGGCTGTAGCAAGCCGGCTAACCGCTAGTCGTGCCTGATTGGCTAAGGCGCGCCTGGCGGGAAGCCGGCTCTTGCCGCAGCCTGATTGGCTTCCCGTTTGACAGCTCCATATATAAAGAGCTGTCAAACGCGGGAGCCCCTGTCTACCGCGCTTTCAGTTACTTCAACTATTTGTCTTTTTGCTTGCTGCATTCAATAAACAGCAATTGTTTAGAGCAAACCTGGCTGGACTCCCTCTCTTTTCAGAGAACTTAACACTGGCGACGAGGGCTGGGGCCAGGCAGAGCTCTACTTGCGGAGGAAAGAATTATTTCCTTACGAAAATTCCCCCCCCCTTTTTACCCTTTTCGTTAGCGGTACGATCCACCATGGGTTCAGTTCCTCCCTTTGCTCCCTTTGACTCTTCAAAGGAGACCTGGGTCTCGTTTATGGCACGCTTCGAGTGCTTTATCCTGGCCAATGATTACGGGGCGCTGCCTCCGGCCAGGAAGTTGGGACATTTCTTGGGCTGCGGCGGCCCGGAACTCTTCGCAACCGCCCGCACCGTGGCCGCGCCGACTGAGGTGTATGAAGTTCCGTGGGACACCCTGATCGAGCGGCTCCGGGCCCACTACGCCCCGGTGCCGTCGCGGATGACCTATCGCTTTGCCTTTCGGAAGTGCCTGCAGAAACCAAACCAGTCGGTGGCCGATTTCCTTCAGGCACTCCGTGTGGCCGCCATCTCGTGCAATTTCGCCTCCGCATTCCTAGGCGAATCGCTGCTCGAACAATTTATATGGGGCCTCAGAGAAATCTGCCTCAGAAGGCGCCTGCTGGCCCGGACGGAGCTAACGCTGGAGCAGGCGGTAGACGAGGCTCGGGCATTCGAAATGTCCAAGTCCTCGGTCTTTGACCGGGACCTGGACCGCCAACCGGCTGCTCGCACCTGCCTGGTGGACGACTCCGACGACCTGGACGAGGAAGACCGGGTCACCTACGTGCGGTCAGTCGGCCGCAGGCCTCTCCAACCATCCTCCGGCAAATGCTTGGGCTGCAGGGGAAAGCACCCCTGAGCCGATTGCCCGTTCCGGGCCGCCACCTGCCGCCGCTGCGGCCGAAAGGGCCACCTGGCTGCCGTCTGCCGTGCCGCAGCGCCTACCGACTCACCGCCCACCCCGGAGCCCCAACGGCGCACTGGAGACGACTGGAGGGGTCAGGCTAGGCTCCTACATAGGCACCCCTCTCTCCCTGAACCTTGACCCTCAGGTTGCACCTATTAGGCTCAAGGCCCGCAGGCTGCCGTTCGCCCTGAAGCCCAAGGTCGAGGCCGAACTTGACCGGTTAGTGGCGCAGGGCGTGCTCGAGCCCGTTGATCAGGCGAGATGGGAGACCCCCATAGTGGTCCCCATCAAGCCCGACGGGTCAGTACGGATCTGCGCCGACTATAAGTCGACCATCAACCGTGGGCTCCAGGCGAACCCATATCCAGTCCCTGTAGTGCAAGACCTGCTCCATTCCCTGGGGCAAGGCCGCATATTTGCGAAGCTGGATATGGCCCAGGCCTATCAACAGCTCCCGGTGGACGACGCGGCTGCGGAGGCGCAGACCATTGTCACCCACCGAGGGGCTTTCCGGTGTCGCAGATTACAATTTGGAGTGTCCGTCGCCCTGGGGATCTTCCAGAGCCTAATGGAGCGCTTGCTCCACGGGCTCCCAGGCGTGGTTCCGTATTTTGACGACGTTCTGATAGCTGCTCCCAGCGTCTCAGAACTCGCCAAAGTGCTAAGGAAGGTCCTCAGCATTTTCAGGGGCGCGGGTTTAAAACTGAAGCGCAGCAAATGCGTTTTTGCCGTGCCGGAGGTGGAGTTCCTGGGCTTCTTGATCGATGCCCGGGGCATCCACCCCACCCCCAAGAAGGTCGAGGCCATCAGGAACGCCCCTACGCCAGCCTCCAAGACGGAGCTGCAGGCATTCCTCGGCCTCTTGAATTTCTACGCGCCTTTTCTCCCCCATAAGGCATCGCTAGCCGAGCCGCTGCATCGATTGCTCGATCGATCCGCGGCCTGGTGCTGGGGCGACCGCGAAGCGCATGCGTTCGCGGCTGTCAAAGCCACGCTTACGTCAGAGGCCGTCCTAGTCCAATACGATGACAGGCTGCCTTTGACATTAGCGTGCGATGCCTCCCCTTTCGGCCTGGGGGCTGTCCTGAGCCATTCCTTCCCTAATGGCTCAGAAGCCCCCATTGCTTTTTGGTCCCGGACAATGTCTCCCACTGAGAGAAACTATAGCCAGATAGACAAGGAGGCTCTGGCTATGGTGTCCGGAATCAAAAAGTTTCACCAGTACCTGTACAGTCGGACTTTTGCTGTCTTCACAGACCACAAGCCTCTCCTTGGGCTTTTGGCCGGTGACCGTCCGACCCCCCCCATCCTCTCTCCCAGGATGACCAGATGGACGGAGTTCCTGGCAGCGTATAATTATATGCTGTACTACCGTCCTGGCAAGCAGCTCGGGCACGCTGATGCCCTGAGTAGATGCCCCCTCCCCAAGGCGGACGAGGAGCCGGTGCCGGCACTGTCCGTCTTGTCCGTGGCAGACTCCGGCCTGCCATTGACGTCCTCGGACGTCGCTGCCCGGACGAAGGCCGACCCTGTCCTGTCCCTGGTCTCCACCTGGGTCTTGCGAGGGTGGCCTCAGGGCAGCATGGCCGAAGAGTTTCGGCCGTACAAGACACGCCAGCTGGAGCTCTCGCTCCACAGCGGCTGCTTGTGTTGGGGGGATCAGGTCATCATACCCCCCCTCTCCATCACCAGGTGCTCCGGACGCTCCACGCTGACCACCCTGGCATAGCTCGGATGAAGGCGCTCACCCGCAGCTATGTGTGGTGGCCAGGCGTGGATGCGGAAGTGGCTGCCTGGGTCGGGGGCTGTGTCCCTTGCCAGTCCACCCGCCCCGCCCCCCCCCGGTCATGCCGCCCAGGGAGTGGGACATGCCCCGGAGCCCTTGGTCCAGGCTCCACATAGACTTCGCCGGCCCCTTCCGAGGCCAGACGTTCCTGGTGGTCGTGGACGCCTACTCCCGCTGGGTGGAGGTCATCTTGATGACTTCCACAACAGCCGAGAGTACGGTCAGGGCCTTGCGTCGCCTCTTTGCGACGCACGGGTTGCCGGACATCGTGGTGTCCGACAACGGGCCCCAGTTCCAGTCCGCCACCTTCCAGGAGTTCCTGGCCTCGCAAGGGATCCGCCACGCGCCAGTGGCCCCTTATCATCCGGCCTCCAACGGTCGGGCAGAAAGGGCCGTCCACTCGGCCAAGGAGGCCTTGGGGAGGATGACCAAGGGGGACTGGCCTGTAAGGGTGGCTGCTTACCTGTTAGGTCAGCATTCCACTCCTTGCCCAGCCAC
The DNA here is from genome assembly GCA_039707465.1 of Rhabdophis nuchalis. Taxonomy (NCBI): domain Eukaryota; kingdom Metazoa; phylum Chordata; class Lepidosauria; order Squamata; family Natricidae; genus Rhabdophis; species Rhabdophis nuchalis. The sequence goes on from CM077643.1 coordinate 38,867,612, forward strand.
CCGGAAAAGCCCCGCCGAGCTCTTGATGGGTCGCCGCCTGCGGACCACCTTGGACAGGCTGCACCCGGCATACAACGAAGTGCAGCCTTGCAACCTGGGGGCCCCCCTTCCCGCCTATTCCAGCCCGGGGACCCTGTGTACGCCCGCAACTACGCTGGAGACCCTAAATGGGTTCCGGCCACAATCGCCAAGCTAATGGGTCCCTGCTCTTTTAGGCTCAGCCTCCCGGACAGATCCGGGAGGCTCCGTCCGGGAGGCGGACGGATCAGCTGAGGCGCCGCCTGCCAACACCATCAGCCCCGGCGCCGGATCCGCCCTGCCCAGTTGCCCCGGTTGGGCCATTCGGGAATTGTTCCGCATCCCCGCTCGGGGCCTTCGCTTATTCAGGCCCCCCTGACTTGGACGCCGCCTTCCGGCAAACGCTGCAGCACCTGGATCAAGCCGCTGGGAACGCGCGGGCCCTTGCGCCTAAGGACCCGCCCTACATCGCCGCAACCAACCGGCAACCACCAATTATCTACGCCCCGGACGCCGCGCCCCCTCGCCCCGACTTACCAGTCTGAACGGCTCCGCCTCTTCGTGTAGGCCTCTCTAACGTCACCACCTGGAGCTCCACTCCCCGAAGGGAGGAGCTCCCACAGGGGCAACCTACCTCGTCGGGTCCTCAGCAGCAACTGAGGCGGTCTGGGCGGTCCCGACGCCGCCCCGCCTACTTGGCGGACTACGCATGCTCACTCACCTGGACTGACAGTTCTTCGAGCATGCGCAGACTGAGGGGGGAAAGGGGTGTTGTGTCCTCGACCTGCGACCGGTCTCGACCTACGACCGGCCGCGGGTCTTCCAGGCTGCCGCTTTGAAGCCATGGAGACAGGCTGTAGCAAGCCGGCTAACCGCTAGTCGCGCCTGATTGGCTAAGGCGCGCCTGGCGGGAAGCCGGCTCTTGCCGCAGCCTGATTGGCTTCCCGTTTGATAGCTCCATATATAAAGAGCTGTCAAACGCGGGAGCCCCTGTCTACCGCGCTTTCAGTTACTTCAACTATTTGTCTTTTTGCTTGCTGCATTCAATAAACAGCAATTGTTTAGAGCAAACCTGGCTGGACTCCCTCTCTTTTCAGAGAACTTAACAGAGGCCTCCCTGAAGCCTCCTGGGACCAAAAACAGGGTGTAGGGGGGGAATGGTGCACCATCCCGTAGCCCATCCTGGGCCTAGCAGGCCTCCCTGAAGCCTCCTGGGACCAAAAACAGGGTGTAGGGGGGGAATGGTGCACCATCCCGTAGCCCATTCTGGGCCTAGCAGGCCTCCCTGAAGCCTCCTGGGACCAAAAATGGGGCATAAGGCGCTACCCCCCTCACGCTTCTCCCCACCCCCACGCAGGCATGCATGACCCCCACCCTTCATCCGTGCATGCACATCTCCCGCATGTACCCTTCCCCCTGCGCATGCATGGCAGGGACCCAAAAACCAACTGGCCGGCTAAAGGCGTGCACACATGCGTGATGGAGCTGAGGTGGGACGACACACTTCTCTGCTCATGAAGAGGGCTCCATGTGCTACCTGTGGCATGCAGGCCATAGGTTCACCATAGCTTTCTAGTCTAATCTCTTGTTCAAGCAGGAGACTCTGTATAGTATAAGATAAATGGTTGTCCAGTCTCTTTTTGAAAGATAAAGATCTCTTTGTACATAAAGCAGTGCAAGAACTTCACGTGATCATTTATCTCTTACGAAGAAATGAAAGTGTAAAGTACAGTAAATGCCTCAATCAGTTTTTAATAGGGAAGATAGCAAAAATTACACTGATGTTTACAAAAGAAGCAGGAAGGGTATAAATCAGTGTTTCTCAACCTTGGCAACTTGAAGATGTCCGGACTTCAACTCCCAGAATTCCCGGATGTCCGGACTTCAACTCCCAGTTGAAGTCCGGACATCTTCAAGTTGCCAAGGTTGAGAAATACTGGTATAAATGAAGCTAAAATGAGAGTTCCTATAAAAAAAAGGCTAGGGAAAAGTCGAGAAGAAAGAAACAAAGGGGGGAAAAAAGGAATCTTCTGCATTGAAACATGAAATGAACTATTCAGAACCGAAAATGTTCCTCTGATGGCTCTAGAAAACACCAGACAGTTAATCTCATTGTAAAAATGGGTAGATCAGGAAATGCTTTCTTTGAATTCCACCCGCTTTCCGTGGGAAATAGCACTGGGGTTTAGAAAATGGAAATAATGCCTCTCAAACAGGCTAAACTTCAACATTTAATTTTTGATCAGTTTGGTTTTACAACATTTTTTCTCTCTCTCTCTTTGGCCAAAAGGCTCTTGGCGTAACGTAGATACACAGAGACAGAAAAGATGTTAAATCTAAAAGAAGGGAGAAGCAACTTAATGAAATCCATGCTAATTCTTAAATAACAATCAGGTCAGCAGCAGCCAATTGGAGTAGATCACGGGTGTCAAACTCGACATGTCACGTTGATGTCACATGACACATATCATGATGTTTTTTGCCTTTGTGGAGCTGGGGTGGGCGTGGCCTATGCGTGATGCATTTGGCCCGTGGGCCGCCAGTTTCACACCTCTGTGAATAGATGAATATTTCAACAGAATAACAGAGTTGGAAGAAATTTGCATGCACACCGAAGTGGCAGTGATGCCGGCAGCAACCCACCCCTGATAAATCTTCCTCCTATCTCAGACAATTAGTACTCTCGCCAGCTTATGGTGAAGAACATTCTGCCACTTCTTTGGATTCAATTGCTGTCTCAGATTCCACCCAAACTGCAGTCTTCTATGGTGAACCAGAGAAGTAAGAATGGTCTAGAGTCCAGGGGTTCCCAAACTTAGCAACTTTAAGACTTGTGGACTTCAACTCCCAGAATTCTCCAGCCAGCAAAGCTTTAGCTTTAGCTTTAGCTCTGCTGGCTGGAGAATTCTGGGAGTTGAAGTCCACAAGTCTTAAAGTTGCTAAGTTTGGGAACCCCTGGTCTAGACGCTAGTAAAAATAAGATTAGGCCAGTTGTTGTTTTGTGTACATTTAAGACATCCGCTCTCAAATTGTTTTCCCAGGATGGTGGTAAACTCCTTTGAGCTTTTCCTAGCTAATTAATCCAACCAGCTTTCCCATCAATTTCAATCAGCCTCTTCAATCAGCTTCTCTGCTAGAGATCCCTTGTCCCTAGGAGACACTCTGATTGTTCTGTTTGGCTTATTTACTAATTACAATTTTCATATTTGATATCAGGACCAGCCCGAGAATGATGTAGAGAAATCCAGCCTAAATTCAGTCCTTTATTTGCTTATACCTGATAGACGGAATCTTGCCAGACTACACCTTTACTATTCTCAACCGAATGGATATACCCTGGGAGATTCTAGGGAGTGGTCATCCTAACTCTCTTCGTCTGTTCCCTATTCAGCTATGGATTGTGTTGCCTCTTGTCTCACTCCTTTCCTTAGAATATGAACCCTCCTTCCTGGGAAACTGCCACTTCAATACAGCCCATCACACCACCTCCATAGCCGCCATCCCTCACATTTAATTTTCAACTGTAAACCATTAAATTCTCATAGACTAAATTTGATGCTTGCCTTGCATTTGATATTCTCAACCTCAGTATGCAGCTCTCGCTTTCTCATGCAACATGCTGGTTTTACACAACAACAACTAACCCTAGATAAGAGGATTGATGATGCTTAAATGGTCTGGTCCCACCATTTGCAAATGCTTTAACTTTTCTAAACCTAGAATGAGTGGGAGTAATACTGTCTAAGCATTAGGAAAACAACATTGTAAGTCTCCAGTGAACACTTTCCTGGGATGCTAATGCGCAAGCACTGGCTTTTTATCTATCCCTTTTTTTTAAAAAAAAGGTTTCTATAAAGAAGAACTAATTTTCTCAGATTTATAGCATTTTTATAAAATTAAACTAGAGCTGCATTTCCATTTTTTTCTTAAATTTCTTGAGCTTTTGTGATGCCATCACACTCCCCTGCTTAACATATGTTAACATTAAAGAAAGGTTATCAGAAGGAACGTTGCCTCTAATTTAAAACTGAACTTTATTTTCTCTTTCAAAATCTGAATAACTCTGCTTTTAAGGCTTCTTCATGCGTCGTGTTTTTATAGATATACAAAAATGGTTTCAAGGGTGTACTTGATGGGGCAAGCGTGGATGTGCTAAACCAGGGGTCTGCAAAGTTGGCTGGCTGGGGAATTCTGGGAGTTGAAGTCCACCAGTCTTCAAAGAGCCAACTTTGCAGACCCCTGTGCTAAACCAATGAGTGCATCTTGAGAATGAGGATTGAATGAAACTTCATGTTTGACCTACATCTGGGAGCAGATTCAGGTTTTCTTTGGCATAAGCATATGCCTCCTTGTAAACCATAGGAGACAGATTATATATAAACAAACATTTCATAATCATCTCAGATATATACAATTTTGTCTGGGGAAAAATGATACATATGTGCATTTTGCTTTTATGGAGTTTCAGCAAGGCTATAGAAGTGAAGGGAAATGATCACTCCTGTAATGATTCTGCCATCAAAATTAGGTTTTACAGGAGCCAAAACAGGAAATAGAAGCCTTTTTTTATTTTTCTAAACTAGTGCTGAATAAAAGTTAACCAAAGTTACTAATTACTATCAAACATAAAGTATTGACCATAATGTAAATATAATGGTGATATGAACAAATTATTGTTATGACTATGAGTACAACTGTTATTACACTATTACAGATGTTAAAACTGATAGGAAGGCAATGTAGAATAGAGAACTATAAAAGCTAAATATGTAAGAAGGCTGTAAAACTATTTTATATTGTTATGTGTCTTGTTTTGTCTGTATTTTTTGTTATTTTTTTCTGTTTTTAATGGTTAAAATGTTTAATAAAAACTATTTTAAACAAAAACAAAGTTAGGCTTTAAAAGAGGTATACATTTAAAAAAAAAAAAAAAAACCAGCACAGGCTGATACTTTGGTTGCCACTTTAGCTAGAAAAAGCTAACTGCCCTTCTTACATTCTGTCTCTGTACTCCTTTGCTTCAGTCACACAGCAGGGCACTCAAGAATGACCCTCCAAGGTCAGCATGATTGAAAATTGCAGCCCCACACGTCTGGGGGACATTGCATTGGTGACGGTTAGCATAAACTATTGTGTCCTGCAGTGGGGGGAAAACCAATTCATATTTCCTACCCAGATTGCCTATTTGTTCATGGGTTGTTGGTTTTTTTTTTTTCCTTTTAGCTTTTTGCACATGCTAAAACCACTCTTCAAGCTGTAAGTGAATACTGCCCTGTAGCAAGTTAGCATGCTTAAGTGATGCAGGCCTACAGAAGTCCTTTGCCCTAATTCTAATAATGTTGGTTTGGCTCTTTCAGATTTCTTGAAAAGTAGAGGCAAGGAACCCAAATATTCCTGTTTATTTTCTCTTTTTGAAATTCTTATTACTTAGCTTTTAATTCATGCATGCTAGATATCCCTTTTAATTTCTTCATCTAGTTAGCTTATTTGTTTTGAAGAAGAGAGAGAATAAAGGGCCAAAGTAGAACTGAAATAAGTCCCTTCTCAGATGCCTGAAGGAAAAGTGAAGGTAGATGTTAACAAAGTTGGCTTGTTTCTGGTTCCGGCTTCCAGCGGCGACGGGTGAGCCTAGGGCTCGCTCGCCGCTTTGTTTCTTTTCCTGCCCCCCCACGGGGGCGAGACGCCCCTTCTTGGGAATCTCCCGCAAAGCCGGCTTGCCTGGGTTGCTCTCCCCCCGCGGCAGCGGGGAAGCGACCCTTGTCTTCGGCTTAGGTGGAGGAGGACATGCTGCGGGGGGTTTCCCCTTCGCCAACGGTGGACGGCATCGCTTCGTGAACATGGAGAGAGCTGGCCGTTCGAATCAGAAGGCTCCCCGGGGCTTTGGCTGCGAGGTGGAGAGTGAGTGATTTTAAACATTTTTTTGCTGTCAGCCTGGGCTGAAAGAACTTGGAGGGGGGTGTTTGCCTGTTGAACCCCCCCTTGGACTTAAAGCGGCGCTTGGAAATGGCTCCTCGTTGCGAGGAAGCGGATATCCTTAACCTGGACTGTTTTGAAACAAGGGAAAGTGATCTGCGGCTCGTCTTTTAACAATGTATCTAGGTCTGGCTGGCTTGAAACAATTTTTCTTTTACCACTCTCCCCTTCTGGCTCTGAGCTTGGGCGGTGGAAGATGGCTCCCCTTTGTTCCTGAATGACTATCTTACTTATGGAAAATTACCAGCATCTTTTTGTGATTTGGACTTCCTCTTGCTATTAATGAAGAAAATTTTTTTTTTGGATTAAGTGATTCCTTTTCTGGAGTGCCTTCGCTATTATACTTATTGATTTGGAAAAGTGTTTCTCTTCTGGTTCCTGAACTTTTTACAACCCTTTCATTTCCTGATTTGCCTTAACGGCCCCACCCAAAAAACGCCATTTTAGTGGCACTGACTTTAACAGCTAACCATGGCACAAACATTGGAACTGGCAGGCTTAGAACAAAAGATGGCTTCTCTGGAATCTGTGATACAAACTTTGGTGCAAGAAATCAAGGCCCAGAGAGAAGAAAATAGTAACTTTAAGAAGGAACTTCTGGAAACACGGAAGCAAATGCAGGAGAACACACAGAAGACTGAAGAGTTGGAAGGGGGGCTGGCGGGCGCAAAGGGAGAGTTTAAAAAGGTTACCAGTGAGGTTGGAGAATTAACTGGGCATGTGTCTAGGATTGATTTTGAAAGGATGACATATTTTTTAAGATTTCAGAACATTTCTGAGGAACCTGGTGAATGTCTCCCTGAACTCATGAGCACAATTTTAGCAGATTATTTACATAAACCTAAGGATGAGATCAGAGGGGACATTGACCTAGTTTACAGAATAAATTCTGCATATGCCAGGATAAATGAAGTACCCAGAGAGATACATGTTAAATTTGTTAGAAGGTCAACCAGAGAGGAAATTTTGAAGGCGCAAAGAGGGGGACCGTTAATTTACCAACAAAAGGAGGTTGTCATCTTGAAGCAGATCCCAAAAAAGATTAGGGAGATGAGAAGGAGGTACTCCTTCTTATCCAAAAAATTGTTTGATCACGGGATCTGATTCAAGTGGGCGATGCCCGAAGGGATGCTGGTGTTCTGGGAAGGAGGAAGAGTGAGGATTAAAACAGTTGCTGAGGCGGAAGCCTTTTTTAAAAAACATTCCTCTTTCCTGGGGGAAGATCCAGGGAGGGCAGGGGGGGCCACGGCCCCGCCCACTGGGGGCCTGGAAGGAGAGATAGAAGACACAATTGCCAAGAGACTTAGATCCAAAAAATAACTTTGCCTTGTTTTTTGAGTAATATTGTATAATATGTGTATCTGGATTTTTGCAAATGACTGACAGCATTGAACTGAGAATTTAGAAATATGTACTTGTTTTCACCTTGTAGTTTTATGGAAAATGTTTTTTGTTACCAATTTATTATGAAGCCCCGGAAGGGCCAATGACTTCGACGCGAAAGCTCTAAAAATTTCTTTGTATCCCTTACCCTATCCTACTGAAAAAATTGTAAAAACCAATAAAACTTTTTCAATATAAACAAAGTTGGCTCATCTTTGGATAATAGACATTCTTAGGGTAAAGGGCCTTTTGTCCTCCTCAGATGAAGAAGTAGCACTTATGTATGGAAAGAGAGAGGGGAGGAGAGAGAGAGGGAGGGGAGGGGAGGGAGAGAGGGGGGCAGGGAGGGAGGGGGCAGGGAGGGAGGGAGAGGGGAGGGGGGGGAGAGAGAGTGGGGCAGGGAGGGAGGGAGGAGGAGGGAGAGGGAGGCAGGGAGGGAGAGAGAGAGGGAGGGAAGAGAGAGAGAGAGAGAGAACCAATTGGGGGTAAGGGTTAAGGCCTCAGGCTAGAGTTCTAGTCCCTCCTTAGTCCCAAAACCTCTTGGTAACCCTGGACCACTTTCTTTCTCTCAACCTTAGAAAGCAGACAATAGCAAAGCACTTCTAAAACATTGCAGATAAAACTGTGGGGAATTGTCCCTAACCTGTTCTGACCCCCCTTTCTCCAACTAATACAAGACTGGCTGCTTGCCACTGACTCTCTTGGCTGCTTGCCTGAATGACTCTAAACAGATATGAAGCTTCCTAACTGGACTAAACATGAACCTGAAAATCAACACGAATAAACATGAACCTAGAAATCCAATGTTGTTCTCTGCAAGGACTTTCTTAGGAAAGACTTCCTTTTAAACCCTCTTGGGAGGGGCCAGTCATTAGTCAGCTGGGACTAATTCAACTCTTTCGAGTTGCTTCTGATGCAATTGAAGCCTCCTTTTTTCAGCCCTTCTCAATCTAGCATCAGGGACAAACTGGCCTTGATCCTCCCCACTACTCCAAGACCCAGGTGCCTCCTGATGACCAGCCGGGCTCTCTGCTCTCTCAAGGTCGCCCTCCTCCTTCAGAGCAGACTCATAAGACTCCTCCTCCAGAGCAGACTCATAAGACTCCTCACTGGGCCACAACACTAACCCCTCTCGTTTTAACTTAATTTAAAATACTAAAATCCCAACAAAGTAAATTCTATCACAAATGTTACCCTACATATATCCTCCTTTTACATTTAACATGAATTTACACACACACACACACACACACACACACACACACACACACACACACACTCTTCTAAAGTGGAGAATAACAGCCTAATGATTCAAGCCTTAAGAGTTACAGGCTTTGCTTTTAGCACAAACAGAACTGCACACAGTAGTCTAAACACAGCTGTGGCATACATTTCTATAAAGGCAGTATGATTTTCTCGGCTTTGTTTTAAAGGCATTTCCTAATAATAATCCCTAGAGCAGAATTTGCTACTCACTGAATTGATGTTTTCATTAAGCAAGTCACAATAAAGCTAAACAAAGCTAAAATCTCAAACTCTTAAGTCCCTGCCAATTCAGATGGGTTTCTTCCCATCTAATATGCACTGTGTGTCAATTGCACTGAACTCTTTTCATGCCAATTCATTTGATCTGGGATATCCTTCAGAGTTCTTTGTAATTTATTTGAGCTTTGACACACATATGCCCCTCCTCAAATTAGACATATCTTCAAAGTTTCCCACAGATTTTAATTTTTTTTTTATTTCTAGGCCACTAATTGATGAATATTCTGCAAAGCACTGATCCCATTTTAGACCATTCAACCCTATACATCCATCCATTATTAAATGGTTGGCCTCTAATTTCTCTCCTTCCAGCATTTTAAACTGAAAATTCATTTCATAGAAGGCTGCATCCCCTTATATTTCATGTCTGTTTTATATCGATCACATTACTTACATCTATGTTTCCTGTTAACTTCCCTGAAGAAGCTAAACAGGTAAGAAGGGAGGTGTGATTTTCATTTGAAGAAGCCATTTTGATGTTCCCTCAGAAGGAGTGTGTATTTCTTAGTGCTGCGTGTTTTCTTTCCATTTCTCATTCCGTTTGAAGAAACCGCATTTGCTTGAAAAGTTTTTTTTCCAAAGAAAAAGATCATCTTGCAGAAATACCCTAGATGACTTGCAATCTTCTTCCACTTCTATAAGGATGAGATGACCTAGGTATGTATGGTAATGTCCCACCTCAGTGGTCCTCAGATTTCATTTCCTGCCTCTTCAATATATATATTTAATATATTTTTAATGTATTTTAGTGTATTTTAATGTATTTGATGTTTTCTATTGTTGTTTTTATTGTTGCCTGTTCACTACCCTGAGTCCTGGAAGGGAGAAGGGTGATATAAAAATCTATAAAATAAAATAAAAATAAAATAATAAAAATAAATAAATAATGAAGTCCCCATGAAAGACAACTGCTCCCACTAGACTTCTTCATTAGTAGTACCACCACTAGGGACCTCCTTGTTCCAATAACATCAAATAAAGAATAGAATAGAATAGAATAGAATAGAAGTAGTCAAACATTTTATACCTACCGCCCACTTTTGTATCTCTGTTAGTAGTAAAATTTTCTAACCGCCCACCGGTTCCACGGTAATAGTGATTTATAAAGTAGGGAAGTCAATTAAATTAAAAAAGGAAAGTGCTTCAGTATCGGACAAAACCCCTACCGTCCACCATAAAAGCTGGAACGCCCACTAGGGACCAGGTTGACTACAACTAGAATTGAACAACAGCATTGCAAGGGGCCTTGGAGATCTTAATACAATACAATAGCAGAATTGGAAGGGACCTTGGAGGTCTTCTAGTCCAACCCCCTGCCTAGGCAGGAAACCCTATACCATTTCAGACAAATGGCTATCCAACATCTTCTTAAAGACTTCCAGTGTTGGAGCATTCACAACTTCTGGAGGCAACTTCCGTTCCACTGATTAATTGTTCTAACTATCAGGAAATTTCTCCTCAGTTCTAAGTTGCTTCTCTCCTTGATTAGTTTCCACCCATTGCTTCTTGTTCTGCCCTCTTCTAGTTCAACTCCCAGCTTAGACAGGAAATCCTATATCGTTTCAGACAAATGGTTGTCCAATCTCTTCTTAAAAACTTCCAGTGTTGGAGAATTCACAACTTCCAGAGGCAACTTGTTCCATTGGTTAATTGCTCGAACTGCCAGGAAATTTCTTCTTAATCATCCACCTAATTTCCCTGACCATAAACTTAGCAGAGTATTTTGAAAGTCAGTTTGTATCTAGCTCTAGTTTTTCTATATATCAAATGTTAGGTAGATATTTCCTTTGAAACCCATGTCAGGCCTAGAAGTCATCGTTTGCAATGGGCCTTCAGGCCTGCCACAATGAATGCTGTGAGGAAATGGGAGGGGGGATTATATGGAGTATGGGAGACATATAGTCTAAATAACATTCCTTTCTCAGAGAGTCAAGGACACCTTACCCTACAGCTGTGATTGTGTGATTGGGAGGCATCTCCAGATTGGACCTTGTGATGGACACGCAGGTGTTGGGGTGGGACTTGGACTTTCATTTGGGTGGGGAAAACCTGGAAGCTTTCAGATTCGGGTTTTCCCAGATGTGCCAATATGACATCTCTAATAAAATGGAACTTTCCTCAAACTCAAGCCTCAGAGTCTTCTTTTGTTAGAGGTGTTACTTGGAACCCTGACACCATCCCTTGCTTTGCCTGGTTCTCAGAGGCCGAATTAAATAATAACTGAACTCTTTCTGATTTCATTCTTTCCCACAGAGTCCTGTGGAATTTGTAGCTGTCCAATTGGTCATCCAGCTCTTTGTTTTCCAGATAAATGTGACGGTTTGCAGTTAAGAGCCAGCTTATGCAAAATGAACATTTTATTTCAGCTCCTTTTACCCAGAAGGAACTCTTCCCTTTTCTTTCAAGCTTTCCTTTAACATTGCCAATTTCAGCCATGCAGTAAAGCACAGCCTGCCAAGTTTTGGTTTTTTCCACCTCAAACAAATATTACATGTAATTTTCCACTGTAATCCATTGAATTGCTAGAAGAATGGAAACAGCTGGCAGGCTAGACATTTAAATGCAAAGGTCTGTCAACAGAAGCTTCCATCTTGGGTGGGAGTAGGAATCTGAGGTGGCTGTTGTGTTGCCTGCTAAGGCAACAATAAGTTTGCTAGGTAATACAGAGGTCCTTGTTGGGTGGCAAAGCTATGGAAGTGTGGCATGAAAGGAAAAAAATAGCGATGGGAATTATCATTATTTTTCCATCCAGAAGAAATGCACTATTATTGCTGCTGTCATTCTATGTCAGGGATGTGAAACTCGTGTCATCATGGCACCATGTGATGTATCACAACGTTTTTCTTCTTCATTAAACCAGGCATGGGCATGGCCAGTCTGTGACTTATCTGGCCTGCAGGCCACAAGTTTGACAGCCCTGTTCTATGCAAACAGTGGGAATGGTAAAAAGGTACAGGAAGGATCTTCTTTCAAGATTTTAGAAATAAACTGAATGGAAAAGTCACTCAGAGTCACATGAATCACGAGATGAGCGCCAAATAAATTTGATAAGTATATAAATATAAATTAAAGAGGGAACTGAGCTCGATTAATGTGGATGTGAAAGGGGGCCAGTGCTTTTAGAAAAACCATGTAGTAACTAGATCATCCTATGAGATATACAGTATGGTTACCTCACATTCAGCAGCATTGCTGAACATACTCAGTAGTTGCTCTGTTTCATCAAAGTGTCCTACCTACATTTTGTTTCAAAGTCTGCATTTATTTTCAAGGGCAGCTTTGCCCAATATAATGAAAGTGCCTAACAATCTTGATAATAGAAAATATATATATATAAGGCCAAACTTGTTTCTGGTCTAGATTAGCACTTTGGGGAAAAGGCAACAACTCTGAACAAAACAGTACTAACTGTAGTTAATACTATCCAGTTGCTAATGAATCTATATGAATAGATTCTAGAACTAAGAAGAAATTTCCTGACAGTTAGAACAATTAATCAGTGGAACAACCTGCTTCCAGAAGTTGTCAATGATCCAACACTGGAAGTTTTTAAGAAGATGTTGGATAACCGTTTGTCTGAAGTGGTGTAGAGTTTCCTACCTAAGCAGGAGGTTCCTTTCCAACTCTGTTATTCTATTCTATTCTATTCTATTCTATTCTATTCTATTCTATTCTATTCTATTCTATTATTATTATTATTATTTACTGGACTTCTAGACCGCCCCCTCTCTCCGAAGGGACTCGGGGCGGTGTACAGGTACAAATTAAAACCATACAATCAACATACATATAACTAAAATCGAATTAAATAAACCCCTGTACAAATTTATAAAAATTAAAACTTAACCTTAAAACCAAATCACAAAATTTAAAAATACAAACTGAGGTGGGAAAGCTGGAATTAGGCCAGGCCGGCTAGATGAAACAGGTGGGTTTTGAGTTTCTGGCGGAAGGAGCGGAGATCCGTGGTCGTTCTAATGTCAGGGGGAAGGTCATTCCAGAGGGTCGGGCCCGCCACAGAGAAGGCCCTTCCCCTGGGCGTCGCCCGCCGGCACAGCCTAGTGGACGGCACCCGGAGAAGTCCCTCTCTGTGTGAGCGAATGGGATGTGTGGGGCAGGATACGATCCCGCAAATAACTAGGTCCTGTGCCATGGAGCGCTTTGAAGGTGATATTCTATTCCATTCCACTCCACTCCACTCCACTCCATTCTGAGGCTAAGAAAATATTTACCATTCTCCCTTACCAATTATATGTTTTTGTTTGTAGTGAGTTAAGAAATATTTTGCAATAGGTGGCATAAATATTGTTTGCTCATTGCATGCCATGATAATTTCCCTTTGTACAAATAATTCTACTTCAGTTAAAGAGAATCTCATTACTGATTTTCTTTTTAGCATCCCCAGCAGGGTTACCCTATTCTTAAATTGAGAACCATGTCATTGTCTGACTCAATTAACAGAAATAAATTAATCAATGTTCATGTTGCCTTTGTCATAATTTCAGTGTTGCCATTAATATAACTGTCTCAAATTTAGTTCAGGTAGATAAGGACATTATAAGCACTAAGGTGTGTCATAGGCCACCCAGAGTCACTTTGATGGTGAGATGGGCAGCATATAAATACATACATAGCTAGAATAAGTACCCCAAGAACCATCTTTTCATATGTTGTCAATAGTTGTTTACTATTTACAGTACTGTACTGAACTACAGTATATAAACTATTAAATAGGTAAGCTGCCATGATACAAAAAAGATGTTGATCAGTGGTGGGATTCAATTTTTTTTAACCACTGGTTCTGTGGGCATGACATGGCTTGGTGGGCATGGCTGTAAAATCTCCATTCCCTCCCCACTCCAGGGGAAGGATACTGCAAATTCCCCATTTCTTCCCGATCAGCTGGGACTCGGGAGGCAGAGAATAGATGGGGGCGGGGCCAGTCAGAGATGGTATTTACCAGTTCTCCAAACTACTCAAAATTTCTGCTACTGGTTCTCCAGAACTGGTCAGAACCTGTTGAATACCACCTTTGATGTTGATGACCTAGAAAGAGTGCAAAGAAGAGCAACAAAGATGATTAGGGGAAAAGGAATGGTTGCTGGAATTGGGTATGTCTAGTTTAATGAAAACAAGGGCTAGGGATTACGTATTTGTTCTAATACAAATACAGTGTTCAAATATTTGAGGGGTTGCCACAAAGAAGAAGGGGGTGGGTCCACCTATTCTCCAAAGCACCTGAAAGGCAGGACAAGAAACAATGGATGGAAACTGATCACAGAGTAAAACAAAGGAAAAATTTCCTGAAAGTTACAATAATTAATCAGTGGAACAACTTACCTCCAGAAATTGTGAAGGCTCCAGCACTGGAGGTTTTTAAGAAGAAATTGGGCAACCAATCTGTTGGTTACATACAATATACCAAAAATGGTATATGGTTTCCTGCCTGAGCACGGGGTTGGATTAGAAGACCTCCAAAGTCCCTTCCAAATCTGTTATTCTGCTGCAAAAAATGTACGTCTCCTTAGCTGAAACCTTTTAAATCGAAGGCATGAAAAATATTTCAAGATCAAAACATTTTAAACTTCAAATGTCTCATCTTGTGCTCGTCTTTCAAAAGATAAGTTTTTGTCTTTCCAGCCTTATTGAAAATATGCCAATATCAAAATGGCTGGAACATCTTGATCAAAATGATTGTGGAATAGTTCTAGAAAAGCTGGAAAAGGAAGCTTTAGGATCAAAATATTTTAATATTTTGTGTGAAATACTTTGGTTTTGTTCTAAAGCATATAGCAAAAACTAAATAATTTTCATAAATTGAATACTGTGTAGACTTATTTTGGTAAAGCATAAGGAACTATCAACTATAGGCAAGTTAAGCCAAAAATAGAGTCCTTTTTTTTTTGTATGATAAAGATTGCCCTAACTTGGATTCCTTTGCTGTGAATGTGATCCAACAGTATTGTATCAAATTTAAAGCAAGCATTGCTAATCTCAAACTAGCGATTTAAAAACATGGAACTTTTCATAATGTGATTTCAGTCAGTATATGACCTCTGAGGTCACAGTTTAGGAAAGCAAAATGATAATCTGTATTGATCATTCATAGATGAAGGTGACTAAGATACATCAAAGCTCAAAACTAGCCTGTTTTTAAAGAACAAATTACAATAAAACTTTGACAAAACACTTAAATACCTTTACAAAAAATCTATACATAACAATCTTGAAACTTAAGGTAGAAAATTAATAGCAACGACAAGAAGATTAGGGAAAAAACCCAGTGTATATTTTTGTTCTATGACTTATTTGTTTTCTTGGTTAACCATGATTTTCAAATACCTTCTCTGAGATCAAAGCTTAAAAGCATCAATACTCTTTCTATCCTGTTTCTTTAAAATATAATGTTCACTTCCACAGTGTCACAGGAGAAAAACAATGCCTGCATGATTCCCATCTCTGTACATAGAGACACATGGCAACAAAACAATATTTTCTTTCAAGACCTTCACTGCTACCCTACCAAGGTCTCAGGCTTATTTCTTGACCTCTGATTCCTCTGCTGTTGATCTTAAAATACAGAAGCTATCTATGTATATATAGAATAACAAGTTGCAAGGGACCTTGGAAGTCTTGTAGTTAAAGCAGGAGATCTTACATCATCCCAGGCAAATGACTATTCAATCTCTACTTAAAAACCTTCAGGGATGGAGCACCCACAATGTTTGGAGGTGAGCTGTTCCACAGCTGCTTCATTAATTGTTCTCAGGAAATTTCTTCTTAGTTCTAGGTTGGATTTCTCTTTGCTAAGTTTTCACCCTTTACTTGTTGTTTTGACCTTGGATGCATTGGGGAATAGGTTGTGTCAGCCTCTCAAATATTGGAACACTCCTATCATGTAACCCAGTGGTGGGTTGCAGGTGGTACGTCCCATTACGGGTATACCGCAGCCTGCCCGGAGCATTGGATGACGACCATCTTTAAAGCGCTCCATGGCTCGGGGCCTAGTTATATGCGAGACCGCCTCCTGCCCCATACATCCCTCAGACCGATACGCTCCCACAGAGAGGGCCTCCTCAGGGTGCCGTCAGCTGGACAATGCCGACTGGCGACACCCAGGGGAAGAGCCTTCTCTGTGGCTGGGCCAGCCCTCTGGAACGAGCTACCCCCTGAACTCCGCACCATCTCTGACCTCCGCCTCTTCCGCAAGTGTCTGAAGACACATTTATTCCATCTAGCCGGCCTAGCGTAACCCCCTGTATTGACCATTAGACAGTTTTAAATTTGGGATTTTAATTCGGTTTTTAGCACAGGTTTTACTAGAATAAGTTTTTTAAATTTTATATGTTTTGTATGTATTTTAACATTCCTGTGCGCCGCCCTGGGTCCGTTTGGAGAAGGGCAGGATATAAATTTAATAAAAAAAATAAAAAAAATTCTGGTATGGTGCTCCGGATGGCCCACATGCCCACCCTCGCTCCTTACCTGTGCTTTATGCTTTTGGTGCTTCTGCTCACGCACATGGCACATTTAACACCTGTGGAACGCTCCGCCAAGCAGCTGGAGTATTGCGGAGGTTTGCGGAAGCATCACAGGTAAGTATGATGCATGCGCGCACCACACACATGTTTGCATGCGCCCATGTGGGTGACACCGGGCCCGTTCCAACTGTATCGGTTGGAACGGGATCTGGAACCCACCACTGATGTCACCCCTAGTCCTTTTTGTTAGACTAGCCGTAGCTATTGCTTGCAACCTATTCATCATATGTACAGGTACAGCCTCCAAACCCAAATCATATCTTCATTGTCAATTTTAAGGCTGGTAGCTGTACCTGTTATTAGTTATGGCTTCTTGATGTTTAAACTGAGTCATTGTAATTGTCAGCCTCCGCTTTGCTGCTTGCTTCGGCTGCCTTTGAAACGGGGAGGGAGGGGCGCTGGTAATTGGGAATGGGACTGTATAGTGCAGGAGGACATTTGGAGAAGAGATTATGTTCTTACTTTCTACTTCGTATACCACTGCCTGGAGCCGTGCACTGGTCAAGGCCAACGGTCTTGCATGCTATCCTGATGATGCTCCTGGAGATGCAACACACATGACACCTAAGGGGATTGCGCATTGGACAATGGGGTGGGGGTTATGGGAGAGAAGGGGCTGGACACATATTGATATGTATGATTTTGCGTGCTTGGGTCTCAGACCTTGCTTTACCTGGCTGCTATCTTTTCATAACCAGTAAAAGTACTCTTAATTCATAGAACAAGATGGCTGCATCTCAAAAACAGTGGTTTATTTGAATGTGCCTTTATGATCCCATATAAACTGGCCATGTGCATGATAATGAATTATTTACTCTTGAGAGTAGATGCCTGATTTGACATTTTCATTCTTTTTTTATAAATAGAATGAATAGTTTTATAAATTTAAAATCCACAGAAAAAACATGTCTGTTCAGATAAATGAGTGGAACCCCCCTCTCCTTCTTTTAAACCCTTTAATCACTCAGAATGCAGCACACTCTTAAAATGTGCGTTTCTTTTTCTCAGCACTTCCCGGAATGGGCTTGTAATCCATACAACAATAGCTGTGTATTTTCCATGAATTTTCATGACTGATTTTTCTGAGAATTTAGACAGGATAGACCGAACTGCTTGTTCGCACATGCTGCTCTGAACTCAACCAGCCTTCCGCTGATTTGCCCTTTGCTGTATCCAGCAACATCTTTTTAGCTTGGCAATGAATGTTTCCCGTCTTCCACACAACTTAGCCTAATCTCCAAGACCTCTTCCATCTCAGCGTAATTTGCACACAATCACAATGATTGCTTGCAAGGTCTCGGCTCCTTTTTGACTGACATCAAGATGACATGGCAATTCCCCAATTGTGCCCACTTCATAGAAGAGCTAATCAGTAGTCCTTCTCCAAGTAATCATTCTGATCCCAAGCGAAAGGAGGCCCACTCTTTCCTTCTCAGCTGGGCTTCCTACCTCAATGTGTTTGTATGCTGAACTAGTTGCCTGTAGGAGTCCATGGCCTTTGGGGAATTTTGTTTTCTCCATCACTGTGACAGCTGGAGACTCACTCTTCTATTTTAAGAGAGAGCAAAAGCTTCAGCAGTTGTTTCGCGAAAGTGCCAGCACACTGCTGCCTTTGCCACAGCTGTTTCTGATCCCAGATGAATTGAATTGTGTGAACATATTAATCTGCACTTGTGACATCCATTCCGATCATCTCCAGGGTTCTGTCAAATCTCGCCATAGAGCTCGCTAGTGAGAATGACAGTGCACAAAAATCACAGATGGTTGCTGTTTGTCTCATGGTTGGCTTGGCAGTTTTTCCTTCTTGCACCTCTAATGAACCAGGTCTCATCCTTCTGCACACCTCCACATTGGAGCAAGTCAGAATTTCCTTTGCTCACTGCTTTCCTTCAGTCCTGGGAAATTGTAGCTTTCCAACTGGATTGTTAGCCAAGTTGAGTCCTGGAGTAGGAAAGGTTTAGTTACTGGATCATGACAGTCTTTCATCCTGTAGAGCTGATTAGCAAGTGCCCTCATTATTGACTGCAAAATCATGTTTGTTAAATTCACTCAGTAGTGGGCACATGAGCAAACATTTAAGGAAAAAGCAATGGCAGCCAATGAAGACCTACTGCCTTAAGTAAGAGCTTTGGCCTGATGAGGAAATGTCAGGCTTTAAAAACCAAGCAGACAAGTGATTCTTCCAAGCAGTTTTCTTCATTGTTGAGACTCTAGAAAGACTGCAGAGAAGAGCAACAAAGATGATTAGGGGACTGGAGACTAAAACACATGAAGAACGGTTGCAGGAACTGGGTATGTCTAGTTTAATGAAAAGAAGGACTAGGGGAGACATGATAGCAGTGTTCCAATATCTCAGGGGTTGCCACAAAGAAGAGGGAGTCAAACTATTCTCCAAAGCACCTGAGGGCAGAACAAGAAGCAATGGGTGGAAACTAATCAAGGAGAGAAGCAACTTAGAACTGAGGAGAAATTTCCTGATAGTTAGAACAATTAATCAGTGGAACAGCTTGCCTCCAGAAGTTGTGAATGCCCCAACACTGGAAGTCTTTAAGAAGATGTTGGATAGCCATTTGTCTGAAATGGTATAGGGCTTCCTGCCTAGGCAGGGGGTTGGACTAGATGACCTCCAAGGTACCTTCCAACTCTGCTATTGTATTGTATTGTATTGTTCTTTGTCTATAGACAGAATCTTGCCAAACTAAAGCAAATTAACATCCCTATAAAGCACCTATGGTGAGAACTAGTGGGGAGGAATTGTCTTCACCCTCATTCACTCACCCGAACTATCTGAATAGAGCCATCTCTTGATCAGCTGGAATGCGCTCCTTCCCTCCTGGGAATCTGGACTACATTTGTTCACATGAAAGTAAGAAATGTGAACATATACTGAGCTCTAGTATATTCCGTATTTTTCAGAGTATAAGATGCACCTTCTCTCCCCCCCAAAAGAGG
This sequence comes from Rhabdophis nuchalis, assembly GCA_039707465.1. Classification (NCBI taxonomy): domain Eukaryota; kingdom Metazoa; phylum Chordata; class Lepidosauria; order Squamata; family Natricidae; genus Rhabdophis; species Rhabdophis nuchalis. The sequence goes on from CM077643.1 coordinate 38,887,024, forward strand.
GTGAAAATCTGGGTGAGTCTTATACACTGAATACAGCATTTATGGCCTCCCAAAACCCCACCCCCGTGCCTCCCATTTTTTGCAACAATGGATGTGCAGAGGGTTTGGAACGCCTGCAAAGTACTTCAGGGGGCGCTGGGGAAGGAAAAAACAAGTGAAAAAAAGGGCCTTATTTTGCTCATTTCCACCACCACCACCCGCTTCCAGGAGCACTCTACAAGCCTCCCAAAACCTATGCGTGCCCTGTTTTTCACAAAAAACGAGGCCTACAGAGTGTTTGGAAGGCCTGCAGATTGCAAAACCTTTTTTTTAGAAAATTACCTCTTCAAAATCTTGCTGCATCTTATACTCTGGTGCGTCTTATAGCCCCAAAAATACGGTATATATATCTAAGTACCTATAAACACTATGGGATGAACCATGATTTGAAATCTTCTCAACTTGCTTACTTTTAGTTTTTCTATAGGCCATGCATATAATTATGTCAGATATAAAGTCAGAACACAGAACACCTAGGGAAAATCATCTCTAAGTGGGCATCCCTTATATACAAGGCTGGCCAATCTGTAGCCTTCCATCCATATTTATTGAACTGCAATTACTTGCATCCCAAATTATTGGCCATGCCTTCCAGGGAGACAAGGAATTGTAATTCAGCCATATCTGGAACGCCGTAGCTTACCTACCTTTGTTTTATGCACAAGTTTCTTTGGGACCAAGTGTTACCAAGAATCAGGCACCAACTGCTTTATAAATCAGGCCTTCACTGATTTAATTGAACATTAAATTTAATTAGATTGATTTGATGGGGGCACAGTGGGGCGAAGGAGCTCTCAAAAAGATGGTCTTTTAATGGATGTTGCACAACTGGTTGTTAAACCTGAATACTTAAAATGAAGATCAATGTGATGCCTGACTCACTCTCAAAGACCATCTGTTCCTTATGACAGTTGATACAACTCTTGAATGGTTCCATGTGTCAGATGTCTCATACTATCAACAAATAATACTTCGATTTTAATCCTCTGCCTAAAATTTGTTTCCCCCAATTATTAGTTGATGGCTCACCTTGGTCTTATTTATTAATTTATTCTAAAAGGAATTTGGCTTATTATTATTATTATTTTTGCTTGAAACTGTCAGAATCCTGTCTAAGTTTGAGGCATCACTATTAGATGTTCTGGACTAAAGCCATTTTAATTATTTAGAAAGAGCCATAAAGGACTTCATTTAAACTGCTACCTATCATTCACAAAAGGAGGAATTCATTTGAAAAAAGAAGCAATAACTCTAGGGAAGAACATTAGGTTGGGTAGAACATTAAGTATGGAAAGTTAGAACGTAACCTTTCACTGTCCTCTGGTGCAGATCCCTGGATTATGGATCTCTGCAATGCAATTCCACATATTTCAATGTGCTCTGGAGTAGAACCCATCTGTTGTGTGCAAAACAATCTAAAACCCTAAAAAATTAAAATAAGATCATGGTGAAAATACTGTCTTTGATGAGATTACACATCACCAGCCATGACCCTAATGCTAATACTAAAACATTATTTATTTTTATCCCACTATTATTTTTATAAATAACTCAGGGTGGCAAATATGCATAATATTGTCCCCTCCTCCTATTTTCCTCACAGCAACAACCCTGGGAGGTGCTTGGCCTGAGAGAATGACTGGTCATCCAGTCATTCTCTGACAAGGTCATCCAGCTGACTTTCATTGCTAAGGCAGGGCTAGAATTCACAGGCTCCTGGTGATTACCCCAAAGTCACACTGTTAGCTTTCATCTCTAAAGTGGAACTATAATTCACAGTCTTCTGCTCTCTTACCCTGGTGCAGGGGTGGGCTTCAGCCAGCATTATTGCTGGTTTGCTCATGCATGTGTCTCATGCGCTGTGCGTGCATGAGTTCAATGGAAATTGCTCTGCGCATGCACAGAACTCAAAAAAGATGGCAGTGGTGATGGTGGGTAGGAACCAATCTCTGCCCTGGTCCCTTTAACTACTAGTCCAAATTGACATTATGCTCCCTCACTGGTGAATCACAAACAATCCAGACTTATTTCACTCTTCTCTAATGTGCTTTGTAGAACTAGTCATTGTTTAGCTCCACAAGGTACATAATTTCAGGAGAGTTTAAATTGATGTTTGAATACTTCCTGGATAATCCCACTTTCTTATGAAACAATCACTCTCAAAATGGTCCAATTTTGATGTCGATCCCTAGCAAATACAGTGGACCCCAGTGCAAAGGATAATACATAGATATGGAACAACTGTATGTTTCTGCCACCGTACATACATGCCTATGCTACACATAACCTAATGCACACATGTACAACCTATGGGAACAACTATTTGAATGTCTTGAAGGTGCTTTTCAAAAGGCAATTGGAGTTTATTGGTTTTTTCCTTGACAAAAAATTCAGTTCTCATCCAAAAAGCTTCTTCATTTCTGAATAGTGGAGAATGGAGGGATTTGTATTCTTTAGCAGTCATCTGGTCCTTAGCACTTTAAGGTTTGGTTGCTAGCTTTCTGAGAGTCCTCGAGGTCACTTGAAGGTTTATCTGTACCCTCAGAGTGATATGAATCAGAGCACAAATGGGTGTGGAACCTTCTTGATACTGTGTTGTAGACAAAAGATAGGTGGCATTGTACCCCACCCCCACTGTTAAGAAACAGCTGTTCAATTTTGAACCTTCTTTCAAACCAGTAGTCCTCCCTGTCCAGCATTGAAACTTTGTCAGAATATTCATGAATCGGCAGAGACATGGTAACAAGAAACAAAACTAATCTAGTAGTCTGCTCTGAACTCTGAACTGAAACAATCTCTCTTCTCTACCACGTTGGAAGAACCTGCTGTTGCTTTTGTACATTTATTCATGTGTTATTATGTATATGAAGAAGTTAATTAATTCTTCTGAATCAGTTATCTGTTTGTGCTTTCTGGATGTGATTTCTACTGCAAACTCTGACAAACTTTACTTTCTTCAAAGGACAATGGGTTTGAAAGAGGGGTCAAAGAGGCTATCTACATTGAACAACTGTTTCTCAATAGAAGAGCAGGGATATGACACCATCTATCACCTGTCCTCTCAGTCTTCTCAGAAGCCCCAAGAGGGTTCCACACCCATTTGTGCTCTGATTCATGTGACCCAGAGGGTACAGATAAACCTTCAAGTGGCCTTGACAACTCTCAGAGAGGTAACAACCAAACGTCAGAGTGGATGAGAAGTTACCATATTTTTTGGAGTATAAAATGCACTGGAGTATAAGATACATCAAGATTTTGAAGAGGCAAATTTAAAAACCGTTTTTGCACTCTGTAGACCTCCCAAAAACAGCCCGTTTTTTGCAAAATCAGGCCTGTTTTTGTTGGAAAAAAATGGCATGAATAGCCTTTAGGAGGTTTGTAGAGTGCTCAGTGGGTGGGGTGGGGGTGGGGAGCAAAATAGGCCCTTTTTTGTGAAAATGGATCAGGTTTTTTTTTGCCAAAAATAAGGCATGCATAGCCATTAGGGGGCTTGTAGAGTGCTCCTGGGAGCTGAGGAGGGGGCAAAAATGAGCAAAAAATGGCCCACTTTTTGCTCGTTTCTGCCCAGCCCCCAGGAGCATTCTGGAAGCCTCCTAAAGGCAGTGCATGGCCATTTTTGCAAAGGGGGTGGGGTTTCGGGAGGCCACAAATGCTGTATTCAGTATATAAGATGCACAGATTTTCAGCCTCTTTTTTGAGGGAAAAAGGAGCGTCTTATACTCTGAAAAATACGGTAAATGTTTTCAAGGGAAAAAACCTTTGGATCCACCATGACCTGCATGACTGAGAATTTTCCTAGACAACTATATGGATAATTGAGGAAAAAGAGTTCCTGTTCCTGTTCCAACCCTTCAAATATCAGTAATAGTTTCCTGATTATTTTAATTTTAACCTTTTCTTCCCTTTTTAGCACTTATTAAGGCAGAGCATATCAAATTTGGTTAGTAATAATATCAAGAAGCAGTAGGTAGATTTTGAAAAAGGGGAGACAGAAATTTGCACTTAGGAAGTAAATGCCTTTTTCACTCTGTGTGGAAAGAAGAGAAATATATTTAGGGCAGAAAAAGTGGTAATCAATTAACAGATATTCTTTTAATCTTCAAGTATTTCAGCACTAAAGCTATTTGTGGATACTTTTGTTATGCAGATTTGCTCCAAAATAGCTTCTAGATAATTGGGGCACCTTTCCACAGTTTCATGCCTGCTTCAATATACTATACTTTATAAAAACTGTGGGTGGAAATAAGATGGGAGTCCAGAGGATGGGAAAGAAGTAATCCACAAAGTAGTCTTGGAAATTTCAAGGAGTCATTTCCCTCAGCCTCTTTTTACTGAGACAATGACTTCAGAATGAAGCTTCACTATTTCATACCTCGATAGAACTGATACATTTTACATTATACTACTTTCTAAACTAAATTAAATTAATGAAATTAATGAAATTAAAATTGCCCACTGGGTGATTCTTTTGAGAAATGATGCAGACCACTAACAAAAATACATATCTTCCTGGTTTTCAGGAAGGTTTTCATAACATAAAGTTTTAACAAACATACTTATTTCCTAACCTCAATCTTAAGACTTACCACTATGTGATCTACCCAAGTAATAGAACTGCTGTGTGAGCAGCACTATCCCAATTGATTTCCGGGGGCAATTCCAGGTGCTTTCAACTCCTGCATGGCACAAGTTATTTAGCAGATTGTTTCTCTCTGAGGGTCTAGGTGATGTGGTCTGCCAGTAGCCTGAGGAGCTGGCAGCAGAGTTGGACAGTGAAAAGGTTGGGGAAGAACATGGGCCAGTCCTACAGTCTGGGGAAGGCTCGGACGAGGGCTCTGCATTGGAGGCAGAGAGAGGGCCAGGGCCATCTGGTAGTTATGTGCTGCTTCCAGAGCCCCCAGAGTCTGACATCAGCGAGGCAGAGGAACAGTGTGAGCTTGTTCCCACTGTGCGCATGCGCAGAGCTTCCAGAAAGCAAGAACAATTAAGACAAAAAGGGTTACTTGGGAGTAAGGTTTTGCGATGATTGGCCCTTCCCATAAGACCTAAAAGAGGAGCAAAGCAGTGGTGGGTTCCGGATTGCGTTCCAACTGCGCGCATCTGTCGTCCTTGCCTGAGACACTTCCACAAGCCTCTGCGATGCTCCAGCTGCTCGGCAGAGCATGGCACAGGCGCTGTATGTGCCATGCGCATGCATGGAAGCGCCAAAGGCATAAAGGACAGGTAAGAAGTGAGGGCTGGTGGGTGGGCCATCCGGAACACCATACCAGAATAGTACCTACCGTTTGTAGAAAGCAATTTTATTCATTCTAGTCGGTTCAAACTCTGAGAAGCTCTGTTTGACTCTGTGCTCTTTTTGGCCTTGCAAAACGAATTGGCAATTAGACCTCTGGCAGAGTTTCAAGGGAGATAAAGGTGGGTGCTTATCAGCATTACCCCGAAAGACTGTGGCAGATATCTGTCAGACTCTTGACAGACTGATTGTGAATCACTACAGGCTGTGAATAAGTATAATTCATAGCCGTTTAAATGAAGAGGGTTTTGGGGTCTAAGCATGTGATGTGTGCTTTATGAGGAAGCCTAGGTCAGAACACTAGGTTAGATAGGTCCTACCAGGTTAGATAGGGTGGCATGTTCCAGGTCCCCTCCTTTAAATGTCACTGTCTGACAGGATCTCAGAGATGGCCACCTCAGTCCTTTGGAACAGCCTCCTACTGGAGATCTGAGGAATCATTATTCTTTTAGTCTTTTGGAGCAGGGGTCTCCAACCTTTGCAACTTTAAGTCTGAAGGACTTCAGCTCCCAGAATTCTCCAGCCAGTTGCAAAGGTTGGAGACCCCTGTTTTGGAGGATATGTGGTCCTCCAAAAGACATGGTTCTTCCCCCAAGCATTGGTCTAGAATGGGGGACGATTTGGAGGCTATTTGGTCTGGCGCCTGAGGAAAAAGGATATTAGTTAGGGCTGCTTTTATGGATTGTTGTGAGCAACCCAGAATTATTATATGAGATAGGCATCCACAAAATTCCTATAAATAGAAAAATAAACTTCTGCTACATTAATACTACTGTATTTTTCTCATTCCTAAATGGGGCTGTGAACTCTCGTCCTTTGTTGCCTGAGCTTATAACAAAGTCTTTAGTCTCCTTCCAGTTAGTTGGCTTCTGTTGCTGTCAGTTACTATTTTGAACTGCTCCCAAGGCTTCATTCTGAGTCTCTCAGTCTGCATTGGAGAGCAGAGGTGGGGTAAGAATTAACCCTTTACCAGCTGGCCATAAGCTCTTAGCATCTCTAGTGGAGTGGCGAACTTCCTTCCCCTTTCAGTTTGTCTGCTGTTGGCTTGCTGAAACCAAACTTGGTCCTTCAGCTTCACGCACCTGCTAAGTTGATGCTGCTTCACTCAACTGCAGATTTTTCGTCTCTGCTTTGTTACATACCCAATTCTGGTGCCTTTGATAAATTGGAAACCAGGTGCGTGGTCCAGTTCTCTTCACAGTGGCTCGGGAGAAATTAAAGGGAACGAAAACCTCATGTTGGCCACCATAAAGTTATCTTCTCCATGCCCAATCTCATTCTTTGCTGTATGGTGACAGTGAATCATAGGTGGATAATTTCTTTAACTGGCAGAAATCTGAATTTCTTTTTGTATCAGCCTGTTATAAGCAAAAACATTTTTTCTTTGCTGTCACTGCAAATCCTGAATATCCAATTCAGATCCCATCAAGTAAGTTCTTTACATTATCTTGAACATCCTTGGATGGAGTAATTGATTTTCCTTAACAAGGCATCATTCCATTATGCAGGACTTCCTTTCCCATAATCCCTGTCAATAGGGATTAAGGTGAGTGTAAGCGATAATATGAAGTGCTTTTTTAAGGATTTCCTATTTCAGTTATCTGATGTAAAATCTGCATCTGAAAAAGATTCATAGCAAAGAGATTCAAGATTCCTGCTAGACTAGGAAACTGACAATCAATGCTCAGCAAGATTACATTACCATTTTTTTTAAAAAAGCAGACCTTTTAAGTCTATTGCAGGAAGCAGTCAACATTTGAAGAAAATTTGGAAGAAAAGTGACCAGAATAGTATTTTCTTAATAGGTGACTGATGTCAGGCCCAAAATCAAGAATGACAATGATTCATCAAAGCTCAGTTCTTTATTGTTTAAGACAGGGGTCTCCAACCTTTGCAACTTTAAGTCTGAAGGACTTCAGCTCCCAGAATTCTCCAGCCAGCAAAGCAAAGCTGGCTGGAGAATTCTGGGAGCTGAAGTCCTTCAGACTTAAAGTTGCAAAGGTTGGAGACCCCTGCTTTAAGTCATCCTGAATGGCTTCCTCTGAAGATGGGCTTGGCCTGGTGAAATGCCAAGAGCCTGGAAAGAATGGAATGATCCAATATCAGAAATGAAAAGATGGCCAAAGCGTGACCAAAAAGTATTTGTCCTTCAAATTATGTTAAACCTCTTCTAGGGGCAACACTATTATTTTGTCTCTGTCACACCTCAATGTAGCGGGAAGCTATACTGCCAGAAATATCTACAGAGGGCCCTGGCAGTGCAAATAATGAACACACCAGAGGTGGGTTGCTCCCGGTTCGGCAAAGCTGGCTGGAGAAGTCTGGGAGCTGAAGTCCTTCAGACTTAAAGTTGCAAAGGTTGGAGACCCCTGGGGTAGACAGCAATATCATTTCTAATGTTGCTTAAATAAAGATAGAAGTTTCCCACCCAGGTTTATGTTAGAAGCAGACCATGCCACCTCTTCAAGTCTTTCATTTCCATGGAATCCTAGCTATTCACTGAGCTATTCACTTCATTTCATAGCAGTTCAGGTTTATTGGTCTAAGGAAAGATGGGCAATCTATGGATCGTACATGACCACAGTCTCATTTCTTCAGCCCCTAAAGCAGGGGTCTTCAACCTTTGCAACTTTAAGTCTGAAGGACTTCAGCTTCCAGACTTCTCCAGCCAGCTTTGCTGGCTGGAGAATTCTGGGAGCTGAAGTCCTTCAGACTTAACGTTGCAAAGGTTGGAGACCCCTGCTTTAAAAAGCTGGCTGGAGAATTCTGGGAGCTGAAGTCCTTCAGACTTAACGTTGCAAAGGTTGGAGACCCCTGCTTTAAAAAGCTGGCTGGAGAATTCTGGGAGCTGAAGTCCTTCAGACTTAAAGTTGCAAAGGTTGGAGACCCCTGCTTTAAAAAGCTGGCTGGAGAAGTCTGGGAGCTGAAGTCCTTCAGACTTAAAGTTGCAAAGGTTGGAGACCCCTGCTTTAAAAAGCTGGCTGGAGAAGTCTGGGAGTTGAAGTCCTTCAGACTTAAAGTTGCAAAGGTTGGAGACCCCTGGTTTAAGACCTATAGACAAAATCTTGCCAAATTGTGGATTCTACTATTTGCATCTGTCAGTATTTGACATAGTTCCTCACGTTACAGTTCTGCCCCAGACCGAGGTTTCTTTTATCTAATTGTTGTCCTGTCCTCTGTCCTCTACATCAGGGGTCCCCAACCTTTGCAACTTTAAGTCTGAAGGACTTCAGCTCCCAGACTTGGGAGCTGAAGTCCTTCAGACTTAAAGTTGCAAAGGTTGGGGACCCCTGCTCTACATAATCTATTAGATTGGTTTGGTTCAGTGGTGGGTTCCTATTGGTTCAGACCGGTTTTGCCAAACCGGTAGTAGTTTGGCGGCCTTGGCCTGTGGAACCGGCAGTGACCCAGGCTTGCCACACACCCCGAACTGGTTCTCCCAGTTCACCTTGTTTTTTGCTTCTGCGCATGCTCAGAACAATTTTTTATTGTACTGCATACGCGCGCTGCACGCCCACAAGTGAACTGGCAGTAGTGGCTGCCAGAACCCACCCATGGTTTGTTTTGATGCATTCCATATTACAGAACATTTTGTTGAAATACTGGGAGGATTGCAAGGAAACAACTTGGCAGCTGTTAAGTATAAAGTTTATCAGAACAAATGTAGCATTTTTACCTTTCCTAGTAGTCAGGTATATTTGGAGTCTGCTGAAAAAATTAATTTTGATCAAGAATCTCATAAATACTCTGGAATAACTGTGGTCTTCAAATTGTTGGTAAAACTTTCTACTGGAAAGAACGGGCCCCAAAGGGTATAATTATCCCAGATCAATTATAGGTTTAATAATTACTTTAAATGTATGCAGAATCCACAAATGGACCTTTTAATTCAGTTCTATTTTTAAAACATACACTAACATGAGTTTTAGTCCACTCATCTTAAAATTTGGAAAAAAAACCCCCACCATTCTAGAGGAAGCAAAGGAAGAGAGAAGAGGGCAATTCTCCAGAGGGAGATGGAAGTTTTGCTCTCTGTCCTCCTGCACAAATGCTTATTCCAAGAAACTTTTCGTAAGCAAAAGCTGTCAATGGTTCTCGAAGAACTTCCTGTGCCAATTGAGTGCTTTGTGTGCTCCTAATTGGTTTCACTGGTGCCTGGTGCAGTAGAACCTGTCATTATTATGGGAAAACAAATTTGCAAAACTTTTTGCAAAAAGTCAAGCTGTGATCAGGAAAATCATGGTCATTCATTTTACAGAGCCGTCTATTGCGATTACCGAATTCTGGAGCTTTGGTGGGAGAAAAAAGAACAACTCAGGAGTTCATGGCCTCCATTACGGCCATGGACCTGACCCAGGTAGTTTTAGGCCCCACTCACGAGGGGGGAAACACACTGGATCTCATCTTTGTCTCGGGACAGTGGAGTTGTGATCTGGGAATAGGGGATCTAGCCATCACTCCCTTGTCATGGACAGATCACGCTCTCCTTCGGCTGGACTTTCCAATCGCTACACCTCACCGCGGGGAGGCGGAACCGGACACTCCTATATGGTTCCGCCCCAGGCTTCTAATGGACCCGGAAAGGTTCCAGAGGGAGCTTGGGCCAATTCCTGTGACCCTGCCCCGCGACTCGACTGCCAGCTGCTTTTCTGGGTTCCATTGCAGGCATGCACACCAGCCAGCTGCTCTCTTCTCGGTTACAATGTGCATGCTCACAACAGAACCTGATAGAGCAGCTGGTGATGGCATGCATGCCCACAGAGAGGGCTCTGCATGCCACCTCTGGCACATATACTATAGGTTTGCCATCACAGTTACAGAGAATGGTCAGATAAGAGATAGCACAGACTACAGCTGCAGGTTGGCCATGCAAGAGATTCTAGTTTGTTGGACTGTAGTGGTAGAACAATATTTTTTGGGCTTGCAAGATAGCAATAGCATTTAGACTTCTATACTGCCCTATAGCACTTTACAGCACTCTCTGAGTGGTTCATAATAGAGAAGCATTATTTACATATTTCCCTGAATAATCAGGGGCCTCATTTTACCGACCTCAGAAGGAAGGAAAGCAGAGTCAACTTGGAGCCTGTCAGGATCGAACTCTAGGTTGTGGGTAGAGTTTGCCTGCAATACTACACCTTAACCACTGTGCCATCAGGGCTCTAGATTCTGTTCTTGTAGCTTTACAATAAAATAGAATTAGTTTATTTGATTGTGTTTCCTATCTAATCTACCCAGTATGGCTGACATTTTTTTCTTGTTGAAAGCAATGAAGAAAGTCCTTCCGAGTTTCAATATCCACTTCTATCTTTCCAGGTTTACTTCACTATCGGTCTGAAATGGATCTTTTTCTTTTCTTTTTCCTTGTGAAGGTAAGTTGTAGGAGAACTAGGATTCATTGATTACAGTCCTGGAATATCTTCTGACCATCCAGATAGCTAAAGAGGATTATTGTTGGTGGACTTTATTAGAGATACATTGAAATAATAATATGGAGACAATTCATGGAGGTGTTGCTTTTCAGACAAAATAATATTGGACAACATTCAGATTTAAGCTACTTCTTCCTGTGTCCAACTTTTAATGAGCCAAAACTTTGGAAAACTTCTGCAAATGTTTGGCTTAAAACAGAAATTTCAATAATGTGTTAACAAGATATATATATTTAATCATAGCAGTTCCTGATGTCACTATTATTCTATTCTGTCAAATATATTTTGGCACATTCATGATGAGTGGGTGGACATGTACATTGGATGAATGAATAAATCCATGAATGAATGAATGCCATTCAGTGGAGATGTTCAGATCTGATCACATTTGTTTAGACATGAATTATTCACTGCAGACTTGTGAAAGAATCCATAAACTCATTAAAGAATGGGCAAATGAGACCATCTTCAACATGCAGGTGGCAGATGGTAAAGGCAATTCTTCTTCCTTGCTTGAGCAGGAAAAGATAAGCAGGAATGGAAACTCCAGAGATTGATTGTAGTTGAAAAATGGGCTCCAAAACTACCTTTTGAAATCCTATACTAAATCCGTGAACCAAGAAATTGGATGGGCAATTTCTCTGAGTTTCTCCAAGAACTCACTGAGCTCAAAAAAGGTATCTTGTAATATCCCTTCCAACTATGATTCTGATGCTATTCTGGCTGCCTGGGCATTGAAAAATTCTTGCACTTTAATTGGGTGATGTTAATAAAAATTGATGTTATCTGTTGCATTATGACGCTGCATCACGTGCTCAGCATTTCTGTTAGTGCAGACTGGTTCTGGCCAGTTGGACACAAACAAGGAAGCTGGCATGGAAAGTTACCAGGACACCCTCTGACACTTAACACCTTGGAGAAAAGTTCCCACCTTCTTGCAATGTGCTAACTATCAACAAAGAGCATGTAACGCCTATTCTACTGTGTGAATTTCCTTTTATGGTCATGATTTATGTATGTTTTTGTATGACGATGTATGTTTAACCCTGCCTTCTGATAAAGTTAATAAAAAGGCCTGCGGACCTTTGTCCGTTGCGCAGTCCCATCCCGTTCAGAGAATACAATACAATACAATACAATAGCAGAGTTGGAAGGGACCTTGTAGGTCTTCTAGTCCAACCCCCTGCGTGGCAGGATACCATTTCAAACAAATGGCTGTCTAACATCTTTTTAAAGACTTCCAGGGTTGGGGCATTCACAACTGCTGGAGGCAAGCTGTTCCAGAGGTTAATTGTTCTTACTGTTAGGAAATTTCTCCTTAGTTCTAAGTTGCTTCTCTCCTTGGTTAGTTTCCACCCATTGCTCCTTGTCCTGCCCCCAGGTGCCTTGGAGAAAAGTTTGACTCCCTCTTCTTTGTGGCACCCTCTGAGATATCGGAACACTGCTATCATGTCTCCCCTGGTCCTTCTCTTCATCAAACTAGACACACCCAGCTCCTGCAGCCGTTCTTCATATGTCTTAGTCTCCAGTCCTCTAATCATCTTGGTTGCTCTTCTTTGCACTCTTTCCAGAGTCTCCACGTCTTTTCTACATCGTGGCGACCAAAACTGTATGCAGTATTCCAAGTGTGGCCTTACCAAGGCACTATACAGTGGCATTAACACTTCACGCGATCTAGATTCTATCCCTCTGTTGATGCAGCCTAGAACTGTGTTGGCTTTTTTGGCAGCTGCTGCACACTGCTGGCTCATATTTAAATGGTTGTCCACTAGGATTCCAAGATCCCTCTCACAGTTGCTACTATTGAGCAAGGTACCACCTATACTGTACTTGTGCATTTGGTTTTTCTTGCCTATATATAGGACCTTACTTTTTTCACAATTGAATTTCATTTTATTAGACAGTGCCCAATGTTCAAGTTTGTCTAGATCCTTCTGTATCTTAAGCCTATCTTCTGGAGTGTTGGCTATTCCTGCCAGCTTGGTGTCGTCTGCGAATTTGATGAGTTCCCCATTTATCCCCTCATCCAAATCGTTGATGAAGATGTTAAAGAGTACTGGGCCTAAAACAGAGCCTTGGGGGACTCCACTGCATACTTCCTTCCATGTAGATGCAGTTCCATTGAGGACTACACGTTGAGTGCGGTTGGTCAGCCAGTTGCGAATCCATTTGGTGGTGCTGCTGTCTAACCCACAATTTTCTACTTTATCTAATAGTAGGTTATGGTCTACTTTATCAAATACCTTACTGAAGTCCAGGTAAATTATATCAACAGCATTCCTCTGGTCCACTGATTTTGTCACTTTGTCAAAGAATGCAATTAGATTCGTCTGGCATGATCTGTTTTTGACAAACCCATGTTGGCTTTTGGCTATTACTTGGTTTGCTTCTAGGTGTTCACTTATTTGTTGTTTAATTATCTTTTCCAGAATCTTTCCTGGTATTGAGGTCAGGCTGATGGGTCTATAGTTTCCTGGATCTGTTTTTTTCCCTTTTTTGAAGATGGGAACCACATCTGCTCTTTTCCAGTCTTCTGGCAGGAAAAGAGCAGATGTGGTTCCCATCTTCAAAAAAGGAAAAAAAACAGATCCAGGAAACTATAGACCCATCAGCCTGACCTCAATACCAGGAAGATCTGGTGTCGTGTTTCTTTTCTCCCTCATCCGTGGGCCTGGCCCGCCTGATAACGGCGTGAAAGTTATCGCCTACAGTTATCATCTAAACTACTCTTAAACATCCTGTCCAACTCTGAAGCTGATCTGGCTGAAGCCATCTTGGAACTTCAGTGCTGCCACACTGGAGCCGAAGGACAGGGAACGGGGGATTAGAGATAGTTGGGGTTATGTAGTCAAAGTAAAATATTTTGCCCTGGGAACCAAGGATGTTCTCACACTTGGCTGGAGGAAGGAGGAGTGGGGGCCACCAGACAATGCCTTGATTGGGCCATGTGACTGACTGTTTGGGATGGAGGGAAAACACTTACTTTCAAATAGGTAAAAACCATGGGACTTTTCAGAGTCGGTTTTCACCAGATATGTGCCAATATGATATTTCCAATAAAGCTATTCTTTGAGGAATCTACTTGCCTTGGAGTTTTTACATTGAACCCTGACACAAGCTGTATTTTGGCCCCCAAACTTCTCTCCTTTGGAACCAAGCTTGTTATTTCTATCTTCTGATATTAAACCAGTAGCAACATTATTTATGTGGGCTGTATGATTCCCCATGTATTCCATGGACCTGAATCTTAGGCAGAAACCTAACATCAAAATTGTGCTTTTGTGTTATTTGGGGTGGGTTTTGGATGAAGTCAAGAGTTTGAGTTTTTGAGTTTGAGTTTTTGAGTTTGAGTTTTATTTGATTTGTATATCGCCCTTCTCCCTTTCAGGACTCAGGGCGGTGTACAGCCACAGTAAAATAGGTGATACAAAAACTAAAACGAATATATTAAAAAATATTAAATACATTGGCCTACATATTTAAAATCCCATGCTAAAAATTGCTTTAAAATCCCTTTAAAACTACGACAGGCCGGTAGCACAGAATAAATGCGTCTACAGGGCCCGACGGAAGAGATGTAGGTCCGAGATCGTCCGGAGTAAAATAAGAGTATGAAATCTCCAGTAGGCTTAGTGTGTCCTGTTTTCTTTAGCTTCCACATAATATGGACTAGAATGTTGTCTTCTTCAGTGACATGATTGCTTCACTGTCACATGGTCCTCGCATTTCTTATGAAAACCTGGGTTATCTGAGGAACTGTCTCATCCCGATGGGACTAGCCCACTCCACTTGTTCTACTGGAAAGGGCCTGCTTTAGATCCCATCTGCCATATAATTTTGGCTGGCAGTATTCAGGAGAAGAGTCTTTTCTGAGGTAGCCCCCATCTTCTGGAATATTCTTCTGTTGGAGGTGAGATCCACCCCTACACTCCTGATTTTCTGGAAGAGCCTGAAAACTTGGCTGTGCTTCTTGGCCTGGGGCCCTGACAGAGGCCTTCTAGATTGAGGGTGGCTGGGTACAGAAGAGCCACACCCACACAGTGCCCATTGCTTTGGTTTTTAGCTTTTCGATTTAATTCTCCTAATTTTCTTTTGTAGTATTTTTAAAAACTTTTTATCATATTGTAAGCTGCCAGAGTTGCTGTATCAGTGAAGTGGGCATAGTGGTGGGATTCAGCCAGTTTGCACCTATACAGGAGAACTGGTTGTTAACTTTCTAAGCAATTCAGAGAACTGGTTGTTGGAAGAAATATCATTTCGGGTTTTTTCCCACTTTACAGGGCTAATCCTGTAAGGAGGGCAGGAAGGAAACATTCTGGTAATCTTTATTGCCTTGCTTACCGAAACTGCCTCTCCAGTTAACCCTCATTACATTGTAATAGCTAAGACGAAGCAACCATCAACGTGAATAATGTTGAGCTGGTCATGCCCACCCAGTCACATGACCACCGAGCCCTACCTACCCAGCTGGTCATTAGGACAGAGAACCGGTTGTTAAATTATTTTAATCCCACTTCTGGGGTGGCATAGAAATTTAATAAATAAACAACCCCAAAAAGTAATATAGTTAGAAAAATTTATTTCCCTAAATCATCAGGTCTGAATACCTTCTGTTTGGCGTCTTCTTAGAGCCTTATGTCTTGAGAACTTTCTACCTTTCTCATTGATGATCAAACTGGGTGATGGAACATGAACAGGCTACCCCTGAATTGTGGAATATCTTGTTTTAGAAACTGGGCTAGTACCCCTTCAGGTGGCCATATGCCAATTGGTTAAGACCTAATTTAGGAAGGCATTTGTTCTGCAGGGATCATAAATCTTTTCTGATGTTTTCAGGTAGCTGCTGATTCGGCTTCCTTTATGTTATATAACCTTTTTATTTGTAATTACCTTTATATGATGTTTGGGTATATTAATTTTAATTCTTAGTCACCCTTGAGGATACTCTGTTTTATCTATCTACTGATTTATCTTCGCTCTCTCTCTCATCTATCTATCTATCTATCTATCTATCTATCTATCTATCTATCTATCTATCTATCTATCTATCTATCTATCTATCTATCTATCTATCTATCTATCTATCATCTATCTATCTATCTATCTATCTATCTATCTATCTATCTATCTATCTATCTCTCTCTCTCTCTCTCTCTCTCTCTCTCTCTCTCTCTATCTATCTATCTATCTATCTATCTATCTTATCATCATCTTTGCTCCCACTCTAAGATACTGAAATATACAATTTAATATGCAATCTAGAGACTATGGGTCAGATCACTATGATCTTCCTCAATCATTTGCAACTTCTCTTGAATAAATTAGCCAATGCTTGCTGATGCTATCGATTGACAATTGATTATATGCCATCAAGTTAGTTCAGGTCTTGGTGACCAATTAGACAGGCAGGAAGATGATTTATTCCCAGCTTGGCCCTTTGTATCTCTTAACAACACACCCATCACCATTGTAATTGAGTCCGCCTAACTTGTTGCTGATCATCTTCTCCTCTTTTCTTCCACCTTCCTCAGCATTATAGTCTTCTCAAGGGATCACATAATGGGTCCAAGCTATGATAATTTCAGCTTGGTCATCTGTCCCCTAACTGAGAACTCTGAATTTATTTGTTCTATGTTTTCTTGGCTTTCATGGCTTTCTGCAACATTTATGTTCTCTAACATTTAAGTTCAAAAGTTCTTCTCCAACATTTGTGTTCAAAAGCATCAACATTTTTCTATCCTGCTTCTTCAAACTGTATTCCAGGGAAGTCAAAGTCCAATATTTCTCAAATATGAACATAACAAGGGACAGAGGGTTTTAGTTAAAGAATAGCTCTCTCTTTCAATGACACTTCAGCATCAGTTTGTTTCTTTTGGGAACTGCACTAAGGCTTTTAAGGTTGGCTATTGGATCATTTTGCCTCCTGGAGACTCTGCTCTCATGACCACCCTTAAAACAGCCCCCCCCCTACTCAAATCAAGCAGTAATAACTTTTCTTAAAATAGCCAATTAGCCTCATCTGGTTATATATAGGTCAGGCTCGTCATGTGCACATTTCATGAAGATAAGCACATTTGGATATTCATCCTTAATCCCTGATAGAAGGTGAATTATTCTCACATTCATTTGTCAAGTAAAAATCTTTGTATGATCAGGGAATTTGCTTGACTACAAGCTAAGAAATTGAAGGGGTAGTGCCCCCCCTCCTCTCCTATCCACCTTTCTACACTTAGTGTAGTATATGTCTTGCCTACAATTACTGTAAATGTTCTTGACTGAAGCACAAAAGCAGGTTAAATCTCTCTATATATGTATAAAAGCAAAGTGCCACTGATGCTACATCACGAATCTCCAGAACCATAAAGCCTACAAACTTGAAATTGGCACGCATGTTCCTCTTGGCTTCTATCTGCTCGCTAAGAAAGGATTTTTTGAAATGATCATCAGATCATTAGCATTTCTTATGCTAATAGGAAATAGGACTTGGGTGTCCTCCTGGATGCCCAGCTGTCCATGGAAGATCAAGTGACAGCCGTGGCCAGGAGGGCGTTTTACCAGGTTCGCCTGGTTCGCCAGTTGCGCCCCCTATTGGATCGGGACGCCCTTCGCACAGTCACTCATGCACTCGTGACATCCCGACTGGACTATTGTAACTCTCTCTACATGGGGCTCCCCTTGAGGTGCACTTGGAGACTTCAGCTAGTCCAGAACGCAGCCGCGCGAGCAATTATGGGAACCGCAAGGTGTACCCACGTAACACCGCTCTTGCGCGAGCTGCACTGGCTGCCTGTCGTCTTCCGGGTGCACTTCAAGGTTCTAGTTATCATCTTTAAAGCGCTCCATGGCTCGGGACCTAGCTATTTGCAGGATCGGATCCTGCCGTACACATCCACACGGCCGATTCGCTCCCACAGAGAGGGACTTCTCCGGGTGCCGTCCACTAGACTTTGTCAGCGGGCGACGCCCAGGGGAAGGGCTCTCTCTGTGGCGGGCCCAGCCCTCTGGAACGACCTTCCCCCCGACATTAGAACTATCACAGACCTCCGCTCCTTCCGTCTAAAACTAAAAACATATCTGTTCTGCTTGGCCGGCCTAGGATAGTCTCTCTTCGATGGGGTTGCCAGAAATTTTAGATGGGGATTTTAGTTTTTTAATTGGAATTTTTAGCGCAGGGAAATATTTAATTTGTTTTTAACTATATGTATGTATTTATTGTTTTATTAGCCCTGTGCACCGCTCCGAGTCCCTTCGGGGAGAGGGAGCGGTCAACAAATTAAACAAATTATTATTATTATTATTATTATTATTATTATTATTATTATTATTATTATTATTATTATTATTATTATTATTATTATTATTATTATTATTATACAGTAATTAACATGCTCTGATACTAAGGAGTTAGACATTCTACTTCCCCTCCCCACCTGAAAGGAACTCTATTCCAACTGCCAGTTACCTTATGTGGGCATGGCCAGTACGTGACTCATCCAGCCTGGAGGCTGGCCCGATCACATGGTTTCGTAGCAAAGCAAGGGTATCCGGCTAGTATTTTTATGCATAAATAGCCAAAAAAAACCAGTCCCCTTAAAGCTTCAGTTAGTTCTCTGATTGGAGGGTGGGGGTGAGAGTAGCACTTCCCAGAATTACAGATGGGGGAAATAAATATGTTGAGATTGGACTCCCTCTCTGTTAATGAATCGTCTGGGGAAACATTCAGATATCAAGCCGTCAAAGGTTATTTAGACACAATGTCACTCCAAGGAGAAACCTTCAGAGTGTAACAAATGGGACAGGGAACTGGAACATTGCAGGATGTTAGGTCCTGAAATGCATTTTCCTCCAAGATAGATGCAAAGGGAATGCATTGCTGATTTTACACCTGGCAGTGCTAGTGAAATTTTATGCCAAACTTACAACCTGCTCTCCCAATAGTTTGCCTTAAGCCCTGGTTGTTTCTTCTAACAGCAATAGCAACAGCACTTAGACTCATATACTGCCCCATAGTGCTTTACAGTTCTCTCTGGGTAGTTTCCAGAGTCAGCATATTGACCTCAATAATCTGGGTCCTCATTTTACTGACCTCGGAAGGATGGAAGGCTGAGTCAACCTTGAGCCCTGTCAGGATTCAACTCCTGCCTGTGGGCAGAAGTTAGCCGGCAATACTGCATTTGAACCACTGGGCCACCAGGTGTCAGCGTTCCAAATATCACCCAGAATTAAATCAGAGTCCAAGGCAGAGCTTTCCTCAAAGTTCCAATTTAATAAGAGAGACATGTTGGTACATCTGTGGAAAACCCGAGTCTGAAAGCTTCCTGGGTTTTACGCCCAGTTGAAAGTTCAAGACCTTGCCCCCACACCCACAAGTTCCTCACATGGTCCAATCTTCCACTGCCACACTGGCAATGCCACCTATCCAGTTCCGGTCAGGTGCAGAGGTGCAAAGACAAAGGATGACCTTGGGCTTCTAGAAAGGAATGTTTTATTTTGACAACAGCATTCTACTCCTTACTGTTCCCCCTCCCAATTCCCCACTAATGAAACAGCATAGTAAAATAAGAGAGAGAGTGGCAGGCCAAGGATCCTAAAAGGAAGATGACTGGGGGCCTGACACCAGGGCTCTTATGTATGTGGCTTTGGGTGGGTACGGCTTGCAGGCCCCTGGAACAACTAAGATAAATAATATTAAGGCAGCTGTGTGTCAAAGCAGTGAATGGTGGCATTGGGCGGGGAAGAGAAGCTTATATGTAAGGGTGTATCTCCTTAAATGCTGGACTGTCACCTTTGTGATCTCCAGACCATTCACGGGGAAATACGATGGCCTCAGCACTCTTCCAAGTTTCCTTCTTGCTTTCTCATCCATAAGGAATCTTTGAGCTCGACAAAATGTGCCACAACTGTCATTCTTTTGTTTCACAGATTCAAGTGAAAATGCTGTATTTGCATTCCTATTCAAGTTATGTTAACAGAAACCAAAAGAGCACTTCAAGTCCACCGTTATTCCTGCCTACGTTCTGTTAGGCACGTCCATAAATAACTGTTCAGGTGACAGAAGAATCCATTTTCACTTCCCTCCAGCATTAGATTAATCCTTCCCAGAAATGTCAATTAAAGCAGTCAAGACTTCTGACTGTGTCATGGAGATCACCTTCTGACAGCTGCCCTTTCCTTTTTGGAGTGCAGCTCACAGACGTCCTTAGCTACAAATAAGGTTGCCATGGGGAAGGGATGGTGCCGCTTGATGTTAGGCTCATCAAGGCTATTGTCCCACTGAAAAACAAGCATAGCTGTGAAGTCCTATGGGCCTCTGCAATTAACATCTCGGCTGTAAATATGTTTACAAGGAATTTACCTCTTTGGTAATGAATATACATGACTGCCAAATAAATGTCGTAGCTAGCACATTGCTAGACTCCCCCACTCCCCTACTTTGCTTCCCATGGACTCTCACAAAGCTTGCCTGGTTTCTGGAACATGAGATTCTCATTCTGGAGTGAATCCTAATCATTGGTATATTTTATAATATACCTTATTGAAGGAATTAGCTATGTCTACTTAAATGAAAGAACTAGGAGTGACATAATAGCAGAGTCCCAATATCTAAGGGGCTGCCACAAAGAAGAGTCAGTCAATCTATTCCCCAAAGCACCTGAGGAGCAATGGTTGGAAACTTATCAAGAAGAGAACCAATTTAGAACTAAGGAGAAATTTCCTGACAGTAGGAACAATTAATGGTGGAATTGCTTGCCTTCAGAAGTTTTGGGTCCTTCATCACTGGAGATTTTAAAGAAGAAACTGGACAGTCATTTGTCTGAAATGGCATAGTATCTCCTGCTTCAGCAGGGGATTGGACTAGAAGACCCCCAAGGTCCCTTCCAATTCTTATTCTGTTATACATGATGGAGGCAGACCTGCAGGAATAATACTGGAATTGTGCCTGACCTTTGGGGACCAACATGCGACTGTTAAATATTTTGGGATAGTGACATCACATCATTCAGCCTTAGAGTTAATCTCAGGGTAGCAATTTAGATGACTTCCAGATTTTTGAGACTCAACCAGAAGGACCAATGGCAAAGGTGTAGAAGACTGGCAGTTCAAAATTTATGGAGGGATTCCTATGCTTGTGTGACTGATGTTAGAGCTCTCATACCATTGTTGAAAGATCAAGGCTAGAAATGAATACTCAAAGGCAGGTGGCTAGAAGAGGAAGTTCTCCATTTAATTTTCAAGAGAACAGCACAGAGGTTGTCTCCCAAAAAGGTAGTAAACAAAAATATTGTTTCCAGGGGGCTTAAATGTATAGGAAACTGTGTGTGTGTGTTTGTGCAAAGGGGAACATAGTTTGTGGAAGAGGGGTATGTCAATCAATCAGAGTTGGAAGGGACCTTGAAGGTCTTCTAGTCCAACCCCCCCAGAGTTTATATGTGTGCGTGTGTTAGTGGTTCATCAGAAGTTAGTTAAAGTGTTCATGTAAGTGTGTTAATTTCTCTCTTTCATCTTAAGCATGTTGATTTCTCCCTCTTCATATAAAAATGTCATTTTTATATATAACTAGCCAATAACCTGGCGTTCCCCGGGGTATTTATTTATAGGGGGAAATGTCCAGACCAAATGTAATTTCTAATGTTGGATTTTCCTCTTTATCAGAGGGAGCCCCCTTGTGGAGTACTGTGAAGCAATTGCCATGGCAATTCCACTGTACTATGTAGTAGAAGCCACTTTACGGCTATACAGTAGAAGCAATTTAAAGGTACAACAGGCTGCATCTTAACAGAATACACACCCTGAGTGGTGTTAGGGGCGTTACCCCCACAGTATTTTTTCTCTAGAGAGTAAGTCATCTGTGTTCCAAGTGTGGTTGAAATTGCTCAAGGCATTCCAGAGTTATGCTGGAACTTTCACACACAGACACACAGACACACGCACACACACACACATAAATGAAGTCTTTTCCACGGTTTCATGTTGATTTATTTGAATTGCTCCTGGTGCCACCCTTTCTTTTGACAGTGGATAGTTAGTCTTGCTGTTTGGTTTCGAATGGTTTTTCACTACAGTTTTTTCAATGCTTAACGACAGGTCAAATTTAGATTTGTAAAGGGCTTTCTTATAGAGGCAAAAGAAGTTAGAGCCACCATTTCATCGCACCAGAACACGCTGCTAGGCAGTTCACGGGTAGAGAGAGCTCCGAGATTTGTATTCTTCGGGGTCTCTTGCTGTAACCTCTGAATAGGTTGAGATGCAGGTAGCCCTGAGTCTTTGGAGCAATATTAAAAGCTACTAATTGTTTTGGCATTCTTTTCCTCTGCAACTGTGATTCCTGTCCTAGAGGAAAATGGGATTCTGTAAATATCACAAGTGCAGAGTCAGAACTCATGACCCCTCCTCTGGCTAAAATATGTCAGCTCCACAGATGTAAACACTGGTTGGCAATTGCTATTTTTCAGAGGGTGGGGAGGAAATATCATCTTTTGGTTTATGTCGCTTATATCACAGCCTACTTAGAGAACCATGTTTCCTATGTAACCAGGATTGGGCTTGGCAATAGTTGGCACAGCAACATGGCGCTTATAAAATGAAGACATGGATGCTTATCTTGGTTTTTCCTCCTTTTTGTTTATCACAAAGCTCCGTTTTCTCTTTGCACAGCTGGTCACTGTCATATCCTTTGCAACCAGCTGAAGCTCTCCTGAGGCATTATAGCTGCATTCTGGAAAGCCACCTGCCTTTTCTGTCTTTCACAGTTAAGGGGAAGGTAAAGAAAGTCACAAAAAGAAGAAATGCAGAGATGGTTACCCCCTTAAATTTGGTACTTGCCAAACATTTTATTTTAAAAAACTTAAGCACTCTCTTTCAGATTGACGTGTGCCCTGGAGAAGATTTCAACTGGTCCTCTGCAGTAGTGGGAGTCAAAAAAAGGTACTACCAGTTCTGTGGGCATGGCAGGAGAAGGATACTATAAAATCTCCATTTCCACTCCACTCCAAGGGAAGGCTACTGCAAAATCCCCATTTCCTCCCGATCAGCTGGGACTTGGGAGGCAGAGAATAGATGGGGGTGGGGCCACTCAGAGGCGGTATCTCCAAACTACTCAAAATGTCTACTACCAAGTCTCCAAACCAGGTCAGAACCAGTTGAATACCACCTCTGGTCCTCTGATATCCTTTGCATTTAGCCTGCTCAGGATTGAAGAAGGCAACTCTTTGGAATCAACTTTGCAGCTGAATATATCTGGAGTCAATTATTGTCAAGGATAAAAGAGGGAACAGGAAATGAATGGGAAGAACACGCAAAAGGAGAGAGAAGAGACATTTTTACTACTTCATACTTCAAAAGAGCTTTTCACTTTGTCACTGTTTCATGCAACACTGCTCTTTGTAGTTGGGTTGTGAAGCAATGACTGCATTTCTCTACTTCCAAAGAGGAAGGCAAAATTACTACAGTAAATTTCCCTCCCCATGACTTCCAGTGGGTTGAGAGTGGATTGAGTAGGTTGAGAGGGTTGAGAGAGGGTTGAGAGTGGATCCAGTGGATTGAGAGGGTTGATCTGTACACCTGAAGGCACCTCTTCTGGTCACCAAAAGTGACATCAGAATGATGCAAAGTGCTTGGAAGAAGTAGACCTCTTAATTGTGGTACCTTAAAAAGGTGACTAATACAGTCCTGATAATGCAAATTGCCTTGTACTAAAGCTAAATTCTTTGAAAATACTGAATTCCTTCCTTCCCCTTCCTTCCTTCCTTCCTTCCTTCCTTCCTTCCTTCCTTCCTTCCTTCCTTCCTTCCTTCCTTCCTTCCTGTGAAAGAACAAATGATATAAGGGAAATCTTCATTAAAAAGGAAATGGGGATTTTAGAGCAGGGATTCCCTAACTACAACCCCTAAAATAATAAATAAACCTAGGCAAGCCATTCATGAAAAGACAATCAATTGTACTTGGATTCCAGTTGGAGAAAAAATACACAATTAACTCTTAATCTACATACTAATAAAGTAGTAATAAAACCTGGCAACATTTTATGCACGGTTTGTTTCCAGATGTCATTTTAGTTTGCTTAGTTACATATTTTCAGCAGAGGGAAAAAAAATACACTGGGGCCATTTTTCTCCAAAATCAATTTTGGAATTAAAAGATGTGTATCTTTCCTCATACATTCTTGCCTTAAACTATATTTATTAATATACCAGTACATTGGTAAAACAAATATTGATTGGTGTCTATATTTGCTGTTTCAATTTTAATGATTATTTAATTATTATGTAAGCTTGTATTGTACTTTGTACTGTATTGATTGATTTGTATTGATTGTATTTAATGGTTGTGTAAGATTAGTCATATTCAAACATGTAATTTTTCTCTATGTTGCTTACAACCTTTCAGGAAGTTAACATTCATGGCCAGATAATTCTTGCATAGGGAAATTGTGTCTAAAACCATCACTTATTAATGATAACGTCAAATTAAAACAGTTGTGGTTATTTCTTTGGGAAAAATGAAACTAACCAACAAACAAACAATTAAAAATAATGGATTAGAATATTGTTTTGCTAACCCAAAGCATAAACTAGCTGGATTTAGCTTGATCTAAATTTCACATAGATTTAACCATTTTTTTTTGTTTGATCTGGCAATGTCAGCAGAGTGTGTTCCAGAATATGTTTAAGACAGATACATAGAGCTTCTGCAGAGTTAATTTCCACTGAAATATCAAACCATCTATCATTTCCTGACAGTTAGAACAATTAACCTCTGGAACAGCTTGCCTCCAGAAGTTGTGAATGCCCCAACCCTGGAAGTCTTTAAGAAGATGTTAGATAGCCATTTGCCTGAAATGGTATAAGGTTCCTGCCCACGCAGGGGGTTGGACTAGAAGACCTACAAGGTCCCTTCCAACTCTGCTATTGTTTTGTATTATCAAAAACTGTGCGTTGAGCTTTCCTTTGGAGTAACTATGGAGAGGGAAATGCCCAGGCCACAGATTAGGGAACTGTGCACTGTTTTTCTCCAACAAAATTTTATTAATTCTTATTTATACTTCACAAGTCAGCTGGAAAGCCTGTAAAGGTACAAAGCAGATTTTCTTAATTCTTCCAGAATTATCATATTTTAGAATCAGCATCATCTCTAAGGGACTTTGAAGTGTTTCCTAAAGTGATCACACTTTTAATGAAGGAAAGCTAAGTCATTAGAGACTCTAGCTACTCCCATGTAATTTTTCCAGACTCAAAGTTGTTAACTTAATGCTCCTCTTCAAAAAGGTGGAGGTGGGAATGCCACTGTTATTGCTTCTCTAATTCTTGCAGTCTTTGCCGGAATTCTTTGATATTTTTTCCCCTTTTATCTTTATCCAACGTCTATATGTGATGTTGCAGATTCTGGGCTCTCTCTTGGGAGAAAAGAAATTTCTAAAGTGATTTTCTTTTGATAGTTTCATTATGAGTCAGACACAAGCAATGTCCAGCAGCTTAAATTGTTGTGCTGAAACTGCCCAATTTATCCCTCAAATGAGCCATTTCCCCTCTAACACTGCATGTTTAATATTTTCAGGTTGGACATTTCAGCAGCAAAGTAAATTTTGAACCAGCTATTCTGGGATCCTACGGCCTTTATATATATTCACACTATTTCTCCCCATGGTATAGAATTCATATTGGGTGCTGACTTTGAACGCTGGCAGGAAAAACTCCATTTTCAATTTTGTTCCGAAATGTTAGATCTTTAAATACCTACTTCCAAGAAACAAACAAAAGGGAGCATTAAGTGGCAAGAATGCAACTTTCCAATGCATAGATAAGTACATTTTAATTATCAGTGTTGGTAAAGCTACCTGTGTATGTATGCTAAGGTTTTTTAAATGGTCTTATTAAATTAATTTTTTTTAAAGGATGTTTAAGAAATCCATATCCATTTATTTCACAACTTTCTAAAACCCATGAAGCTGTTATAACAAACTTAATTTAGAATTTATATCAGTTAATATAACTTTGAGACGATATCTTTTAGGTGATGGACATTTCTTTGATGCTATTTCTGGTTAGATTTGTATTTTTGGATAAAAATTAGTCCTTAGAAATGATGGAAAATATGTGTAGCTCAGGTGGTAGATGGTGGTGGTGGTTTGTTCTCCGAGCTTGTTCCACTGATGATGTTACCTAGCCTGGTGATGAAATGTTTGGAAAGTGAATAAGAAGCTCGGAGAACAAGCCACCACCAACACAGTTCTTGCTTAATGTTTGGTTGCTTAAGAACTGTTTAAAATTACAACGGACATCCCAAAGACTACTTATGATCCCATTGCGAAGTTCTGATGTGGGAATTCCTGTGCAGTGACATGATTGCATTTCAGGTTCTTGGCGACTATACACTATTCTGTGGTCGTGTGACTGCCATTTACAATGTTTTTTGCCAGTTGGTTCAGTTTTTGGTAAAAAAAAAATCATCCATAGGAATGAATGGATTCACTTTACAACTGCCATGTTTGTTTAACAACCACTGGAAAAAAATCAGGTCAGTCAAAGTGAGCATTTGGACATAAGTGCCTTGACTTATGTCCATAATGACATACAAAAGAAATTACAGACTCCTTTATGGTAATAAGGTAAGGACCATCTGTCAGCTCGCAAAACATCTCCATGACTACTATCGAGCTGCCATAGAGAAAAGAGGAGTATTCCATGCATACCTGTGGTCAGAATGGAATCTCAAGCTGGCCTGTGAATGCGCATGTCTAGATTTAACTATGATCCCTTGTTAGCTAATGTGATTTATGACCTAGGCCAGAGGCGAAGGGACATAGGGGTAAAGTTCAGATGCCATTAAATGATTTTCAGTTTCGGCTCCACCAGAGGTTCAAGCCATGATGTGGATCCTAAAAAATGGATGTTTCTTTTAACTTTGTCTCGAGGCTCGTAAATTAATTAGGTCTTCTCTTGGGAGCTTCACACCATCCATAGTTGGCTTTTTAACAACATGAGTCTCCTGATGTAATGCCTGTTCTTTCTGTCCCTGGTTTCAGATAGAGCCATATTTTAAATAATGAATTCATCACAAAACTGTGGAATTGTGAGTAGGGAAAGCAAGCTGTGAAAGAACTCAATTAGCTCTGCAAGTATCAGAATTGTGTTGGACAAGGCAGGAAAAGTTCTCAGGACATAGGTCAACCTTAAATGAACATACAAAAAACATTAGACTTCAAAGTTACAATTTGTTGTGTCAAGTATCGCTTCAAAAAGATGAGAGGAGAAACCCTTGAATTTAAAGCATACACATCTTGCACTTTCATAGGCAATCAACTGTGGATATCTCATTTTTTCTTGTAACTGAAACACTTATCTAGCTCAACTATGTCCGAGAGACATCAACAGAATCATCCATAAGGATTCCAAGTAAGCTCTGAAGTACCAGGAATTTGTGATTTCCAGGCAGGGAAATCTGGCAAAAGGAATGGAATCCAATTTAGTAGCTCTTGCCAACCCTTCCCATAAGTTTGTTTCTACACACTTAGACCTGAATCTATTGTATGTATGGATGGTTAGTTCTGTCATGTAGGTGAGTGGGCTTCTTCTCAGTCCTCTCCATTTGTTCTTTTGTAGGACATAGAATTACAGAGTTGGACGGGACCTTGGAAGTCACCTAACCCATCTCTGTGCTTGAGTCGGAGAGTCTATACCAGTGATGGCTAACCTTTTTCTAAAGGTGTGCTAAAATTGTGTGTGTGTGTGCACTTTCATGCGCGCATGCATGCCCACCCATCTGTGCATGCATGTTCAACCCCCCCCAAACCTGTGCATGCGATCTCCCCACGCTTGCATGCTCAACCCCTCACGTGGGGGGAACTTTTGCCCTCCCCAGGCTCTGGAGGCTTTCCTGAAACCTGGGGAGGGCAAAATTGGCCTGCCCTGGCTTTCTAAAAGGCTGAAAATCAGCTGGCCGGCATGCACATGCACACTGGAGTTGAGGGCTGCCGTGCCGGCAAATATGGCTCTGTGTGCCATCTGGGGCACACGTGCCATAGGCTCGCCATCACAGGTCTATACCATTTCAGACAAAAGGCTGTCTAGTGTCTTTGTCAGACCTGGAAGCCATCTTTTACCTTTGGGACTTCAGGCCTGCCATGTTTTCTACTGTGGGAAAGTGGGAGGGGGGATTATACAGAGTGTGGGTGACATATAGTGAAAATAACATTCTTTCTCAGAAAGTCAAGGCCATCCTGCCCTGCAGCTGCGATGAGGTGACTGGGAGGCAGCTCCAATTTTCGATGGTGCCTGATTGGATCATGTGATGGACATGTGGGTGCTGGGCAGGGATTTGAGCTTTCTTTTGGGTGGGGAAAACCTGGAGACTTTCAGATTCAGGTTTTCCCAGATGTGCCAATGTAACATCTCTAATAAAACGTAACTTTGAGGAAACTCAAGCCTCGAAGTCTGCTTTCATTGGAGGTGCTACTTGGAACCCTGACAGTCTTCTTGAAAGCCTCCATAATGGGACACCCACAACTTCTGAAGGCAAGCCATTCCATTGTTGATTGTTCTCACCGTTGGGAAATTTCTCCTTAGTTCTAGGTTGCTTCTCTCCTTGATTATGTTTCATCCATTGGTTCTCATCTTGCCTTCTGGTGCTTTGGTAAATAGTTTGCTCCCCTCATCTTTGTGACAGCCCCTCACATGCTGGAACACTGCTATCATATCTCTCCTAGTCCTTCTTTTCACTAGACTAGGCATAACTAATTCCTGCAACCATTCTTCATATGTTTTAGTCCCCAGCCCCTAATTATCTTTCTTGCTCTTCTCTGCACATTTTCCAGAGTCTCAACATCTTTTTTTGTATTTTGGTGGCTAGTTCTGTTCCTAATTATCTCTCTGGCTCAGAAAACAATTTAGGATAAAGAAATATAATGTAATTGGCTAATGTCAGCCTCTTAAGGCCCATCTATGTGAAGGAATATGGGTTTAGTGGGGACTTCAGTAGGCACTAAAACAATGATGGCTAATCTTTTTTGGCTCGCGTGCCAAAAGTGGGGGGAGCGCAAGGGGGTTGTGCGTGAGCGTGGCACACCCATAATGCTATGTGCATGACCCCCTGCTTTTGGCACACTTTTTTCACTCTCCCCAGGATCCATAGGCTTTCTAGGATCCTGGGGAGGGTGAAAACAGCCTCCCCCCCACCTCCGGAGGCTTCAGGAGCTTCCCTGAAGCCTCCAGAGGGCGAAAAACAGCCTCAAAAGAAGGCCTAAATCAACTGGCCAGCGCACACAAGCACACTGGAGCAGACAGGACAATGCCTCGCATGCCCTAAGAAATGGTTCCACGTGCCACCTGTGGCACCCGTGCCATAGGTTCGCCATCACTGCACTAGAATGTGGAATATTCCTTCAATCCAAGCTCACTTTCCCTTACTGCAGGGACCATGGTTGCAGAATAGGATAAGGGCCATATAAAAGGCACAGGCATCTTCCCATAGAAGAATAAGGAAGGTCTGAACTAGTCCAGCTGAATAAATCTTCAGGGTTGCATATTATTGAAGTCATTTGTTCTTCTCTTCCACCCAGTATAGGCTATTTATGACCGTAACCACTATTGACCACATTATTACTTGCCCTATGTAGTCTCACTACAAGGATATGATTCTATTCAAATTTGACTCAGTTCAGATAAATTAATCCAATTTGATGTAGAGTGGTGGGTGAATTGATCTGGAGGCACCCCTTTGACACATTGAATTAGAACTGTCTTGACAGTTGGATTGAAATTTGCATTTCAAATGTAAGATTTTAATCAGGCTGAAGATTTGCACGGCCATATTCCTCAGCTTCAT
The DNA here is from genome assembly GCA_039707465.1 of Rhabdophis nuchalis. Lineage (NCBI taxonomy): Eukaryota > Metazoa > Chordata > Lepidosauria > Squamata > Natricidae > Rhabdophis > Rhabdophis nuchalis. The sequence goes on from CM077643.1 coordinate 38,916,607, forward strand.
CCCATTGCTAAGCAATGTGCACACAAGACCCCCTGATTAGATCTGTATTCTTTGTAAATCAGCTAATGTATATTTTAAAATAAACTCATGTGTCCACTGTTGGTCATACAATTCCTTTAGTCTTTTCTTTAGCGGTAGTTATTTTACCTTTCTGTTATTCCTAATTTGTATTAATACCTTTCTAATATCTAATATGTGTAGGGATGTGGTGGCTCAGTGGCTAAGACACTGAGCTTGTCAATTAGAAGGTCGGCAGTTCAGCGGTTTGAATCCCTAGTGCCTCATAATGGAGTGAGCTCCCATTACTTATCCCAGCTCCTGCCAAACTAGCAGTTCAAAAGCATGTAATAAATGTAAGTAGAAAAATAGGGACCACTTTGATGTGAAGGTAACAATGTTCCGTGTGCCTTTGGTGTTTAGTTATGCTGGCTACATGACCACGGAGACGTCTTTGGTCAGCGCTGGCTCTTCGGCTTTGAAACGGAGATGAACACCGTCCCCTAGAGTCAGGAACGACTAGCACATAAGTGCGAGGGAACCTTTATCTTTACCTAATATTGCCAGTTTTATATCTTACAGAGGGAGGGGAAAAAATCTGGAGGTTGGCACACCTGAAGCATTTTTCTTTCCACTCAGAGAAGTCAAACAAATAGAAGTCGTTAATTATTTATCCTTCTTAGTTAAACTGCCGTTGACGCTTCTACCCTCCGAATATTTCTATGGAGGAAACATGAAATTGTTTTCTTGTTCTTTTCAAGGTATGAGGCAGATCTTTCTATCAAGTAAATTATAAAAGAACGGATGTGGATCAACATCCCAAGCTTCCTAGCTTCTTTTATGAGGGAAAAAAAAATACTTGTTCTGAGAACTCACATGGGTTCGCTTTGTGAATTTTAAGTTTTCTCTGAGGTCAAGCTGACATTTCCAAATAAAAATATCCAGCTAAAGATACCAAAGCAACAGTTTCCTGAAAGTATCCTTGTAATGTCAAGCTACAGTGAGTTATGAAATCAGATCTGTTTGCAGTATTTTGAACGCTTCAGGGTATGCTTTCTTTGTTCTTTGACACTGGGCAAAATGTAAAAGCAGAGCGGGAAAAAGGCAATATGCTTGCAGCACTTTCTTTGACAGGAGAGGGTAAAAATAGGACTTGGTGTTCAGGAGAGGTTTGCCTCTTCTTCTTCTTCTTCGTCATTCTATCACAATCCAAAGATTGCTGGAAAGTGTACTTTAAAGATGACCATCCATGAGTAAAAAAAAAAAAATCAGAAAGCTGGCATGAGTTAGGGTTCTTAGAATATGTAGCTAAACTTTAGACCCCTGTTGAATAGGCATATTCTTTATTGCAGGCATGTCAAACTTGCATCGTCATGGCATTCTGCCATGCGGGATCGCATTCTGCCCCATACATCCCTGCGGCCGATTCGCTCCCACAGAGAGGGACTTCTCTGGGACTTCTCCGGGTGCCGTCCACTAGGCTGTGCCAGCGGGCGACGCCCAGGGGAAGGGCCTTCTCTGTGGTGGGCCCGACCCTCTGGAACGACCTTCCCCCCGAAATCAGAACAACCACGGACCTTTGCTCCTTCCGACAGAAACTAAAAACACACTTCTTCTACTTGGCTGGCCTAGGGTAATTTAAATTTTTTAATTGTTTAGGGGTTTTAGGGATAGTTTTAGTTTTATAGGAGTTTTTAGTGCAGGGCCAGTTTAATTTGTTTTTAACTTTGTATTTTGTCTGTTTTAATTGTTTTTTAATTCCCTATGCCCCGCCTCGAGTCCCTTCGGGGAGAGAGAGCGGGTTATAAATAAAAATAAAAATAAAAATAAAAATAAAAATAAAAATAAAAATAAAAATAAAAATAATTATAATAATTAATTATTATTATTATTATTATTATTATTATTATTATTATTATTATTATTATTATTATTATTATTATTATTATTATTATTATTATTATTATTATTATTATTATTATTATTATTGTCGTCACGAGACATATCATAATTCCCCCGCTGTCAGGCCTGTTTCTTCGTTGACTCAGGAAAGACCACACTTAGACATTATTTTGAAATGTTAAGGCTCCTTTTACTAAGTTACGCTAGCGTACAGACCAAGTAAAGCTGAGAATGAATAGTTTAGGCGCGAACAGAAAGTATTAAGCTTAAGCCCATCCCAATCCCCAAACCCCCCCTTTGCACTGTCCAATATGCTTCCATCTCCAACATCAGGTGGGCAGGTCTTCACCATCCTGGAATGCAGGTCCGTTAACCAAGAGATAACACGAACCATCAACATTGTCCACCAGCAGAACACACTCATCCCAACGCCCCCCACCCTCCCCGTTTCCATGGCAGCGAAGCAGGAACTAGCGAGACTGACATCCGGACCTCCTCCAGGAACAGCGGGAAATCCAGGGCAGCAATAGGCATACGAGAGGCTACACCTGAAAGAGAAGAATGGAGAGACAAAACAACGGAGAGGAGAAAGAAAAAGAGTCAAGGTTTGTGTGGATACTTGGCATAAAACTGGCGTACCAGTTTAGGAGCTTTGAGATGCTCTTTATCCACCCATTCGTTGTGAGAAGGGGGGAAATCTTTCCACATGACTAGGAACTGAGTTTTATTTCTGCGGATCCTGGAGTCCAAAATGTCCCGCACCTCGTAATGATGATGACCATCCACCAAGGTAGGTGTAGGAGCATCAGGCAATCTTTTGCGGAGATGAGAGGTACGAGCAGGTTTCAGTAAGTGAACATGGAATACAGGGTATAGCCGCCGATAGGTCTTGGGGAGATCCAAACGGACCGACACAGAGCTGATAATTTTGGTGATCGTGAAAGGTCCAATAAATTTGGGACCCAGCTTCTTGCATTTTTGGGGGCTATCCAAATTTTTGGTAGATACATAAACCTGATCACCAACTTTGTAGGAGGGAGGGACTGCTCGTTTCTTATCAGCGTACAATTTGTGTGAGTCATGGGCATCGTTTAAAGTTTTCCGGAGAACCGGCCAAACAGAAGATAATCGAGAGGACCATTCAGATAAAGAGGGAACCGTCGGCGAGACGTGAGGCAGTTCGGGTATGGGTACAAAGTCCTGTCCGTAGATGATTTTAAAGGGGGTCATATTCGTACTGGAGTGAACAGAGTTATTATACGCAACTTCGGCGTGTATGAGAAGATCAGCCCAATCATCTTGCTGGAAATTAATAAAGGAGCATAAGTACTGTTCGAGGACGGAATTAACCCTCTCACAAGATCCATTCGTCTGAGGGTGGTAGGCGGAGCTTAAGCTTTGGGCGGAGCCAATCAGTCTCAAAAACTCCTTCCAAAAATGGGAAGTAAATTGGGTTCCTCTATCGGAGATGATGCGTTGTGGGACGCCATGAAAACGATAGATATGGGAAACGAACAGTCGGGCCAGAGATTTGGAAGAAGGAATTTTAGTACAGGGGACAAAATGAACTTGTTTAGAAAAAAGATCGGTAACTACCCAGATAACGGTATAACCCTGACTGGGCGGAAGATCAACTATAAAGTCCATTGAAATTTCCTTCCAAGGCCTTTCCGGGGTAGCCACAGACTGGAGAAGACCCTGTGGCTTACCCGGCGCACGTTTTGAAGCCGCACATACAGGGCAACTGGCAATATACGATTCAACATCTTTCTTCATTGATGGCCACCAGAACTGTCTCTTGATAAGATGAATAGTTTTAACGAAACCGAAATGACCAGCTAAACGTGAGTCGTGTGCTCGTTGCAAGACAAAAGGACGTAATGTAGCAGGAACATATATTTTAGAACCAATCCAGGGAAGATCGTCTCTGGTAGTACAATCACCTGAATGAGTCGAATACAAATCATCAGTAAGTAATTCATCCTTAATACGAGCAATTAGGTCAGCAGGTGGAGTAGTTTGGACAGTAGTCTGGGCTATAGTAGATACTGGAGTAGCAGGTAAAGTGAGTGGCATTATCGGTTGTACAATGGTGAGCTTAGACACATCATATTGAGGCAATCTGGAAAGTGCATCAGCCATAAAATTCTTCCCCCCAGGAATGTATTTGAGGTGGAAATTGAAACGATGGAAATAATGAGACCAACGAAGTTGCCTTGGGGACAATTTCCGAGAGGAGGTAAGAGCTTCCAAATTTTTATGGTCCGTCCAGACCTCGAAAGGATGTGGGGCACCCTCAAGAAAATGTCGCCAAGTCATGAGAGCCCACCGAACAGCAAAAGACTCCTTTTGCCAAATCGCCCAACCGCGTTCGGACGCAGTGAGTTTCCGAGATGTGTAAGCACAGGGTTGTAATTGGCCATGTTGATTGAGTTGTAACAGGACTGCGCCTACCGCGACATCACTAGCATCCGCCTGAATCACAAATGGGGAATTCACATCTGGGTGTTTAAGAACAGGCTCATCCGCAAACAACCGTTTAAGCTTTTCGAAAGCGGCCTGACATTCCATTGTCCATTTGAGAGGGGTTCCTGGACGAGGCTTGCCTTCTCCTTTTGTTTTCAGAAGGTTTGTAATGGGCAAGGCAATATCAGCGAATGACGGAATAAATTGGCGGTAAAAATTCGCAAATCCTAAAAAACTTTGCAATTGTTTACGGGTACGGGGAGGGGCCCACTCCGTCACTGCCTTGACTTTAGCAGGATCCATTTCAATTCCCTCAGAGGAGATACGGTAACCCAAATAGTCAATTCTTTCCTGGTGAAACTCACACTTAGAGAGTTTGGCATAAAGTTCAGCGGAACGCAACTTATTTAATACGGAGCGCACTAGTTTAACGTGCTCGTCGTGTGTTTGCGAGTAGACGACAATGTCATCAATGTAAACAATAACTCCCTTGTAAAGGTGCTCGTGGAGAACCTCATTTATTAGTTGCATAAACACTGAAGGGGCACCTTGAAGACCGAAAGGGAGGACTTTGAATTGGAAACATCCGAGCGGACAGTTAAAAGCTGTCTTCCATTCGTCCCCCTCTTTGATCCTGACCCTGTAATAGGCTTCACGTAAGTCCAGCTTCGTAAAAATCTTACCGGTAGCCAGGTGAGCAAGCATGTCCTTCATGAGCGGAAGGGGGTAAATATTGTGTTCACAAATGGTGTTGAGATATGAATAGTCCTGTATTAATCTTAGAGTGCCATCTTTCTTTTCTCTAAACATAACTGGTGCAGCTACACGGGGCCTAGCTGGTTCAATGAAACCCCTTTGAAGGTTTTTATCGATGAATCTACGTAATTCCTCCATCTCCCATGGGGTCATTGAATACATACGAGGTTTGGGTAATTGAACCCCAGGAAGAAAATCAATTGAGCAGTCAGTAGCCCTATGAGGAGGAAGGGAATCACAAGATCTTTCACTGAAAGCATCCTTTAGGTCCCAATATTCTTTGGGAATTTTCTCCTCACCTGGTATGACCTCGGGTGATGGGAAATCCAATAAATGCGCAGCAGATTCAATATGGGGGGGTGGGTGATGGTGCGGGGGTTGATCAGTTTCTGATGGAAGAGAGGTATGTTCCGGGAGGGATAAAGGAATGCGCACCCAACCTTCCTTCCAGTTTATCAGAGGATTCCATTTTCGAAGCCAATTGACCCCCAAAATTACAGCATTATCAGCAATGGCAGTTACAATAAAGTTGATGGTCTCAGTATGGCCTGTGCCTATAGAAACATGAATTGGTTCGGTGATAAAAGATGCTGGGGTTCCCCCAGCTACAGAACCATCCATTTGGCAAAAGGCTATGGGAGTTTTCAGGGTCTTAAGGTGAAAACCCATCGAAGATACGATGTCTTGGCTTATGAGACATTTTGAACACCCAGAGTCAATGAGAGCCTGCACATTGCATGTACGGCCAGTAGATGGAGCTAAAAGCTTTAAATTAATATAAAGGGGCCCGGAGCGATGACTCACCAGATTGTCGTCAGAAGAGTCTGAAGACGCCTCCCAATCGTCAGGGCCAGCGGTGGGCTGGTCAGCAGAGAGGTTGATGGGCTCCACCCCACTCATAGCCGGTTTGGCGCGCACAGTTGGCGTTCTATGCTGTTTCCGGTCCAAGGAAGAAAGTGGGCGTGGAGGTGGTTTTGATCGGCATTTGTCTGCCCAGTGCCCCTCCTTCCCACAGCGATAACAGCTGCCTGAACGAGGCTGGGTTGTTCTCCCCTCCCCCTTTTGCATGCGTTTCTCCCTCGCAGGGGGGTGAGATTTGGGGCTATCTTCCTGTGCTTTTTTCTCCAAGCGGACTGGATCCTGCAAGTGGGCATGATCCAACTCGACATCCGAAGCTAGATCTATCCAGTCATTTAAAGTTTCGGGGCGAAATCTGTTCACACATGTTTGATAAATATCTTTATTCAGCCCTTCAATATAAATGTCCATTAGGGCTTGTTCACTATAACCAACCATAAACACTGATAGCTCCTGGAAAATCTGCGTGTAAGCCTGAATAGACATGTCCCCCTGCTGCAAACTTTTTAGTTTCATTTTTGCTTTCCTCTCAACACGGGGGTCTTCAAAACGCCTTCTAAGAGCATTCATGAAGCGATCGAAATCGCGCAGTGCCGGTGAGCGGCAATTATGTAATGAAACCAACCAATTAGAAGCTTGATCTTCTAGGGTCATAGATACAATCCTGATTTTGATTTCATCGTCCAAATCAGCTGCGTAAAACTGCATGTAATTATCGACGTGAATTAGAAAAAACGCCAGTTTGTCGGCACTTCCGTTGTATTTCACACCCAAAGGAGGCAGTTTTGCAAGTCGGCGGGGGTTAATGGGGTTGGCTTCCCTCCCGGCCTGAGGGGGGGGAGGGAGTTGCTCTCCTGCTTTGCCTGGCAGAAGCCGCCTCTCTTCGCAATTCCCTGCCGGCCTGAGGAGGGGGGGATGGTGTTGAAACCCTGCTTCGTCTGCCCGGGGCTGCCTGTGAACCTCTTGGCTGAGGGCGATCCGCCTCCCTCCCCCAGATTTTTTCCAGGGCTAAACTTTTCTCATCTGCCTGGCGGAGTAGGTCCTGAGCCATCTCCCTTAGTTCCCGTTCTTCTCTTAAGAGCTCCGGAATGACTTTCTTTGGGGTAATTCGACGCCTGGAGACGTTTACCCCACTCATTCCAACCCCTTCAGACCAACGTTTAGGTTTGACTGATTCTTCAGCTGGCAGATTTAGATCTAGGCCAGCCAGACCTTCCATCACTGACCTGATCCCTTCAGATTGAGCAGGAGGATGCGATGCTTCAGCTCCCAAAATTGTTTCAGGCAGGACCTCTACCAACGGAGGCTCCTCTTGTGAAGGGTCCGACATCAGGGCAGGTTTTTGGTTTTGTTGATTCTCAGCTTAATGTCAGGCCTGTTTCTTCGTTGACTCAGGAAAGACCACACTTAGACATTATTTTGAAATGTTAAGGCTCCTTTTACTAAGTTACGCTAGCGTACAGATCAAGTAAAGCTGAGAATGAATAGTTTAGGCGCGAACAGAAAGTATTAAGCTTAAGCCCATCCCAATCCCCAAACCCCCCCTTTGCACTGTCCAATATGCTTCCATCTCCAACATCAGGTGGGCAGGTCTTCACCATCCTGGAATGCAGGTCCGTTAACCAAGAGATAACACGAACCATCAACATTGTCCACCAGCAGAACACACTCATCCCAACGCCCCCCACCCTCCCCGTTTCCATGGCAGCGAAGCAGGAACTAGCGAGACTGACACCCGCTTTGCTAAAATGGGTATGGGGCATGGCCAGTGCATGACCCATCCAGCCCATTGGCCATGAGTTTGGCAGCTCGCGTGCCCTAAGAAATGGTTCCGCGTGCCACCTGTGGCACCCGTGCCGTAGGTTCGCCATCACGGGCATAGGAGGATTGTTCTGGGAGAGAAAGTTTTCTTTGATTGGATGGAGTGGCTTGAAATATCAAAATCAGCCTATTTAACTATTCATTTTCAAATGGGCACACCGATCTTTCAGAAATTATGATTCTTTCTTTTTTTTTACTGGCTTCAGTGGCCATACTAATTTGAAAGGCTGAAATTTCTATAGAGCCCTTAGGGCACAAATCTGAATGCAGCCCAGTTGTGTTTTTTTAAATTAATTAACCAGTTTATTAAATTTGTTTAACCCCCATCTTGTGGTGAGGCACCTCTATGCAGCAGACAACAACATCATTAAAAGCAACACATTATGAAAATATAAGTATCATTTCAGACCTCATGGTGAGATGGATGGCATATAAATTTAATAAGTAAATAATAAATATAAGTAAGTATAAGTATAATCTTTATTGTCATTGTACTTAAATACAACAAAATTGATTTTAACCTCACTGGTGCAAAATTATAGCAGAAACGAAAAAAGAAAGAAAAAGAAAAAATATCAGAAAAAAGAAAAATAATATCTAATCACAATAAAAAAAATACAGATTACAATGAAAAAATGGGGAGGAAGAATTTGGCAGTGAGGGAGGTGGGATCTGTTATTGATCATCAATCACCTCCAGCATGATATACTCCCCCTCTGGGGTCCTCAAAGTTTCATTGTTCAGAAGCTAGTTGTAAAAGCCCCATATTGCTTTGACGTCAACGTGATTACACAGCAGAGGTGGGATTCACTTGCCTTCCCTACCGCTTCACAAATGTGAGTGCGCATGCATCTGCGCATGCAGACAGCCTTCTCTGTATGCACAGTGCTCGCGCATTACATCAGGGCGGGTCTCGCAGCAACCACTACTGGTTCGCCTGAGTCTGAGAGAACTGGCTGAATATCCCCTCTTTGCTACACAGTCTCTCAGTCCTAGCTGCACAGAAGCATGAGTGAATAGACCTGCTGGAGAGACTTGTGGTCCACTTTGGGGTTTTTTGTAGACATCTGAGTGAGTATTATGGGGACAGAATACTGGGCTAGAGAGGTTCCCTTGGCCCAACTTTTCTTCTTAGTCATTTCTAAACCGCCTAGGAGAGTTTAAAGAAAAACACAAACTTTCTTCTACCTTGTTGCTTAAAGTAAAGGTATTATTTTTGCTGAAAATTTATAGTTAATAGATCCTCCCTTCTCCTGCAGGGAGCCAGAATGATAGTTTTCGTACTGTATTTTGAAGGGGAAAAAATCAATAGTATAATAACCGCAAGAAAAATCCCATTGTTGCTGTGTCCTCAGAGAAGACATAAAGAAATAGTAGGGGGAAATTAATCTGTACTCTGGGAACTCTCTTTTCTCTCTCTGTAGGCACATGAATAAGTATGTATAATTAGGAGGGATGTACAATGTAAGCCTCCCCCCTCCCCCCACTTAATATACCTGCTATTAAATTGAGGTGAAGAACTGCTGTGCTTTGTTTGGAGTATATTGTTCAAAAATGCAAGTACTCTTTGATGTTTACTCTTTATATTGCCTTTGGATAAATATTTAGAGGGAGACTCTCTCTCCAGAATCTATACAGAATCATGCAGGCCAATTTTATTTAAGGCATTAGGTTTTTTAAAACAAAAACCTAATAGCAGTAGCACTTAGACTTATATTCCACTCCATAGTACTTTACAGTGCTTGCGCATTACATTACATTGCGCATTCCTAAGGAGTTCATAGAGTCAAGCATATTGCTCCCAACAATCTGGGTCCTCATTTAACCAACCTCAGAAGAATAGAATGCTGAGTCAACCTTGAGCTGGTCAGGACTGAACTTCTGGTTGTGAGCAGAGTTAGCCTGCAACAGAGACAGGTTCCTACCGGTTCGGCATGGTTTGACCGAATAGGTAATAACGTGGCCTGCCGTACCCCTGAACTGGTTCTCTCGGCAGTGCTGTAGATACTGCCATCTTGTTTTTGGCTTCTGTGCATGCGCAGAAGCATTTTTTAGTACTGTACATGCAATGCGCATCCCTGAGTGAACCAGCAGTAGTAGTAGCCGGAACCCACCCCTGGCCTGCAATACTTCATTCTGACCACCATGCCATCATGGCTCTAGATCAGGGATGTCCAAACTTGGGAACTTTAAGACTTGTGGACTTCAACTCCCAGAATTCCCCAGCCAGCTATGCATAGCTGACTGGGGAATTCTGGGAGTTGAAGTCCACAAGTGTTAAAGTTCCCAAGTTTGGACATCACTGCTCTAGATATATGCATACACAGAGTAATTATAATAAGGAAAGAAAAAAGGAAGGTGGGAAGAGGTACAAGTAAAGCACATATATTTAATTAGCAGTAACAATAGGCGAAAAAGAAAAAAATTAAAGAAGCCATGTCCCCATTCCTACATCTTTGATACATCTTAAAGAGAGTAGCATTAAAAGTAGATTTTGGAGTTGGATGATCATCTAGGCCTGCAGGATGGTGGTTCATTGTTTTACTACATTTTTATTTATACAATGTTTAATGTTTAATATTTTTTTAAAAATATGGGGTAAATATCCCACGTTATGAACTTCTAGAGTTTGGCAAGTAGATACTACCTAGACCTTGTAAATAGTAATCTGGTATGTCAACTAAATTGACTTACCAATTACTACAATGTACAGTTCTTTCCCTCTTTAAACTGCTTTCATTGTTGCTTTAAACAGACACAAGGCCCCCCCGCGTAATTTAGTATTTATAATCCATGTTAATTTATTTAAAGTGGCAAAATGCCATGGCTTAATATGCCATCTCCCCATTCTTGCAGTTTGATTGGATTTTCCAGTATTTTGCATAGGTTATTCCAGGGACTGTAATCCTATGGCACAGAATGGATTTCTTTTAAGCATCTGGCTTCATCCCTGGGTAATCCTGCAAAATTACCAAGGTGCTGCTGAAGGCTTATTCCAAAAGCTGACATTGAAATGCATGGGCCATTGACATGCCACATGCAAATGCTGTTGTCAGGCCATTGATTATGCCAGCTTCTCAGCCATGAGTTGAATCTTAATCAACAAACGTAGCAGCATAATTTGCAAAGAGACATTTGAACAGTGCCTAGGAATGCATTCCCTTCATTCTTAGTGTTTCAGCAGGTAGATTTCCTACATTGGCCTCATTTCAATGGGTATAAGTTACTATTAAAACCTCCAGGTTGTTGCTATCTGGTCCCAATGACCTGACCTAATCACAAATTTGCGTGAGCAACTGGTGAGAGTCACTGTCATAAAAGTAGCATCAGAAACCTCTTGAGACCAAGTCAGTTTATATGACTGGTTTCAAGAGTTTAACTTTCTTGGGAGAGGAGTTGAGGCAGATCCTTACATTAGGCAGAGTCTCCAAAGTGGTCAACCCAGAGAGGCATCTTCCCTACTGTGGGGATCTTGCAAACAATGTCAACCCAAGGCAGCAACCATGAGGAAGGCAAGTGCTGGGACGATGCCTCGACCAAAGCACAAATGGCAACAATCTCCAAGGGATGGAGTGAGGCAGTGGCCAGCCTCAAAGACCCTAACAAGCCTAGATGGTCCATAGGCATTGGGAAGAAGGACAACTGCTAAGGGAGGACAAAAGGAGTCACCTTCACGAGAGGCAGTCATTAGAAAGGATGGAAAGAGGATGACAACTTTATAAGATGAGGACAAAGAAGGGGAAGATTGTTTTAGATGGGCCCCACCCTGAACTAGGAAGCAACTATTCCTGCATCGCATCTACCAATTACATGGTGCCCCATCGCAAATAGTTTCAGATAGGGGAGTCCAATTTACCTGAAAAATTTAAGGGTCCCTTTGGGCACATTTGGTCCATGCCCAGTCCCAGGGAGCTTTAATTCTATGGGCATGGTCACGGGGTCAATGAGACCACTTACCAGGGGTTGTCATATGACTCTCTGTCCATCGGCCCTGATCTTCCAAGGCAGGGTCAGAGTTCCATCCTCTCTATGAAGGAAGGGAGTGAACTCCACAACCTGCGAGTGTCAGGCCTGCAACCATCTTTTCTTTTGGATCTTTGGCCTGCCACGCTTTCTATTATTCTACTATGTATTATCTATTGTGGGAAAATGGGGGGCGGGGAATTGTACAGAGTGAGATGCTATGTAGCCATAACAAAATTATTTCTAGAAAGCCAAGGTCATCCTTTGTCTTTGCACCTCTGCACCTGACCAGAACTGGATGGGTGGAACTGCCAGCATGGCAGTGGGAGATTAGACCATGTGATGGACTTGTGGGTGTGGGGGCAAGATCTTGAGATTTCAAATGGGTGGGGAAAACTGGGAAGCTTTCAGATTCGGATTTTCCCAGATGTGCCAACGTGGTTCTCTTAATAAATTGGAACTTTGAGCAATACTTTGTCTTGGACTCTGATTTACTTTTGGATGCTGTTTGGAACTTTGACACTGAGTTTCTTAGTGTCCTCTCCTTTACCCAGGGTTGTGGTGTCACTGGTTTCTCTGCCAGGGTTGTCTCCATTTTTTTTGATAGGGCCGTTTGCTCAGCGTTCTGCTGCTTGGTGCCTCTCTCTCCTACAATTCAAGCTGGCAGAAGATCATTGTAGTTGAACTTGGCCCTTGGCAGCTTCTCTCCTTCTTTCTAATGCTGCCATGATACTTGTTTCAGTTCTGGTCAATTTCCACCTCTTCAGCCAGCACACACCAGTCATGGAGATGAACAGGGTCTCCCCTGGCAATGCAGGCATTTTACAGATCATCATTCAGGCCATCCTTGAAACAACTCACAAGGATTTCCTCTGACCAGTCTAGATGGCAAGCCAGGTCCAAAAACCTCTCTGTATACTTGGCCACTGGTAGGCACCATTGCCTCACCATTCGGTTGCAATCTTTGGCTTTCCCGTCAGCCAGGGGAAACTTCAAATTTCTGTCTCATGAAAAATTTGGTTAAAATTCCTCAGCTGGGGGCATTGGCATTGTGGAGGGTCACCACCCACCTTGCTGCAGCTTCCTCCAGGTCCAGAGTGACAACTTGGACCTTAGCCCCTTTGGTAGGGATCTCATTTCCATATTGCTTCATGAAGGTGAGAACCTAGACTAGAAAGCATTTCAGTTTCTGGGGGCTTCCATAAAATTTGACATGGAATAGGGGAGCCTTCTATCTATGTGGAACCACTCCATCTCCATGTCTCAGGACATTTTCTGCCCTGGTGTCTCTCTATGGGGTCCCTCCTGATGCTGCCACCACCATGGAGGCCACCACTGCTGCTATGGTGTCCAGGGATGAGGGCTCCCTTTGCTGCCAGGGAGTTGAGGCAGACCCTTACAGAAATTGAAATGCAGGGATATTGATCATAGCACTGTGATCAGATGATGTCTGAAATGGTCCCGTTAAGGGAATTTACCTAAGCTGTAGATCAACCACTGAGATGACTGAGATTTTAGTCTGTTTTCTTTCACCGGCAGAATGACATGGATCAGCTCCAACTAATTACTGTTTGTCAACTATGCTTCAGAATCCATTTTCTGTCTTCACAAATTGGAGAACGAGGTTAAGTAGTATGGATTCTCCTACTTCTTTCTGACATACCTCAGAGTAATTAGAAATACTATTGATACTTTTGAAATTTATTGGAGAAGATCATGGAGAGGCAAGAAAATAATCAAACGGATCATTGAACAAATCAACCCAGAGTTGTCACTTAAGGCAGAAAAGACCAGGCTTAAATTATCCTACTTGGAAACATTATGCAAAGACTTAGCTCTGGAAAAGGCTCTGAGGCTAAGAAAGGTAGAAGGAAAGAGGTGAAGAGAATGGCTAGCAGCAAAGTAGATGGACCCAGTTTCGGGTGATGGGTGCATCATTGGAGGGATTAAGCCAGGGAAAAATTGTCATGGAGAATATCTATGTAGTCACTAACGGAAGACACAAACTTTATATATATATAATTTTATTGTAAATTAGTAACAGAAAAAAGAACATAAATAAGACATTGACAAGACAAAACTACACAGACACAACTGGGAGTAACCCACCCCCTACTGTATATGTACACAGTTACCAAGTAACATCATATACCATCTTACTACATTTCCAGATATTCCAGCTATTTCTATTTGTCTATATCTTACATTTATCAATTCCCCATAACTGCCACTGCTCCATACATTCATTTTATTTACTATATACATATCTACATTGTATATCCTTCCCTATCTCTCATCCCATAATCTCTTTACTTCCATCCAGTCATACCATATTCCCCAACTTTGATAAAATATTGCTTCCTGTCTGTCTTTAAGAATATATGTTAGTCTGTCGCATTCAGCACATCAGAAGATTTTGTTGATAATTAGTTGGTCTGATGGTAGTTCTTTCCCTTTCCAAAACTGTCCATATACTATTCTGGCTGCAGTGGTAATGTGTGTGAAAAGATACCAGTCTATCTTCCTTATGCCTCCGGGGTTTATCCCCAATAAATAAGCCTCTGGTTTTAATTAAAAGGTGGTTCATATAATTTCCATAAGCCAATCTTTTATCCTACTCCAATATCTTTGGGCTTGTGGACATGTCCACCATGGATGGTAGAATGTGCCCCTGGCTGACTCGCATTTCCAGCATTCTTCAGGCATTCCAGGAAACATCTTCGCAATTCTTGCTGGTGGTATATGCCATCTAGAGCATCTTATACATGTATAGAGCATCTTATACATATTTTCTTTAAAAGACACTTTAATTTTACTGTTTTATTCCATATTTCTTGCCATTTTTCAAGATCCAGTGAATACCCGAAATTTCTCCCCCAGGCTATCATTGAGTCTTTGATGATTTCGTCACCTATATTTCGAGAAGACACAAACTTGATGGCAATAATCAATCAATCACTGAAACGGCAGAGGATTTTCCAAGATGTTCATAAGCTCTGTGAGATTGTATTAAAATATCAAACTCCTGAATTGTATAGACTCTTGAATAATACAGATTATTAAAGTATCTGAAAATTAAAAAAAAATCATTTAGAAAAGATTTAAAAGGTTTAACTTTTTAAAAAGTTCTGAAAAAAAAGGAGAAATTTTCTATCGGTGAGGGCAATGAAGCAATGGAATAGCTTGCCTTCAGAAGTTTTGGGTGCTCCATCACTGGAGGTTTTCAAAAAACGGACAACCGTTTGTCTGAAATGGTATAGGATCTCCTGCTTGAGCAGGGGGTTGGACTGGAAGACTTCTGAGGTTCCTTCCAACTCTATTATTTTATGTTCTAACAAAACCCTTGCATCCACACAGGTTAGCAAAAAGTTTATGCTCGGCTCCCATAACAGGCAATGAGCTCTTGGATTTTAGAAGTGGAAGGAAAATAGATTAATACACTTAAGGACCATGCTAGCTTTGGGTGGGCTTAAATTAACTATATTTTTGGCCAGGGTAAGGGAGAAAGCTTTTTCCCCAAATAAAGATCGTTATTTACACGTTTGTGCTGATTAATCATGCAACCTTACGTTGCATTATATTCATGCAGCTGCATATGCAGGATGATTTTGAAAGGGGAAAGGTATAAGCTGCTAGTCATAACAGTTATGTAGTGCCTCACCACCAGTTATATACTGTGTCTCCCTAGGGCAGTTTGTGGGAAAGATGAAAGAAACATGACATTGCTAAAGTTCTTTGGACTCTTTCTAGACTTCGATCATGAGGTGGGACTCTGCTTCTGATCCAAAAGCTACTTGAAATTCTTCAGGAAGTCAATTTTCTCTCAACAATCAATGAAAGCTTGTTTTACACTGGCCCTGTTTCTACTTTACGCTATAAACAATCAATCTTATCAGACAAGACAAACAATGCTCTATGTGAAGATTTATTTCTGCTTTCCTTACCCCTCCTTCCTCAACTTTAGATTTGGGAAGTGCCATTTAGATGGAAAAGAGGCTGCAGCCCTCCTTAACTTGGCAATTCATAGTCATTTTTCTTTGTTCACTGAAAATGTCAGGCTATTTGCACTGATTTCTTCACCACATAGAAATACATAGCTTTACATTATCGTTCCTTAGATTAGTATCATCCAGATGTGAACTGTATTCACATCCATCATATCATACCCTTTTTGGAGAAACAATATTATGCAAAGTGCAAAAAAAAAGGAATTAAAGATGGGTAATAAAAAAACAATTGCAAGGAAGAGAAAAATGGGAGGAAAGAAATTAACTAAAACTCTAGTTACAACAAGGGTGTTAAACTCACATGGCCACATCATTGTTACGTGACGTATTGTGATCCCCCCTTTTGCTAAACTGGGGGTGGGTATGGCCAGCGTGTAATGCATCCAGCCCGTGGGCCGCAAGTTTGACACCCCTGAATTATAACAATACCACATTCCGTTTATCTCTCTGTACTTGCTTTTATCACATCTATACACAGATTCCTTTATTCTTCTTACAACTTTTTGTAGTAATTAAATACTACAATTAAGATAAAAAACAAACAGAGACTAACAACAAAAAGAAAAAATAGAAAAGAAAGAAAAGAAAAAATAGGAAAAAATATAATAATGAAAAAGAAAAGAAATATATAAAGATATGACTTTATCCTTCATTGCAACAAGTATACACAATTTTATTAACTTCTTACTTTCTCTTAAAATGCAACAATTGATCCCATATCTATCTTTTATCTGTAAACAAATGCTTAAAGCCTTCTTGTTCAGTTCCAATCAGCAAATGTCCATTATGAATTACTAGAATATTTCATATTTCTTGGCTTTACCTTTAATGCAGTAATTTATCATTTTGTCTAAATATGAACAAAAAATTTCTGCTCTTATCTTGTGTCCTCCTTATAAACAAATTTCAAACTCTCATCATTTGAACTTAGTAAAGAAAAAAACCCCATTAAAATCCACCAGAAATAGCAACATCTTAAAATCTTAATATTTAATCACTTCAAAAATTATTAATGTATATTTAAGTATAATGATTTAATTTATTTAAATTTAATACTTTTAATAATTATGTAGTTATATTATGTAATTTGTATTTTAACAAAAATATATGTTTTCTTATATTTTATCTATATATAAATCTTTAAATTCTTGCCATTTAGTCCTGGTCAAAAAAAAGCCTATTAACAACTACTAAACACCATACATATTTTTTTTAACTCTGATCAAATAAGCCAACTTGATATGCCTTTTTTCTGCTTTTAAAAATCTTGACGATTTGATGATTATTACTTTTAAATAGTATCCTCAAAACTGATTTTTATTTTTCCATTTCCTCTTTGTCTTTTCTTAGGAGTTCTATCATGAATATCACTTCTATCACTTCTCTTTTATAAGCCTAAGATAAGAAAGTTGTCCAAGTCACTCTTCTGTTTTATTGCTTGTGTAGCCCTTTTACTTCATAAAAAACAGCCAGTTTCATTTGTAAGTCTTGTGTAACTGTGGTAGAGTACAGTCTGGATTCCCAGGAGAGAGAGATTGATTCCTGAGGAGCAAAAGTCAGTGAAATTGTTTGAGAGAAAGATAATTAAAGCAATTACTTCCTAGAAATTCTTAGAGTATATGTTTAATGGTACAAGTACAGTGCTGGGATTCAAAAAAAATTGCTACCGGTTCTGTGGGTGCGGCTTGGTGGGTGTGGCAGGGGAAGGATACAGTAAAATCTCCATTCCCACCCCACTCCAGGAGAAGGTCACTGCAAAATCCCATTCTCTCCTGATCAGCTGGGACTAAGGAGGCCGAGAATAAATGGGGGGACAGGGCCAGTCAGAGGTGGCATTTACCTATTCTCCGAACTACTCAAAATTTCCACTACCAGTTCTCCAGAACTGGTCAGAACCTGCTGAATACCACCTCTGTACAAGTAGTCTGTTTTAGTTTGGCACTATTTCTATCTGTAGGTGAGAAACAATAAAGAAAACTGCTTAGAAGAATCTCAGCATATCCCTTGATTTTTGAAGCCTGACAGTAACATCTGTTTTCATATCAGTTTTGCATCTTGTCACTTTAAACACATATCCAAAAACAGCCTCATTCTCAGCAGTATCTTCTTCTGACTCTTCTTTTAAACCCATCTTTATGGGAGCAGAGAAAGAAGAGAAATTTCTGAGCATTGTTGCCAAATATCCTTGACTTCTTCACAAGTAAAATATATATTTCACCAATCTGTGTTAGTGGGTCTCTTCTCCTTTAATTATAATCTTTAGATCTTTCTGATTGCCTCTTGTGTCCATCCTTCAAAGTCTCCTCATCATATTTTTCTCTAATCCAGAACATTTTCCCACAGGAAGATTTCTTACACTTAATTGCAAAATCTTCATATATATTTTAATAGGATTTTAAACAACCCAGGGTTCTTATAATTAATTTCAGAAATTTATTTGCAATCCATCTGGCCCCTTAATCTATTTGTAACCTTCCATAATCAACAGTCTAATCATCCCTTTGCTGTTTATTTAAAAAAAAAACATTCAAGTTTTTAAACCTACATGAAACTGCTTTTCTGAGGATTAAGGGAGGACTCGGTGTCAGGAAAAACATTTTAAAAAGGCTAACAGGTAATTTCCTAGGTCAGTGATGGCTAACCTTTTTGTTGCTGCATGCTGAAAGCATGTGCACATGCCCACACCGTAATGCAATGTGTGTGTGTGACACCCCCCTGTATGCCCTACCCTCTGCACATGTGCATGCAACCTCATGTTTTGGGCCTAGCAAGCCTCCCTGAAGCCTCCTGGGTCCAAAAAATGGGGTGCTGTGGGAGCGCTGCACCCCCGCAGCCCCTTTTAGGCCTAGCAAGCCTTCCTGAAGCCTCCTGGAACCCAAAAAATGGGGTGCTTGATTTTTCATTTTATTCAATTTGTATCCCGCCCTTCTCCAGAAGGACCCAGGGGGGCGCTGCACCCCTGCAGCCCCTTTTGGGCCTGGCAGGCCTCGCTGAAGCAATTTGGGACCAAAAAGCGGGCGTGCCACACTCCTTAGCAACCCCCACCCCCAGTGCATTCATGTGTGTCTCCCGCATGCACCCTGTGCCCGTCCATGCACAGCAGAGGTTCAAAAATCAGCTGGCCAGCGGGAGGCATGTGCGCATGCACGATAGAGCTGAGCTGGGGAGACAGCTTGCATTCCCACAGAGAGAGCTCTGCATGCCACCTGTGGCAGGTGTGCCTTAGGTTTGCCATCACGGTCCTAGGTAATTAAGAGAAGAAATGGATGAATCCAGGATCTGATTTGAAGAACCCAAATTGTGGCTGTTCCCAGAGTTCTAAAATCTGCTGAAGTCTGCAGTTTTATAGTCTCCTTTTAGGGAGCATCTGTTTGGAAAACTTATGTTCTTCTTTATCCAGGGAGGGATTTTGAAGCACTGATTTATTCACCAGCTCCTTATTTTGCTCTGGTTGTTGGCTCTGCAAAAAGTGAAGCCATCTTCTGTCTGCCATTGCTTCGGTGGAAATCTCATCTCATTTTGTGAGGAATTCAATCATTCCATATCATCATGACTTTTTGTCCTTCCTCTTCCACCTCTGTGATTGGATCCTCATTTGTTCACTCTTTATGACCAGCCACCAGCTTCCTTTTTTCCACACTGTTAGAATAGAATAGACTATAATAATAGAGTTGGAAGGGATCTTGGAGGTCTTCTAGTCCAACCCCCTGCATAGGCAGGAAACCCTACACCATTTCAAACAAATGGTTATTCAACGTCTTCTTAAAAGCTTCCAGTGTTGGAGCATTCGCAACTTCGGGAGGCAAATTTTTCCACTGATAATCGTTCTAATTGTCAAGAAATTTCTCCTCAGTTCTAAGTTGCTTCTCTCCTTGATTATTTTCCATCCATCCACCCTCAGGTGCTTTGGAGAATAGCTTGACTCCCTCTTCTCAATCCACTTATCCATGTTTTCGTGTTTTCTTGCTATATATACTGTAGCCTTTATGTTTTTCCGGATATATCCAGCTTCCAATTTTTCAAGCAGCACACTGTTTATCCCCCATGTCAGAGACAGATTTAGTCAGAGTCTGGTTTATATATAAAGTTTATTCCTTCCCATAAAAAGATTAAGGTGATTTTGGAGTTCAGATTGGATCATTGGAACTCAAAAAGTTGTTATTTGTGGATTAAAAGAAGGAAATTATTCCATTTATGGTGTTTAACAGTGTAGCCATGTATATTCCACAATACAGATATAGGTGGAGATTCCACTCATTACCAAGTGTTATTATTCATGAGGCATTTATCTTCCTGTTTCCCCATCCATTTAGTTGAAGCAAATGTTACTGCCTATATACAAACTGAGCTCTAAATGCTTGTTTTAAGGACTGTTTATAATGGAGATTAGGGAGTGATGAATTATTCAGTGGCCCAGCTACGTGTTGCCACTACATAGTGTTGAAACAACATAGAATGAAAATGTGCCGTTTTGGATTGTGAAGGCAAGAGATGCAAACAGAAAGGATGGGTTGGAAGTGGAATATTCTTTATTGGCCAAGTATGATTGGACACATGAGAAATTTGTCTCCAGTGTATAAGCTCTCAGTGTACATACAAACAACAAAATGATGAGTCATAGATCATAAATCATAAGACACAATCATAAACCATAAGATACAAACAAGTGATAAGTCATAAGATACTAATAGGAGAAAGTAGTAGGAGAGATGAGAAAGTTGAGAAGAAGCGAAAGATGAGAAGATGAGAAGGATAATAGCAATATAACCCTATTACTTATAAAGTGGTATTAACACTTCAAGTGATCTTAATTCTATCCCTGTTTATGCAGCCTAGGAGAGAGGTGGGTGCCTAGGAGAGCCTAGGACCGTGATGGCGAACCTATGGCACGCGTGCCACAGGTGGCACACGGAGCCATTTCTGAGGGCACGTGAGGCGTTGCCCTGTCAGCTCCAGGGCGCTGATTTTTGGCCTTGATTTACAGCTGTTTTTCGCTCTCCGGAGGAAGTCTCCAGAGGGAGAAGAATGGCCTAATGGGCAACCCGGAAGTCCGTTCCCAAACTTCCGCTTTGTGTGTTGGGCTGTTCCCCGCTCCCAGACTCCTAGAAAGCCTCTGGAGCCTGGGGAGGACAAAAAACGGACGTAACGGGCCCACCAGAAGTCAGAAATGAGCTGTTTCCAGCCTCCAGAGGGTCACCCTCACGAGGCTCCAAGAAAGCCGTGCGCGCATGCGTGGGGCAGAAGGTGTGTGTGTCTCATGTGCATGCACCAGGGGCACGGTGTGGGGGGCATTCAATAATGGGGGTGGGCATGCGAGTGAGTATGATAGCGCCCATGCACATGTTTTTGGCACCCAAGGCAGAAAGGATTCGCCATCACTGGCCTAGGAGAAGGGTAGGTGCTAACTTTCTACAAGGGGAATTTGGGGAGTTAGAGTTTCCCCAATATTATTAAATTTCATTCATGCTGAAGCAAAACATTCATAGCAGAACGGCATGATTCACTAGAGCAGAAATTATGTAAGCTCCAGTTAGCGCACCATGTGCTTTCCCCACCTCCACAAGCTGGCTCTCATTGCAGACCCAGGATTGTTTGATGTTCACTGTTTCCCGTGCCTTTAGGTGCGTTTTGCTTAACTTTCTGATTTAATCAAATTTCATGAACAATGTTTTGGTATACACAGTGGGGATTAGGTTGCCTGGAGCTTTTGAGTTGCTATCTGACAACTTTAGGGACTTGGGCCCAGCTTTACCTAAGCTGTGATTAATGTCTAGGGTTTGAATAAAATGCACAGCCTTCTTTTTGGTTATTTTTTTTCCCCAGGATCTCTAGCTGCTTGTCAAATGTTTCTTTCATCAGGGATGCAGATTGCAGCCTCGAGAGCGCAGCATAAAAATTCAGCTCAGCTCTGGAATGTTTTAAAGTGATGGACATTAAAAAAAAAAACTAAATCTGTAAAAAAAAGCTGTTTAAGGCAAACGATGTAAAAAAAAGCAGATAGAAACACCAATTAAAACAGCACAAAGTTCAGTCTTATACTAATGGGAAAATATGATAAATGCTTAGTTAAAAATGAGTAGCCGAAAGATGGTATAGAAAGGTGGATGCTTTAAGCTTTCCAGATTACCAATGTAAAATAATTTCACCATGAATTGTAATGAGAGAGGATTTAGGCTTTCTGTTCCCGGTAGAGCTGTAACAAGCTGAATGAAATCAACTTAGTGTTTGTCCTCTTCCTAAAAATTCAGTGTGCTGTTGAATTCCTTTCCTTTCCCCCCCATGCCTTGTGCTCACAGCCATATATAAATTTCTACAGAAATGGCATGTCATTTACAATATTTCTTGGATTGACCATGAGATCATGAGAAATGGATTAAAAAAAAAAACCTTTGCCCCTAATGGAGCAATGAATTTATGTTCAAATATGTTTCTCCTCTGGACCATGGCATATCTATTTTGTGGGTTCTTTTTTCGCAAACTGTTCCATGGAACGGTGAAGGAGATTCTTGCTTTTCATTTTTTTAAAAAAAACCTGCCTTTGTTATTTCTTATAAATAATTCAACTGTCAACACACCTGATACTCTTTTCCTTCTTCCATCCCCACCTTCCCCACAACAACTCTGTGAGGCTTCATGTCTACAGGCAAGACTAGAACCAGTGGTGGGATTCAAATAATTTAACAACTGGTTCTCTGCGCTAATGACCAGCTGGGTAGGCGTGGCTCAGTGGTCATGTGATTGTGTGGGCGTGGCCAAGTCAACGTTACTCAGGTCGATAGGCACTTCGCCTTAGCTGTTACAATGTAATAAGGGTTAATCGGTGAGGCAGTTTCTGTAAGCAGGGGAAATAAAGATGAGGCTAGAAACAACACCAGAATGTTTCCTTCCTGCCTTCCTTACAGGATTAGCCCTGTAAAGTGGAAAAAAACAAAAGGAGATTTCTTCCAACAACCGGTTCTATGAACTGCTTAGAAAGTTAACAACCGGTTCTCCTGAATAGCTGCGAACTGGCTGAATCCCACCACTGACTAGAGCTCACAGCCTCCTAGTTTCTATCCTGGCACCTCAACCACTGCATCAAACTGGCTCGCTTGCTTTTGTTTGGCTTTGTTTTATTAATCATGTAAAATTGACCAGATGTCCTCCATGTTCTCTTTTAAGAGATAAAGAGAGAGAAAGTACAATTGCATTTTCATTTCTCATTTTACAGAAATCCTTACAGGAAGGATGAAGAAGGAGGGGAATTGAAAAATTAGGGGCTGTGATTAGCATATTCTACACAAAACATTAAGCTATCATGGTGACCAAACAGAGTAAAGGGTTGAAACTAAGAATGTTTGTTTTTTTAGTCACTTTCATTTTCAATTATTTTACCTGTAGATGCTAAACTTCAGCCTGCAATGGCAAGAGGATTTAGGATGAGGTGCTGAGATGAACTGTGGCTTGTCAATTCCAAGTAGGGTTGGTTGGTATTGATTATTCAAACCCATTTCAATCCACACCACAGCTGGGTTTAGAAAAGCAGATTTGATGATCTGTTGAAATGGAGTGAATGTTTAATTTTTTTAATGGTTTTGCATGTGCTTATAGCCTATTCTGGGAAGGCTTATGCCAAAGTATGGTTTATACATTTTTTTAAATAATGAAGCCTTTTAATTGTCACCTATGAAGGAGCTCTGTCATCTTACTGCATTTGTAATAATATTCAGTAGAGTTGGTTGTGAAAAAAGAAAATGAGAAGACTGTATCTCAGCAACTAGATTATAAGCATGTCTTCCAGTTTCATTTTCTCATTTTATCAACCTTGTATTTTGTTCTATCCTCCTTCAAAATGAACAAATTTCCCAGTATAAATCCTAATTAAAGTCTTACGTGGACTTTGACAAAAACCAGGACTTGAGTATAGCAATATGATACTGAGACCACAGATCCTAAAAATAAATCATTGTTTATTACAGCTGAGCTCTAGTGAATATGTTATAACTGTAACAACATTCTTATAATATATAGGTTGAAACAATGTCCTGCAGATAACTAAAATATTATATTGCAGACTAATATTCCTGTTTCATACCTTGGGACTCTTTGATGTGTTGAGATAAATGTGATTACAAGACACCAATATTGAGGAGATCTAACAATCATGTCATTTCTTTCCCTGTGAGTGTTGAAAATTATTCCTTTCACTGGTGTACCTAATTCTTGAGTACCACTTTGAATGGGGTATGTATTCGATGAATGATTAAATATCAATCAAATTCAGTTGGATAATTAACTCTTTCTCTACAGACTATGCTAGAAAATGGGCCATAATCTTAGATTTTCTCTGCAGGGGAAGAGAAGATGATAAATGTTCTCTCTTTCTCTCCCACTCTTTCTCCCTCTCTTTTGCTTCCTTATTGATTAGTTGCCTTGAGTGGAAAGAATGAGTACAAACTGAAATAAATAAAAGTTTTAAGATCCATTTTTCCAGATGGTCTCCATGGCTTGACTTTGTCTGTGAATGAAGATCTGTGAAAATTTCAGTGGGATTTGCATAGGATCTGTCAGGAAATTGCACAGCAGGTATCCAAATGAAGTCAGAGACGCTGACATGAACTTGTAGTTTTATATAAATAAATATGTTTCATATCTATATTTATAGAAGATAAGATAGTCAGGCATATTACTACACCATGAGGTTAACCTTTAGGTAAATCACAAAACAGTTTACAGAGAACACAGAAGAAAAATGTGTGTGTGGGGGGGGGGAAGGAAACTCCCCCTTTAGATGCAGCAACCAATCATAACATAGATTGCCTCATGCAATCTCCACACTCTCCAACCAATCAATTATCACGGTGTGTTCTAGCCCATTATTCACTGTATTGTTCCAGCTATTAAATTAAATATCTTGGCAGGATCCAACCTGCAATAAAATGGTTTCTCCAACAGCTGTGAAGCAGTTTG
The DNA here is from genome assembly GCA_039707465.1 of Rhabdophis nuchalis. Taxonomy (NCBI): domain Eukaryota; kingdom Metazoa; phylum Chordata; class Lepidosauria; order Squamata; family Natricidae; genus Rhabdophis; species Rhabdophis nuchalis. The sequence continues at coordinate 38,941,326 of CM077643.1, forward strand.
AAAAGTGTAGATTTTTCTTTCTGCGAGATGGTACATCTGTCTTGTGATCTCTGAAGTTCCTGCTAAAATGTTAGGAAATCTATTGTCTAGACCAGCGGTACTCAACCTGTGGGTCGCGACCCCTTTGGGGGTCGAACGACCCTTTCACAGGGGTCGCCTAAGATCATCGGAAAACACATATTTTCAATGGTCTTAGGAACCGAGACACCAATTTTATGGTTGGGAGTCACCACAATATGAGAAATTGTATTAAAAGGTTGCGGAATTGGGAAGGTTGAGAACCACTGGTCTAGACTCATGATGGTGAACCTATGGCATGTGTGCCACAGCAGAGCCTTCTCTGTGGGCATGTGAGCTGTCACCCCAGCAAAGATCCACCATGCATGCAGATGTGCCTCCTGCCGGCCAGCTGGTTTTTTGGGTCTTTGCCTTGTATGCATGGGGCGGGGCACATGTAGGAGATGCATGCATATGTGCAGGGGAGCAGGGGGTTCACACACATGCTGGGGGGTCACACATATATGCACAGGGGCCACAGTGCATGCATCGGGTCACATGTGCATGCACGGGGGAACACTGGGGGGTTGGGCATACATGCATGGGGACAGGGGGAGCGCAGGGGGGGTGTACACATTGCCTTATGGATGCACATGTGTTTTCAGCACACAATGACAAAAAGGTTAGCCATCATGGATCTAGATAAGAAACGTTTTTTTTTTTTAATATTTTTTTTATTTTTTCATTTTCATAACATATGTATACTATTACATAACCAACCTCATATTGTATTATTAAATGTTTACATCAATTCATCTTACCAACAGCTCCCAAAAACCAATTATTGGCTCTTCTGCTCTCCATACACCATATTTGTACCTTATCCATCACTTTCTTCTCCCTCTCTCCTCCCCCTCCTTACTTCCTTTCATCTCCCTGTCATCCTTCCCTTCTCAACTTCCCCTTCCTCTTTCCTCCTTTCCCCCCCTTTGCCCTCTTTCCTATCCCTCTCTTCTTCCCTTCCCTTTCTCCTCTTCCCACTCTTCATCTCATTTACTTAGTGTATTTCAGCTTCTGAGCAAGCTCCATTTTATGTTGATGGTGTTTATAATTCCCTTTCAATATACACATTTAATTTTAACGTGTATTCTCCTCCTTTTTAATAAAAAAAACAATATAACAGAAAAGTATACATATATAACAGGGATGTCCAAACTTGGGAACTTTAAGACTTGTGGACTTCAACTCCCAGAATTCCCCAGCCAGCTATGCTATGCTATGAATTCTGGGAGTTGAAGTCCACAAGTCTTAAAGTTCCCAAGTTTGGACATCCCTGATATATAGTCATTGCACTTTAAAATAATAAATCTATTGTCACTGAATCCTAAAGCTCTGCACTGCCTAACAGATACTGGCTAGGGAAGCCTACACCAGTGTAAAGCTAGTAGTTTGGCATATGACAACACCTAGTTAACCTAAATTAATCTCTAAATCTAACTCTGGTTAAGTACAGTTGTAAGGGACTATTGAGAGAATTAGGGATGTAGACGAAATGAAAAGTGATAAAAAAATACCCAGAAGAAGACTCTAGCAGATATTTCTGTAGAGCTGCTCAAAAAACCTGCACGAATAAATCACATAAGTCAAACTTGACCCAAGAGTCAAACTCAACTCAAGGTCACCTCTATCTTTAAATTTGGGTTAGGGTTTTAATGAGGGGGGGAATTTATTCTCAAAGCTACTTTGTGAAAGAATGTGGCCCAGTTCATTTCAACAGGGCTCTGGAGCTTCACTTCTAATGTCGCCTCCAGCAAACGTGTCTTCCATGAAAATCTCTTTGGACAACATAAGAGTCTTCTCAAAGTAAATCATGAAGCCTTAAGGTATGAGTGCCTAAGGTCCTCATCCGGTTGTATTCTGCTTACTTCGCACAGGTCTTAGTAAGGTTTTCTGAATAAGGAGACCAAATCCAGAATGTTAATTAACAATTCTAATAGTATTATTACAGTAATTTAAAACATTGCCCTGTGGCTTGCTTTATGTGATTTAGAAGAGATACAGAAGGAAGGGTTCTACAACAGTAGAACATGTTTCAAAAAATTGAAATCTGCAAAGCAGGTCAAGATAGACTTGAGAGCAACTTTGTGTATGTGTATGTGAGCATATAAAACCATTCCCACCACACTATTCTTCATGGAAGCAAAGGTTATAAACCAAAAATCTTGGTTTTGTTTTGGTTGCTAGGCAACCCTTAAATGGAGCAACTAATTAGATTTGCACTTTGAGTCATCCCAACTAATATAATTTAAAGCAGATAAAATGAAGGGCTGCCATTCCAACATGCAACTTAGAAGAGAGCAAAGGAGATCCTGTGCAAAGGATCTCACCCAAAATCCTACAAATTAGAAAATACAGGGGAAGGAGAGGGATGTGGAAGCAGGGCAAATATAAGATTATCTCGGGAAGCTACATTAGCTCAGATGCAGTAAGGAAGAATGTCTTTAAAAGATAGGGCTTGTGGGGGATTGGAATGAAGTTAGAAGTTCATTGTTATGCAGCTGTTGGAGAGAACAGTCTAAGAGATGCGGTAATAAAAAAAAAGATGATATTAAAAGCCTATAGACACTCTCAGCAGGGATGGGTTCTGGCAGACACTACTGTCGGTTCAATTGTGTGATTGCTGCATGTTTGCAATTAAAATTGTTCTTTGCAGAACTGAAAAAGAAGATGGCGCGGTTCGAAGAATAGTTTTTTTATTTTTTCCCATTTCAAAATCATTCATTGATTTTCATTCTTATAAATGCTATTTAACATTTATCTATTCATCATTAATATCTATATACATTCTTACATATATACTGTATGATACAGTTTGGATCGCTTTCTTGCCACCCCATGTCTCCATCTTATTTTGCAACAGCCTTACTCCTACCTTCTCAAGCTCCCTTCTCTGCCTTCTATTTCCTCCTCTCATTTCTCCTCTCTTCTCCCTTTCCCCCCTCTCTTTCCTCTCTCTTTCTCTCCTCTCTTTCCTCTCTCCTTCTCTCCTCTCTTCTTTCTTATCCTCTCTCCTACTCTTCATTCCCCACCCTTACTTTCTCTACTTTACCCTTTCTTCCTTTCCCTCCTCGTCTCTCCTCTTTCCGTTGTTGCCTTTGCTTATTTATTTTCTCTGATGGGTTCTGGGGGTGGCGTTTCAGCAATCCAAACTTAAAATATATTTTTCCCTTGAAATAAATTTCTATTGAACAATAATTCACATAAACATTGAACAAAGACTGAGGAGTGTAATGCCTCCTCCAATTTTAGTCTAATTCATCCCAAGCTGATAGATCTTATACACATCTTACAGTTGTCTTATAAATCCCTAATTCTCAATATTTCTCCTACACTTCTAATAAGAGCAGAGTTTATATAGAGAAAAAGATTCAAAAATAATCATTGTAATAATTATTTCTATTAACCAAATCTTAACCGCTACTCCCATTAAAATCCGACACTCTGTTTCCCAGCCATAGGTACCAGAAATCCCAACTTTTATTAAAAAGCGATTCACTTTTCCCTTTAAGAATATATGTCATCCTGTCCGCTTCTGCACATCGTAGAATCTTATCCAGGACCTGTTGGTTCGTTGGGATTTCCTTTGACTTCCAATATTGCGCGTATGTCATACGTGCCACTGTTGTGATGTGTATTAATAAGTACCAAGCATCTTTAGGTACTTCTCTTGGCTTTATCCCCAACAGAAATATAAATGGGTCCAATTGAAAATCAAATCCTGTGATTTCTGATAACCAATTTTTGATAGTAGTCCAGTACCTTTTAACCTTCGGGCAGGTCCACCACTGGTGAAAAAGGTGCCCCTGGCAGAGTCACACTTCCAACATTTGTCAGATGTAGCAGGGAACATTTTGGAAATCCTTGCTGGGGGAAGATGGTGCTGTTGATGGTGCTGCCAGGGGAACCAGTTCAGGGGCGTGGCAGGTCTGGGTCACTGGCGGTTCCAGCGACCCAGGCCACCAAACTACTACCGGTTTGGCTGAACTGTTCCCGAACCGGTAGGGACCCACTACTGATTCTTAGTCAACCAGGGCATGGTTGTCCCAAAGGTGCTTTTTCAGGAGGTAACTGGACCTTCTTGGTTTTTTTTTTAATGTTTTGCTTCTCATCCAAAAAGCTTCTTCAGCTCTGATAGGACACTGGGGAATGGAAAGATTTATATTCCTTGCTGACAGCTGGTCATTTGCATTCCTTTAGAGCAGTGGTAGTCAAGCTGGTCCCTACTGCCCACTAGTGGGCGGTCCAGCTTTCATGGTGGGCAAAAGGGGTTTTGTCCGATACTGAAGCACTTACCTTTTTAAAATTTAATTGACTTCCCTACTTTATAAATCACCATTACTGTGGAACCGGTGGGAAGTTGGAAAATTTTTATTACTAACAGAGATACAAAAGTGGGCAGTAGGTATAAAAAGGTTGATTACCCCTGAATTAGAGGGTCCTTGAAGCACTTGGGGGTTTATCTATGTCCTCAGGTTCACCTGAGTGGTGCTCCTAGTTCCTGTAGTCTGCAATTCCCCCCCCCCCCCCATTCCTTTCCTTTCTCTGGAATTCCATAGTCTGTAGAGATTCTCAGTCATCCAGGTCATGGAATTCCAGAGAAAAAAATTGCAGACAACAGGAACCAGAAGCACTACTGTGTTAATGTAACACTGGCAAAAATAGATGAATGGGATTTGGATGCCTCAGATGCCTAGGAAAAATGTAGGCATCCGAGCAATGACCTAGTTATCTATGGGATCGCATCCTGCCCCATACATCCCTGCGGCCGATTCGCTCCCACAGAGAGGGATTTCTCCGGATGCCGTCCACTAGGCAATGCCAGCGGGCGACGCCCAGGGGAAGGGCCTTCTCTGTGGTGGGCCCAACTCTCTGGAACAACTTACCCCCCGAACTGAGAACGACCACGGACCTCCGTTCCTTCCGCAAGAAACTGAAAACCTATCTTTTCCAACAGGCCGGCCTGGCCTAGCTTACACCACCTAGCCTAGAGTCTGCAGTCAAATTGTTTTAAACTGGTTTTTTAGGGGCACTGTCTTAACATATTCAAATTTTTTAGCACAGGGATACTAATTTAATCTGGTTTTATATTTTGTATTTTGCTATGTTTATATTTGTTTTTTAAATTGCTTGTGCACCGCCCCGAGTCCCTTTCTGGGAAAGGGTGCGGTATATAAATTTACTAAACTAAACTAAACTAAACTAAGCTAAGCTAAGCTAAGCTAAGCTAAGCTAAGCTAAGCTAAGCTAAGCTAAGCTAAGCTAAGCTAAGCTAAGCTAAACTAAACTAAACTAAACTAAACTAAACTAAACTAAACTAAACTAAACTAAACTAAACTAAAAGCAAAGAAATCACCAAAACAGATATGGATACCAGCTACTGAAGGTGCAGCATGTCCCAGGGAAGACACTGATCAAAACCAGATCAGGTCCAGGAAGGCCAATATCATCTGCTATACAGCAGGTGTTTTACCAAGATATCAGGTGCTGAGGCAGTTGGTTCTTTTAGATCCAGGGACAATGAACACTCTAGTAAATAAAGGGATTGTAGCAGTGGTGGGATGCTGCCAATTGAAAGAACTGGTTCAGTGAGTGCATGCTTTGCGTGCATGTGTGCTTTGTGCGTGTGCACGCAGTGCTGAAAATGGGGCATTTAGAAGCTCAGCTGCTTACCTTCCAAGTTAGCAACTGTAAGTAAAACTGCTGGGGGTAGGGCAGGGATGTCCAAACTTGGGAACTTTAAGACTTGTGGACTTCAACTCCCAGAATTCCCCAGCCAGCTATGCTGGCTGGGGAATTCTAGGAGTTGAAGTCCACAAGTCTTAAAGTTCCCAAGTTTGGACATCCCTGTAGGGGAATCAGCTGTGCTGATGATTGAGATGAGCTAGAAAGCAGGAAATAAAGGATAGGATAGGTAGGAGGGCCCAACTGTTCGTCAAAGCTACCGGTTCGCCTGAACCAGTCCGAACTGGTAGAATCCCATCCCTGGATTGTAGGCTTTATTATTCGCTCAAGCAAACAGATGAAAAAGCCTAACATAAAAAACATACCATATTTTTGGAGTATAAAATGCACCTTTTTTCCTCAAAAAAAAAAAAGGGTGAAAATCTGGGTGCAACTTATACACTGAATACAGCATTTCGGCCTACCGAAACCCCTCCTCTTTTGCAAAAATGGACATGCAGAGGGTTTGGGAGGCTTGTAAAGTGCTCTTGAGGGCTGGGGAGGGCAAAAAAGAGCAAAAAACAGGCTGTTTTGTCCCCCAGCCCCCAGAAGCACTCTACAAGCCTCCCAAAACTCTGCATACCCAACCCCTCTTTTTTTTTTGGGGCAACAAATGAGGCGAGCAGAGGGTTTGGGAGTGCAAAAACGTTTTTTTTAAAAAAAAACCTCTTCAAAATCATGAAGTGTCTTATACTCCAGTGCATCTTATAATCTGAAAAATATGGTACATACCAAGCAATATGATACCCCAATCTCTTAAAAGCTGCCAGGCGCTCATAAGGACAGCAGAGGTACCACAAGGGTAGCCAATTTCTATAGTTCCTAGTGTTAGATTCTGTGCAGAAGCTCTGAACAAACAGCAACAACCCCATAGTTGTGATCAAAAGTGGACATCGGGTCTCCTATCATCAGGAGACTGCAAAATCTGATCTGGAGTGGCTCACTCATGACTTTGGGACGGGAATCAAAAGTCTGAGATTTTCACAGTGGGGAAATCTTTGAAGTTACAGGAAGATTCCTCACCCTTCTTTATTCAGTAATCCAGAATAATTAAAGAAGACAAGTAGGTTAGCTCAGAATAAGCTGTAAATTTCTAGACTTCTCTTATAATGAAGTAGAAATCAAAATATATCATTAAATTTGTTGAAATAACAACGATCTTCTGTCTTGCCACTACAGCAGGTCACATAACAATAAATCAAGTGCTGTTCGAATATGGAAAGTAAGATGCAATGAATGCTGTTGGCAAGGGATTAAAAAGAAAACCGTAGGGGACATTCCCCATCGAGGAATACTATCACTAAATTTGGTCCTGTAATGTTTCTCAAGCCCCTTGCAAACTAGGCTAATTTTAGAGAATAATGTGAGTAGAAGTGTCCGTATGAGAGAGAGGCGTCAGCAACCTATGTCCTATTAAATTTGTATAGGTTAGCAGATTGTCTTTAAGTGCTGTATGTCATTTTAATAATGCATATGATTATGGATTCCTATCTCTCAATTCAAAGTGTCATCATGGATCATGAGGTCTTAGCCACACCCTTTTCAGTCTCTGGATTGGGCAAAATGCACATGAGGTGAAATGAAAGTGAATGAATTAACTATAAGCAGCAATTTGTAACATAATTAAGTCCTCTGTGTAACGAGACTCGCATTCTTTCAGGAAACTTGTCCGCTAAGAGCAATGGGAATGCTCTCTGTAGAAGATGAAAAGGCGATTTTGACGATAATATGAATGCCAGAAGTGTTTACACTGAGATAGGGAAATAGGATGTGGGATAGGATGTGACAGGGAATGGTAATGGTGGATCAGCAAAAGCTTTCTCCAGTCAACTTTTTGATTTTCATAAATTGATTCTGTTTGCTCTTTGCATTAATTATCTCAGCATCATTGACAAACAACAAATTGATGGAAAATATGTATCTAATTAGAAGTTTTTAGAAAACCTGGAAGCTGGAGGACTGGAGGCTAAAACATATGAAGAAGATTTGCAGAAATTGGGTATGCATAGTTTAATAAAAAGGGCTCCTTCTGTGGAGCGCTGATAGCACTGTTCCAATAGCTAAGGGGTTGCCACAAAGAAGATGGTGGGGAGCCAACCTAATTTCCAAAGCACCTGAGGGTAGAACAAGAAGCAAGGGATGGAAACTAATCAAGGAGAGAAGCAGTCAAGAACTAAGGAGAAATTTCTGGACAGTTAGACCTATTAATCAGTGGAAGTACTTGCCTCCTGATGTTGTAGGTGCTCCAACACTGGAGGTTTTTAAGAAGACATTGAACAACGATTTGTCTGAAATGTAATCGAGTCTCCTACCTGAACAGAGGTTTGGACTAGAAGACCACCAAGATTATTCTGTTAAACCAGGAGGCTTGGAAGATGTCTCCTTCCCAACTTCTCAAATTTGCACCCCCTTCCCTTAAAAAAAAGGAGTTGACAGCTAATTGGAATTAAGTATTGTATGTAAATCTCCAAAGACTTCACCTTCCTTTCCTTTCCTTTGAAGGACAATATTGAATGACAGTTTCCCCCATTAAAATAAATGGAAATCGTAATTATGCAGAAGAAACTTTCAGCTCAACATCACTACTGGATGTTTTGGAAAAGCTGTATAACCTTTTCACTATTTTCAGCTTTTGAACATTTTGCAAGAAACCCCACTTAAAGTGAGCTTCAATAGTGAAGAGGGAATATAATCAAGTTAGGAGCAACCAAGTCAGTGAAGAAGAATGGCAACTGGTATACTAGTTCTTATTTTCCAAACATATTACTTATCACAGCTGTGATCTGCAAATTTATAACAAGGAGGATGCCATAATTAAACAACAAATAAGTGAACACCTAGAAGCAAACAAAGTAATAGCCAAAAGCCAACATGGGTTTGTCAAAAACAGATCATGCCAGACTAATCTAATTGCATTCTTTGACAAAGTGACAAAATCAGTGGACCAGAGGAATGCTGTCGATATAATTTACTTGGACTTCAGTAAGGCATTTGATAAAGTAGACCATAACCTACTATTAGATAAAGTAGAAAATTGTGGGTTAGACAGCACCACCACCAAATGGATTCGCAACTGGCTGACCAACCACACTCAACGTGTAGTCCTCAATGGAACTGCATCTACATGGAAGGAAGTATGAAGTGGAGCCCCCCAAGGCTCTGTTTTAGGTCCAGTACTCTTTAACATCTTCATCAACGATTTGGATGAGGGGATAAATGGGGAACTCATCAAATTTGCAGACGACACCAAGCTGGCAGGAATAGCCAACACTCCAGAAGATAGGCTTAGGATACAGAAGGATCTAGACAAACTTGACCATTGGGCACTATCTAATAAAATGAAATTCAATTGTGAAAAAAGTAAGGTTCTACATATAGGCAAGAAAAACAAAATGCACAAGTACAGTATAGGTGGTACCTTGCTCAATAGTAGCAACTGTGAGAGGGATCTAGGAATCTTAGTGGAGAGCAATTTAAATATGAGCCAGCAGTGTGCAGCAGCTGCCAAAAAAGCCAACACAGTTCTAGGCTGCATAAACAGAGGGAGAGAATCTAGATCACGTGAAGTGTTAATGCCACTGTATAATGCCTTGGTAAGGCCACATTTGGAATACTGCATACCGTTTTGGTCGCCACGATGTAGAAAAGACTTGGAGACTCTGGAAAGAGTGCAGAGAAGAGCAACCAAGATGATTAGGGGACTGGAGACTAAAACATATGAAGAACGGTTGCAGGAGCTGGGTATGACTAGTTTGATGAAGAGAAGGACCAGGGGAGACATGATAGCAGTGTTCCGATATCTCAGAGGGTGCCACAAAGAAGAGGGAGTCAAACTATTCTCCAAGGCACCTGGGGGCAGGACAAGAAGCAATGGGTGGAAACTAATCAAGGAGAGAAGCAATTTGGAACTAAGGAGAAATTTCCTGACAGTTAGAACAATTAACCTCTGGAACAGCTTGCCTCCAGAAGTTGTGAATGCCCCAACACTGCAAGTCTTCAAGAAGATGATGGATAGCCATTTGTCTGAAATGGTAAAGGGCTTCCTGCCTAGGCAGGGAGTTGGACTAGAAGACCTACAAGGTCCCTTCCAACTCTGCTATTGTATTGTATTGTATAATTGCAAAGGTCCTATTTCAGGATCAATACAACATCATTGAAAGCAGTGAAATCTCAATCCCTGAATCTAGTATTCTGTTGACCAGTATAGAATTCATCATAGAATAACAGAGTTGGAAGGGACCTTGGAGGTCTTCTAGTCCAACCAACTGCTTAGGCAGGAAACCCTACACCACTTCAGACAAATGGTTATCCTCTTAAAAACTTCCAGTGTTGCAGCATTCACAACTTCTGGAGGCAAGTTGTTCCACTGATTAATTGTTCTAACTGTCAGGACATTTCTCTTTAGCTCTAGATTGCTTCTCTTCTTGATTAGTTTCAACCCATTGCTTCTTACAGTTACAGTTTATTGGATATGTATACCGCTCCTGTCTCCAGATGGACTCAGGGCGGTCCTTCTTGTCCTACCCTCAGGTGCTTTGGAGAATAGCTTGACTCCCTCTTCTTTGTGGCAGCCCCTGAGATATTGGAAGACTGCTATCCTAGTCCCTCTTTTAATTAAACTATGCATACCTGATTCCTGCAACTGTTCTTCATATGTTTTAGCCTCCAGTCCTCCATCCTCCATATATTTAGATCTGATGTTATCCTCATCCAACTGCATACTAAACATTCAAGGTTATCTTCTTTGTAGTTACGTGATAAGGACAGAAGACCTGGCTCTCATCAGCCCACTAGTCCAAATATATTTTGCCATACATTATAAACATCTGAATATCTTATAGAACTTACCTACCATCCCTGTCCTAATGTTTCTTTTTATTCATATCCACTTCATGTATCCAAAATCATGTTTATACTTATATACATTATCTAATACATGCTTGATTTAAAAAAAAACCTTAGTAGGAAGCCATTGGTCTAGGCCCAGAAAACTAGTCTTCCAGTACTACTTTCTGGAATTGATTTGACAGAAAGGATAAGAACCACAGCAAAACATTGCCCTAATTCCATTAAATCATCCAGAAAATTAATGGCATTGAACTCCACCAACATATCCAGAAGTACAAGCAGAGTGGCATTCCCCTATTTAACTTTTGGCATGTGCCATTCACCAAGATGTCCAAAGCTGTCTAACACCATGTCCAGAAGAAAACCTAACCAAAATGCTTTGAAGTAATTAGTAAAATAGTGAAACATAATTATTTGGTGTGATGTAAGACCACCGCCTTCTTATTCATCTTTTCCCAAAGTTGAATATTTAATAGGGTTCATAATCATTGTCCAGGTCAAAGTGGGATTTGCTCAAAAAAGGCATCAAAGCTAGTTCCTTTGGGCAAAAGGCGACATATCTTCTCCCCTCTGGGAGGCATTGATCGTCTCTCCTAATCAGAGAGACAGTCCTGTCGCATATGATTTAATTAGCCATGATAGGAGTCGGAGTCTTCATCTCTCAGCATACCTTGCTCATATCCTCAAGATCTATGAGCTCCAAACATCAAAACTATCAGGACAAAAAGTTGTCATTTGTGTTTTACATTTTTTTTCTTGCCAAGATTTCACTAGCATGATGCAGAAAATTCAGAGTGAAGTATAAGGGAAGCACAAGATAGGAAGGATGCTCCCCATCCCCTGGCATCCTGCTCCCTTCTTCCCCATCTTTTAATTGTAAATTATTGGCTAATATGTATTGTTTCAGTGGTGGCTTTTGGCTTTTAATGTTTATAAGCCACCTGGAGTCAAGTAAATAAATAAATAAATAAATAAATGGCCATCTTTTTTTTTTACCTCCTTTTGAGTGTCAGTTTGTGATTTTAGCATTGTTTCCTACTTTCCCAAGAAAATGAATGACAGCCTTTCCCAAGAAATAAGGTAATTACAATGATTATACTAGCAGGTTCCAAGTTTTAAAGCAGGATAAGCAAATCCCAGCTTATGGGCCACATGCAGCAATGTGCACCACTAATACCTTCCCACCATAAAAATGTTATTAAACCAGGTGGCAGTCTGTTCAGTGACACAGTTATAGGTGCTTCTTTGTGAAAATGAAAACAAAAAGAAGTATATGAATCCTTCAAAAGGTGGACGAGTTTTGGTTGGGGTGTAAATTTTCTCCAATTATTTTTGACTGGGGGCTATGAAAGCAAATTTAGTACCAATAGGTGCCTGGGTGCAATCCTAAAACAACTGGAGCACCACTTGAATAATATTGGATATATTGACAAATTCACGATCAGTTATTTGCAAAAGGCAGCTTTACTTGGATCAGCCTCCATCCTGGGAAGAGACCTCTAACACCATCAGCTATTAACATCTACCTATCCCAGGTCCTTGGGAAGGATTCGATAGGTGGACAAAAATGCCAAATCCAGTCTGACTGTGCGATGAACCATAAAGTAATAATTTCAATCTGAAGAAGTTGCAATTTGCCAGTAATGAAAAATTGGTGGGAACATATGGTGGAAAAAGTAGTAAAAAATTAGCAGGTTAAAATATTGTGCAATTTCCAAATACAAACTGATAAAATCTTGGTGCATACCACACCAGATTTAACTGTGGGATGTTACTTAGAAAATACGATAATTACATGTTCATTTAAAAGATGAACAAAGTGTTCATCTGTCAGTTACTGCATATATTATGCCAATACTTTGCAACATTCTAAGTTCTTGGGGCTCAGTGACTAAGCCGCTGAGCTTGTCGATCAGAAGGTTGGCAGTTCAGTGGTTCAAATCCCTAGTGCCATGTAACAGAGTGAGCTCCTGTTACTTGTCTCAGCTTCTGCCCAACTAGCAGTTCGAAAGTATGTAAAAAATGCAAGTAGAAAAATAGGAACCACCTTTGGTGGGAAGATAACAGCGTTCCATACACCTTCAGCATTTAGTCATGCCGGCTACATGACCATGGAGAAGTCTTTGGACAGTGCTGGGTTTCTGGCTTAGAAATGGAGATGAGCCCCCTAGAGTCAGAAATGACTAGCAGATATGTGCGAGGAGAACATTTACCTTTATGTTAAGTTCTTGGGAAGAACTTGATGTGAATGAACACCAAAATCAAGGCCAACTAATGAACTGGCAGCCTTGATTTCACATTATTTGATTTTCCTCCTCCTCCTCCTCCTCCTCCTCCTCCTCCTCCTCCTCCTCCTCCTCCTCCTCCTCCTCCTCCTCCTCCTCCTCCTCCTCTCTCTCTCTCTCTCTGTCAGTCAATTGAAAACGACAGTTTTACATCCTATGGCAGTGATGGCTAATCTTTTTTGGATCATGTGCCAAAAGCAGGGGGAGTGCAGGGGGTGACACCCCCCTCCACGCATGCATGCATGACCAGTGCCCCCTGCTTTTGGCACACTTTTTTCACTTTTCCCAGGCTCCAGAGGCTTTCTAGGAGCCTGGGGAGGGCAGAAACTGCCCCATCCACCCCATGGAGGCCCTCCGGAGGGTGAAAAATGGCCCTATGGGCAACCCGGAAGTTTGGCAATGGTGACTTCTGGTTTGCCCTTAGGGCTGTTTTTCACTCTCCGGAGCATGAAAAGCGGCCCAATGTGCAAACTGGAAGTTTGTTCCCAAACTTCCGGTTTGCACATTGGATGGTTTTTTGAGGGAAACCTCTGGATGGTGAAAAACGGCTGAAATAGAATGCCAAAGTCAGCTGGTCAGCACGCACATGCACACTGGAGCTGACAGGGCAATGCCAGGCATGCCCTAACAAATGGCTCCACCTGTGGTATGCATGCCAGAGGTTCGCCATCATGGTCTTATGGCATTGTCTTTAATATTATTAACCAACAACATCTTTCTATCCAAGATCCTTGGGAAGGATTTGGTAAGTAGACAAAATGCCAAATTCAGTCTAAATATCTGGTTGACTATGTGATCAGTCATAATAATAGCAATGGGGAGAAATTTGTGCATGGTGTCTTCCTTTAGAAATGAATGTGAGTGTAACAACCCAGCCAGACGGCCGACTGTTAGAAAGATGATTTTACAACAGAAGATAGACACTCTCATGCAAATGCAACACTACATTTCATCCCCAAGAATTTATCTTCTTTGTAATAAATTTCTTGAGCAATTCTCTTTCATCAAACTGAAAAATATAGCTTTTCCTCAGTACTAGTCCTGAAACACAGATGCGATTATTGTCTCTTAGGCAGGAACATATGAAAAGCTCTTTGTTTGCCAAGATATTGATAAGGCTGCTTCCTGAATACAGATCACCCAGCCTGTATAGAGATTCAGGTAATTAAATTCCATAGCAATAGAGTTGGAGATCACCGTTTGAAGCATGTTAACTGAGCCCATGAATATGAGCATCAGAAGACAAAAAAAGCTGCTTAGGTAGATAGAGGTAATAGATGCTAAGCTTTGCTTTCTGATTTCTTGCTAATTATTCACCTACTTTTAAATGGCAGTCTCTGTGGTAGATTAACAGATTAACGGAGTTGGAAGGGACCTTGCAGGTCATCTAATCCAACCCCTCCTGCCCAAGCAGGAGACCCTACATCTGCCTCTACCTAGGATTGAACTCACAATCTCCTGATTGGGAGGCAAGAGTTTCACCTCTAGGCCACAGCAGCTGTAGTCGTCATTCTAGAAGACCAGATTTACCTGCTTTCTGCTGTAATCCATGACCAGGACCTCTCTTTCAAAGACGCTTCCGTAATGCGACATGTGTTGTGTCTCATGTAGTTAGGCATTACTAGGACTGAAGGGATTTCTTCCCATAGTCAGAACAAATGTTCCCATGTCCTACTCAAAAGCCTTAAGGGTATGATTCTCTAAAGCACCTGAAGGCAGAACAAGAAGCAATGGATGGAAAGTAATCAGGAAGAGAAACCAACCAAGAATGAAGCAGAAATTTCCTGACAGGTAGAACAATTGATCTGTGGAACAACTTGCCTCTGGAAGTTGTGGGTGCTCCAACACTGGAGTTTTTTAAGAAGAGATTGGACAACCATTTGTCTGAAATGGCATAGGGCAGTGATCGCAAACCTTTTCATTGCTGCATGCTGAAAGCTTGCACGTGCTCGCCCATAATGCAATGCACGTGCGCCCCTCTGTGCACCCTGCTCCCACGCATGAGTGTGTGACCCCATGTGCCCTCCCTGCCTCCCCACATGCATATGTGACCCCATGCATGTGCCCCGTCCCCATGCATGCACATGCAACCTCTGCACATGCGTACCCCCACCCCTGCACATGTGCATGTGATCCCTCTGGGCTCCCCCTTCCCCCACTCATGCATGCACATCTCCTGCATGCCCCCTGGCCCCCTATACATGTGCGGCAGAGACCTAAAAACCAGCTGGCTGGCAGGAGGCATGCACAGTGGAGCTGAGGTGGGGGTGTCGGCTCACATGCCCCCTGAGAGGGCTCTGCGTGCCACCTGTGAAATACATGCCATCATGGCTATAGGGTTTCCTGCTTGAGCAAGAGGTTGGACTTTCCTGCTTTCTTCCAAGGTCTCTTCCAACTCTGTTATTCTGTTATTAAATAATATAACACAATCCAAGCCAAAGATTTCCATCAAAGACCTGGAAGGAGATTTGCACTAATATAGAAAAAAGCAGAATGTTAATCAGATTTCCAGTTCCCTTCTTTTACCAAGGTGGATAACAGTATTCCTAGTTACTTCTCAACCTCATGCTTCTCTGCTATTCCTCCTAGCTATGGTATTCTACCTCTGCATTTCATTTGCACAGGTCTGCCTCCCTTCTGCTTCTTTGTCTTGGAGGCTTCCTTTTTCTAGAGTTAACCTGGCAGAGAGCTGAGATTTTACTCCCTCTCTCCTTTTTGGCCAGCATCGTAGTTTCCTTACTGTTCTTCTGCTTTCATGGTCTTATCCTCAGTGCCACTGACTTAAAAAAACAACAACAAGCTAAACTGCCCAGGTTTTTGCAGTTCCATCACCATATGGCTTCTCTCTTTTCGCCTTGATTATCTGGTATGTTTCCAAGCATTCTGTGACATCATTGTAGTGCAAGGGTGGATAAATTGAACAAGTTTGGACTAGCAGTTCTGATCCCAAAGAAGTAGAAGGAAATCAACCAAACAATCTGTCAGGCCTGCAGCCATCTTTACTTTTGGATCTTTGGCCTGGCACACTTTCTATTATTCTGCTATGCATTTTCTATTGTGAGAAAATGGGAGGGGGGGATTGTATGGAGTTAGATGATATGTAGCCATAACAACATTCTTTCTAGAAAGCCAAGGTCATCCTTTCTCTTTGCATCTCTGCATCTGACTGGAACTGGATGGGTGGAACTGCCAGCATGGCAGTGGAAGATTGGACCATGTGATGGACTTGTGGGTCTAGGGCAAGATCTTGAACTTTCAACTGAGTGGGGGAAACTGGGAAGCTTTCAGATTCGGGTTTTCCCAGATGTGCCAACATGGCTCTCTTAATAAATTGGAACTTTGAGGAATGCTTTGCCTCGGACTCTAATTTAATTTTGGATGCCATTCGGCATCCTGACAAAATCTTCTAGAGCTGCTGCAGCTGCCTTTCCAAAGCCTGGTTTCAAGTTGGGAATTATTGTTGTTATCTGAATGTTTCAGCAATAGGGCGTCCGCTGGCTTATATGTGGCATTCTTGAATAGATGTGTTGATTTGTTGTGCTGATTTTGCTATGGATATGATTGCTGCTAATGTACCCTTTTTATGTTATTATGCTGTTAGCCACCATCACGGTCCCTCCAGGTCAGAAAGGCAAGATCAAAATGGCATAATTTAATAAATACATACTAATTTGTTGCTTATAATACTTGACCTGGAGGGTAAGAAACAGGATTGAATTGTGGGTGGCGACCGAAAGACATTTCTAATGGGAGGCAATACGGCCACTCAGCTTACTTCTCTTTCAGAAAACAAAATAGCTGTTCCTCTGAAGAAAACTCCAACCAGGGCTAAAGAAAAGCATCCGGGACATGCAAACTTAGATTTTATTTTGCTATTAATAGATTTTCTTTACAATGTTGATGTCTAGCAAGTTCCTGATACAGGATAATCTGCTAGCATTAAAATCTGACCATCACAGGATGGCAAATGCCATCAACAGAATTTGTTGAGAGTGTATGATTTTGCCCAGAATTAATTTTTTTGGGGGGTGGGGGGGTGTCAAGGGCCAAACTCCTTAACTCAGGGGTCTCCAACTTTTGCAACTTTAAGTCTGAAGGACTTCAGCTCCCAGACATCTCCAGCCAGCTTTGCTGGCTGGTGAATTCTGGGAGCTGAAGTCCTTCAGACTTAAAGTTGCAAAGGTTGGAGACCCCTGCCTTAACTCAAGCAGGCAACAATGTGCAGCACTCGAACAGTGTGCAGCCACTGCCAAAAAAGCCAATTCAATCCTAGTTTGCTTTAATAAAGGGATACAACCAAGATCACATGAAATTCTAATTCCACTACACACAGCCTTAGTAAGACCACACTTTGAATACTGCATCCAGTTCTGGTCACCAAAATATCCAAAAGATGCTAAGATACTGGAAAGAGTGCAGAGAAGAGCAACAAGCATGATTAGGAGACTGGAGTCTAAAACATACAAAGAATGGTTGCAGGAATTGGAAATGCCTAGTCTAATGAAAAGGACTAGAGGCGACTTGACAGGAGTGGGCTGCTGTGCGTTTGGGAGAACCTCTAGCTAAAATTCTGTGCAGTTTGGAGAACCTCCAAATCCCACTCCTGGCTGGCCCCATCCCTTCCGCCCCAACCAAGAGTCCCCATGCCCCTCCCAGGAGTCCTCATGCAGCCCATTTTGGATGCAGGTAAGTGCAGGGCGCACACAGAGGCTCAGGAAGGGTGAAAAAGAGGCCTACCAAAAGTTTGGGGAGGCCAGAAAAGGGCCCATTTCCAGCCTCCAGAGAGCCTCCAGAGCCTGGGGAGGCCATTTTCACCCTCCTGGAGGCTCAAGAAAACCCTCCAGAGCCCAGGGAGGGCAACCCCCCCCCACCATGGTGCAGGAGGCTGACTAGGCTATGCCTAATATGGCCAGAGCCCACCCAGCAACCAGGCAGAGAACCTCTTACTAAAAATTTTGAAGCCCACCCCTGTGACATGATAGCAGTGTTCCAATATTTGAAGGGCTCCTACAAAGACGAGGGGGTCAAGTTAAAGCACCAAAAGGCAAGACAACAAAACAATGGATGGAAACTAATTTCCTGACAGTTAGAACAATTAACCTCTGGAACAGCTTGCCTCCAGAAGTTGTGAATGCCCCAACCCTGGAAGTCTTTAAGAAGATGTTAGATAGCCATTTGTCTGAAATGGTATAAGGTTCCTGCCCACGCAGGGGGTTGGACTAGAAGACCTACAAGGTCCCTTCCAACTCTGCTATTGTATTGTATTGTATTGTATTGTATTGTATTGTATTGTATTGTATTGTATTGTATTGTATTGTATTGTATTGTATTGTATTGTATTGTATAATCATGGAGAAAAGCAACATAGAATTAAGGAGAAAATTCCTAATGGTGAGAGCATTAGGAGCAACCAATTGAATGGCTTCCTTTCGGAAGTTGTGGGCGCTCCATCACTGGAGGCTTTCAAAAAGAGACTGGACAGCCATTTGTCTATATAGGGTTTTCTGCTCAAGCAGAGTGTTGGATTAGAACAGTGGTGTCAAACACGATTTCATTGAGGACCACATCAGGGTTGTGTTTGACCTCGGGGGACCTGGGTGGCATGGCCAGGGTGGGCGTGGCCAGCTCGATGTCACTCATGTCGGGGGCACCTGTGGGTCCCAAGTGCTCTGCCAGCAAAAATGGGCTCCTGAGTTCCGTTTTTGGATGCAACAACATTCCTGAAACTCTGCGCCAGCAAAACCGGAGTTTGGGAGGCCACTCGTGGGCAGCCCTCCTGAGTTCTGTTTTCACTGGCAGAGGCACTGTGGGTGGGTCCTTTGCTGTTTCCAGGGGAGCCCTACGGACCAGATCTAAGCACCAAAGGTGGGTTGCTCTCGGTTCGGCCGAACCATTAGTGGTGGCGCCAGGTGGCTCCGCCCAGACGCTTCTGCGCATGCAGAGAAGCATTGCATGCATGCAAGCACAAGCAAACCAGTAGTAAACTGGTTAGCAAACCAGCACTGCTAAGCACCCTGCAGGTCGAATCCCAGGGGTGAAATCCAGCAGGTTCTGACAGGTTCTAGAGAAGCAGTAACGGAAATTTTGAGTAGTTCGGAGAACTGGCAAATGCCACCTCTGGCTGGCCCCAGAGTGGGGATGGAATGGGGATTTTGCAGTATCCTTCTTCTGCCATGCTCACCAAGCCACACCACGGCCACCAAGCCATGTCCACAGAACCAGTAGTAAAAAAAATTGAATTTCACCAATGCCGAATCTGGCCCTCAAGCCTTGAGATTGACACCCCTGGACTAGAAGATCTTCAAGGTCCCTTCCAACTCTGTTATTCTTTGTTCTAAGATTGATACAGATGTGCTTTAGTGAACTTGGGGGAACAGAGTCTTCAGAATTGAGATTAAAAATCTTCCATCCCTCCTTTGTTAGTAGCTCCATCAGGGTTGGATTCCTTTGGAGCTTCCAAATCTCTTTTTCCCAGAAGGTTTGCATTTTTGCTGTCTTAAGGTTGCCGCTTAATTGACAACTGACCCTTGCAGATGCTGGCAGACAGGCTCAAATGGGAGAGTGGAAAGTAGCACAGGAGCCTGCAATTTTTCTCAGCCATCCCCTCTTCCACACCATCCAGAGGAGGACAAATTCATTCAACGTCCCATTGCTGCCTTTATCACCGAGCAGCCTGTCCTTGAAGACAAGCAGGTCATGTATATTTATAACAGGAGACTCATTCATTTAGCAATCAAAAACAGTCATGGGAGGGAGAGGAGAGAAAAAAACCCCACAGCTCGCTTGAAAACGTTCCATTATGAATAGTATTTTTTCCCCCAAAAAAAGATTGAAAAAGAAACTCCTTTAAAAAGCATTCCCTCGGGGTGTTTCATCATCTGAGCCTGAATTTAAATGATAGCTTATTATTACTCACACTTCTGATTTAGAAATAGCTTCCCATACGCATTACAGCCTCATATAAAATACTGAACAATTTGTCAGCAACAGGCCCCAGAATGTTGAAAGGAAACTGTTCTTAATTCTTCTTTTTATTTATGTAGGAGCTGGGAATCCCTGCTTTCCCAAGGAGACAGACCGCACAATGATTTGGAACAAGAAGAGAACCAGTAGCTCAGAGGTGGGCTGCTGGGGGTAGAGCCCAGTACAGTCGTACCGGTAGTGGCTCGTTTGGCCCACCCGCTCGCCCATGCTCTATAACTGTTTTTATGGCAAATGGCAAGTGTGCATGCATGCACAGTGCGCGGTGCCTGCACGACTCCCAACAAGCAGCTGGTTGTTGGTGGGTTGCGTATGCACGCACAGCGCAAGTCAGGCGTGTACATGAACAGAACGCGCAAATGTGTGATTAGCATACTGGAAGTGACAGTAAGAGCAACCCACCACTGAAGTAGCTCAGCATGTTACTCACTTAGAAGTATTTAGATCATTATTTTTCAACTTTGGCAGCTTGAAGAGACGTGGACTTCAATTCCCAGAATTCCTCAGCTCAGCCCAACTGAGGCATTCTGGAAGTTGAAGTCCTCGCCTCTTAAGGTTTCCAAAGTAGAAGAACACTGCCTTAGATATTCCCCACCAGTTTAGATGCCAAACTGGGGGAAGGGATGAAGTGTCCTTGAGCCAGGTTCAAAGGTCAGATCTGGGTTTGTGTCTTTCTTCTGTCATTTGCTCTTCCAACTCAAATGACTAACACCAGTGGTGAAATTCACTTTTTTTTTTTACTACCAGTTCTGTGGACGTGGTTTGGTGGGTATGGCAAGGGAAGGATACTGCAAAATCTCCATTCTCACCCCACTCTGGGGCCAGCCAGAAGTGGTATTTGCTGGTTCTCTGAACTACTCAAAATTTCCGCTACCAGTTCTCCAGAATCTGCTGAATTTCACCCCTGACTAGCGCTATGCTGAGAATTTCATCTGTATGTTTTTAAAGATCATTTTCATTTAGCTTGATGGGAAATAAATTGCTTTTGAGCCATTGTTTTTCCTGCGAGAGGAACATTTGGGTGACATGGGTAAATCATGGGAGTCGGCCACTTACTTTAGTAATGAGGTCTATATGATGTAGGTGTCCCTATCCCTATCCCTATCCCTATCCCTATCCCTATCCCTATCCCTATCCCTATCCCACCCTAGCCTATCCCTATCCCTATCCCTATCCCTATCCCTATCCCTATCCCTATCCCTATCCCTATCCCTATCCCTATCCCACCCTAGCCTATCCCTATCCCTATCCCTATCCCTATCCCTATCCCTATCCCTATCCCTATCCCTATCCCTATCCCTATCCCTATCCCTATCCCTATCCCTATTCCTCCCTATCCCTATCCCTCCCTATCCTATCCCTATCCCTATCCCTATCCCTATCCTATTCTAAGGGAATTGGCATACAGACTTGATTACAGAATGTATTGAGTTTTGAGCTTCTGTGCCAGGCTTTATTTTATTTATTTATTTGATGTTTATTACTGCTTATAAATAACTCGAGGTAACAAACATACAACAAGAAGAACCCTAGGAGATGGGTTGGGCTCAGTGAGAAGGACTGGCCCAAAGTCATGCAAATGTTTTTTTCATATCTAAGGTGGGACTAGAACTCATGGCCTTCTGGTCCCACTTTTCACCCAAATATTCATGTCCAAACAAAACCATAGCATAGATCAGGGGTGTCCAAACTTGGGAACTTTAAGACTTGTGGACTTCAACTCCCAGAATTCCCCAGCCAGCTATGCTGGCTGGAGAATTCTGGGAGTTGAAGTCCACAAGTCTTAAAGTTCCCAAGTTTGGACACCCCTGGCATAGATGATTTACAGTCTAAACTTTACAGCCTCCAACTCCCCCACCCCACCCCACCCCACCCCAAGGGATTGGTCTCTATCAATTCCTGCTTCCACTAACTCTGAAATACTCTCAAACTGTGAAAATCCCCTTGTGACATTAAGGAGAAGATGGTGGGGTTATTTTTTATTATTAATTCTGATCATCTTAAAATATGTTTAAATATTCCTACCAGAACAGCTTTCATTTAAATTTCAGATTTGGAAACAAGAGTTTCATATGCCATTCACTTTGAATCTGCTGATAAAATCTAATATAAGAATGAAAAAAAAAATTCAAAAGTAAGATGACAGGAGAGAAAAAGTAAGATTTATGTCAGAGATTTACTTCAGAGAGGGACTGGAAAGCTTTTCTTATTTGTTTTCCGATGTAATTAATGTTCACATATAGATTAAAGATTACAAAGAATACAGTGAGATAAATTGGTTCCTTTGCATTAGGTTAATTGTGAGCATGTCTTTGAATCTCAAATGAAGCCTTCAAATGCCAGCTTGAAATCACCAAGATGACATTTGAGAATGTGGTTTCTTAAATCTGTATCTCGATCTTTAAACTGCAGGAAAAAAAGTGAGAATAGTCAGTATAAGGTTGAAAGCACAGACTGAAGCCCATTCCCACCTCATAGAAACAATAATATTGTGATATGAACTGTAATCAGTGGTGGGTTCCTACTGCTTCAGACCAGTTCAGCTGAAGCAGTAGTGGTACAATTTTAATTGTACTGCACATGCGCATCTGGCGCACTACTAGCAAAACCCGTCCCTGACTGTAATCAATGTACATATAGCAATAGCAATAGCACTTAGACTTATATACTGCTTCACAGTGCTTTTACAGCCCCTCTCTAAGCTGTTTACAGAGCCAGCCTATTGCCCCCAACCATCTGGGTCCTCATTTTACTGACCTTGGAAGGATGGAAGGCTGAGTCAACCTTGAGCCTGGTGAGACACAAACTGCAGGCAGCCAGTGATCAGCAGAAGTAGCCTGCAGTACTGCATTCTAACCACTGCACCACTCTTGAACATAAGGGATATCTTCAAAAGGTGTGGTTGAACTTCACACAATGCCTGAAGTTTCTAAGTTTAGAGTCCCAGGTTAGATGTACTGAACAATTTTTTTAAATATGATTTTTAAAGTTTCAAGGCTGAGCTCTTTCTGGTACTTATCAGCATTCTAAATAGCGCCTCTTATTAGTTTGTTTCTTTGAATTTCTATTTCCAAACTGCCCACTGCTCTTAGGGGGATCATTTTTCTCAAGAAGCATTGTTCACCTGCCTGCACCTCCACTTGGTGGCATTGAGGTCCTTTTGATGTAAGAAGCTAGTTTGTTGTCTCAAAGGTACTCCTCCCCCCACCTAAAGGCCACTGGATTTCCTTTACTTTTTTCCTTGAAGACATTTTGCTTCATTGGTTCTGGCAGGGTGTTGGGGGCAGATGGAAGGATTAGTATCCTTCCATCCCTCCCACCATCCTGCCAGAAATGATGAAGCTTCTTGGATGACAAGCAAAACATCTTCAAGGAAAAAGCAAAGAAAGTCCAGTTGCCTTTTTTGGGGGGAAGGGGGAAGCACCTTTGAGACAACTATGACCTGGATGGCTGAGAATCTCCATAGATATTAAGCTAGATTGTTGTTCAAGATCATGAAGCACAAAGATTGTTACAGCTTCACTTAGTATACGATCATAAATCTTTCTGTAGAAACCGACACTCAGGAGATGTCAGCAGAAGAAGAATCAAGGGCAAGGCTCAAGATACCCAATTTGTGTTAATTACAGACGTGAGAAGCCCTAATAATGAAGTTCGGTTATCATCTACCATGCAGATTCTACCATGCCGCTTGCCCTATTATCACCCTTCTCTCCTGCTTTTTGTTACACACATTTCTGGCCAGTCCTATGGTTTTATGAGTCCCATTTATACTGAAAGCATTTGCTTTTCTCTGGCCTCTTTGAGCAAACAGTCAAGCTTCTCTCACTAGCTGTAATCCACTGTTTACAAGTGAGAGTGATTGGAGATGTTACAGAAATGGATCTTGCACAGGTCTGGTAAAGAGAATTGGAATTTGTGAAGGGATAATGCATAGACAGTCTGCCTCTCCTTAATTTCCCTTAGGCACTTGTTAGAAGAACAGCTGGAATATTTCACTCAGTTATGAGCACACCAGTTCTATAAGTTACAAACTTTAATGAAATTGAGCTTTATTTGTCTTCGCTTTAACTCAAACACTCATTTCTCCAACACTTTGCCTGACTCTTACAATCAAAGTTGGCCAAAAAGTTTGGGGATCCACTAAGTTGAGAAGTTGGAAACTTGCTTCCAGTCCTTTATAGTCTTGCCAGTTGTTGGGTTAATTGTCTTCTAGAATACAATTCTTTGTCCATTTTAAATGTTTATCTCTCCAGTCAGTATCCACACTTTTCAAGGACCAGTATCCACACTTTTCAAGGACCTGTCAAGGAGATTGTTATCCTGTCCCCAGCAGTTGTCAATTTTTAAGAAAATGTGAATGTTGCTTTCTTGCTTCCAGATAATCACAACTTGAAATGAGGTCAAGTGTATGTCCTCCTATGTTTGTTGGACTAGATATTACCTGGGTCAAACCCATGGTTGTCATGGAAGCTATGAGCTATCTGAGCCCTCTCAGAATCCACATGCAAGCCATGGAAATTGAAGTACCCAAAACCTGATGTAAGACAGATCCTGAAGCTCTTGCTGGGCTGCTTAGCAACCTGTGTCAGGACCTGGTAAGAAGAATGCATCTTTTTTTTAACCCCCTTTGGTTGTCTCACCAGTGTTTGTGATCACTGATGTAGTATCCTCCTCTTGGATCATCTGCTTTAGACCCATGGTGGTGCAATGTTAGAATGCAGCATTGCAGCCTGCCACAGCCAGGAATTTCATCCTGACCAGCTCAAGGTTGACTTAACCTCCCATTCTTCTTCCCAGGTCAATAAAATGGGGACCCACATTGTTGGGGGGAAATATGCTGACTCTATAAATCACTTAGAGAGGGCTGCAAAGCACTAAGAAGCAGTATATAAGTGTAAGAGCTATTACGATTTAGTGTTATCATTCCTTCCTAAATGGTCCATTCCATTTAGCAGTAATGGAAGATAAGAGAGAAGTCTGTAAATGCTCCATGATAGTAAAGACTGGATTCCACAGATGTATTCTTTATCATTTTTTGAAATCTTTATATTGTAAAAACAATGCATGGAACAATGTTGTATATGATTTAGATTTAGATCTACTCGCCTTGCAGCTTGATTATTACAATGTGGTCTACACAAGGCTGCCTCTGAAGACTATCTGGAAGCTTCAACTGGTCCAAAATGCGGTGGTGCAAACAGCGATGTGCATGCTTTGGTATGCCCATGTAACCTCTCTATTTCATATGCTTCACTGGGTTTTCTTCCAGGTACAGCTCAAGATCATTATTTGTAAAATCCTACATAACATAGGGTCTGGCTACTTGGGGGATCACCTGACTCCCATAGCATCTGCCTGACTTGTTCAATCTGGCAAGGTTGCACACTCTAGATTCTATCAATTAAAAAGTGTCATCCATTGGGACTTTGTCTTCTTTGCTGCAATGCTTGCCCTCTGGAATGAGGTTCTTCCTGAGATCTGGATGGCTTCCATTCTGCTATTGTTTAGAAGAATTGTGAAAACCTGGCCTTTACCTTAGGCTTTAGCAAGGAAGAGTGAGACCCCTTCCTTGCTTCATCACACTTGCCATTTTTGATCTTTTATTGATTTTATTGTAATTTCTTTCTTTGATTACCATGAGCTGTTTTTGAGAGATGGGCAGCATACAAATATAAATCGTCATCATCATCATCCCTCCTCCTCCTCCTCCTCTTTCCTCTTCCTCCTCCTCCTCCTCTTTTTCATCATCATCATCATCATCATCATCATCATCATCATCATCATCATCATCCAAAAATGCTGGCGAGATTCTTTACAGTTTGGACTAAGAGATCTTCAGTAGGCTTCAGTGATAACATTAGTTGGGATGACACTTTCCTTAAATGAATAGATATGTGACCGCAGGATATTCACAAGGAATTTGTGGGTTCAGAAGGGCTTTGCCAGTTTCAATTGGTGGACCACTTGTAGTCTACTTGGAGCAGAAGTCCCTGACCAAGGTAATTGATCCACTCATCGCTACCCACTTGTGCTACCATGGCAGGGACTTCTTCAGATTTTGAAGACAACTGGAAACTTCAGTTAGTTGAAATAAAGCAAATCACAAATCAGTGAATCAGTTGTAGATTCTATTACCATTAGAAGATTATTATTGTTTTAGTCTGCATTATATATTTTTACTGATGTGTGCCAGCATGAGTCAATATGGAAGAGTTTATAAAGTCAGAAAAAATTGAGTTTGGCTCTGAGGAAATTTTATTTTTACAGATGCTACTTTGCTAGAAAAAAAACTTCCCACATATATTCCTGTCTATTACAATGTAGAAAATTAGGTTACAATAATAATATTGTTGCAGGGGGTTGGACACGCAGGAGGTTGGACTAAAGACCTACAATGTCCCTTCCAACTCTGCTATTGTATTGTATTGTATTGCTAACAGCATTTCATGTAAATTTCAAAATAGGATTTTTATTCAAATTATTGATTTGGCCTTTGGAAAAAAAAACCTAGAGAATTAAAAGGAACGTGTGAGGCCAATATCCTCATCACTAGCAAATTAAAGGATCCAAATTTGAATGACATTTTTTAAAAACTAAACTTGTTTGGCTTTTTCTCTTGTGTATATTGCACATTATATAAAAATGGCCTTATGAAATTGTATTGTAGAAACACAATTGTATTAACTGTAAAGATTGTATTCCCATTTTGTAGCCTAAAAATACATTCTGCAAACAGTATTTTGAAATGTCTCTTTTAACAATCGAGTATGGTTTAATTTTGTCTTTTAAATATATGTATATGCTTACAAATATACATAATATATTTGTATAATATAAACATAATATACTTTAATTATTTCACTTGAACATATATATTATTGTCCTGTTCAAAAAAATGCAAAATGCACTTTGTACCTGATGAGAGAAAGCAAATTCCACTTTACTGCTGTAGTTATGATTTTGTGATATGATTTAAATGAATTAAATTGTAAATGTTCAGACTCCCCCCCCCCCTCTACTTGGCATGTCAGACATGTTGATGCAGTTGTAAAATACAGATTATTAGTTATTTATCAACTGGGGTTATAAATCTTAGTAGTCTCATAGCTGCAGAAATAATGTGCATGACTGTTTAATGGGGAGTATAAACATGCTCAATGCAGACTCCAGAATAAAGTGAGTCCATGTTTTCATACAATACAATACAATAGCAGAGTTGTAAGGGACCTTGGAGGTCTTCTAGTCCAACTCCCTGCCTAGGCAGGAAGCCATATACCGTTTCAGACAAATGGCTATCTTCTTAAAGACTTGCAGTGTTGGGGCATTCACAACTTCTGGAGGCAAGCTGTTCCACTGATTAATTGTTCAACTGTCAGGAAATTTCTCCTCAGTTCTAAGTTGCTTCTTTCCTTGATTAGTTTCCACTCATTACTTCTTGTTCTACCCTCAGGTGCCTTGGAGAATAGTTTCACTCCCTCTTCTTTGTGGCAACCCCTGAGATATTGGAACACTGCTATCATGTCTCCCCTGGTCCTTCTTTTCATTAAACTAGACATACCCAGTTCCTGCAACCGTTCTTCATATGTTTTAGCCTCCAGTCCCCTAATCATCTTGGTTGCTCTTCTCTGCACTCTTTCTAGAGTCTCCACATCTTTTCTACATCTTGGCGACCAAAAGTGAATGCAGTATTCCAAGTGTGGCCTTACCAAGGCATTTTAAAATGGTAGTAACACTTCACGTGATCTTGATCTGACTAAACATGATCTGACATGTGATATACTGATTAAATTGCTTCATCTGGGGAGATTCAGATCGGGGTGGGTTCCTACATGAACCAGTTAGCTTTGCACATGCTTTGCTTGCACATTGCTTGTGTATTGCTCGCCCATGCACAGTTCGCTGTACATTGTTCTGCGCATGCGTGAAGACCATTAAAAGCTAATAAAAAATATGCCAGCAACAGAGACCAGGGAACCAGTTTGTGGATGTGACCAGCCTGGGTTGCTGCCGGTGCTGCGACCCAGGCCAGATATCACTACCAGTTCAGGCGAACTGGGCCGAACCAGGAGCAACCCACATCTGATCCAGATTCATGTTTAGTCAGGGAACCTCACTACATGATTTAAATCAATTGTCTCTCATCTATGACTCATAGTGAGATCAAGATGAGTGTTGAAGGAGGAGTTTTAAGCATTCAGAGAACCGGCAAAGAGTCCAATAATGAATTAATGGAACAACCACATAAAATTATCTAGCACCATTGCTCTCTTAAAAATTCAGAATATCACTGCCTTGCCAGGTTGTTCTTATTTGGAAGACCTCACCAATTCCGCATATCCAACTCGGTGGCTGCCAATCGTTGAGCCAGTTGGGCAGTCCCCAGTAAGCGCAGGACTGCTGTAGTTCGCGGTCGAGACTCAATTTGAAGTAATGGACCAGTAACCGCTCTGGCCAGTGCCTCAGCTTCCTTGCGATCCAGCAGAACTCACAGATGTATTCTTGCACGGGTCGATCCCTCTGTTTCAGCATTTGCAGCTCTCCCTCTGCTCATTGGTCACATGTGGTGTCCTCAAAGTGGCCTCTGGCTTGTACAGTTTCAACCAACCTAAAGCCATTCATAAAGAAGACATCAATTTGACCTGATCAAGGATGTATGAGATAGAGACTGATGATCCCATGGGGTTTTTTTTTGGAGCAGATGTATAAATTCATGGGTATCTAAGAGGGATGAAAATTGTCAAACAAAATGGCAGCTACAACGGCATGATAGAAGCCCTACTGCTTCTTTTTTGATTGCATTTATATTTAGAAATAGTTCCATTTCTAATTCTTTCTGAAACTCAACAAGGAGGGGGCCTGATCTCCATTGGGAGACTATTCCCGACCATTGGCATGCCATGGAGACGCTGAGCCTTCTAGTTTTGACTTCCCACTCCTCCCTCAGAAATGTGGGAAAATGAAGAGTTGTTTCCACAATATTAACAGCTATCAATTCATACATGGAAATATAAAAAGATAATCTATATTTATCTGTTAGATATATCCCAAGTGCTAGTATTCATACTAAGTAGGACAGATAAGCAAATATTTACTATACAGTTGCTCTGACAACAAGAACATGGAGAATAGATTGATGTGAGCCAAAGTCAATTGGAGGATTTGGCAGATTGTAGGCAGCTTAGTGTTAACAAAAGCAGAAGGTTGGGAAAAGGAGAAATCCATATATTTTCTCTTGTAACATTTCAGTGAGACTTCTGTAAAGAGAGAGAGAGAGAAAAATAAAATAAAATAAAATAAAATAGGAAGTGATGGACTTTTGCTGCTGTTTAAAAATGGCTATTTCTGGGTTTAAAAATAGCCATCAGCACAAGAGATAAAGGTTCCCCTCGCACATATATCCTAGTCATTCTCGACTCTAGGGGGCAGTGCTCACCTCTGTTTCAAAGCCGAAGAGCCAGCGGTATCTGAAGACATATCGGTGGTCATGTGGCTGGCATGACTAAATGTCAAAGGCGCATGGAACGCTATTACCTTCCCACCAAAGTTGGTCCCTATTTTTCTACTTGCATTTTTATGTGATTTTATACTTCTAGTTTGGCAGAAGCTGGGACAAGTAATAGAAGCTCACTCCATTATGTGGTGCTAGGGATTCAAACCGCCGAACTGCCGACCTTCTGATCGACAAGCTCAGAATCTTAGCCACTGCAGATTGGCTCTACTCCCATAATATGTGAGGTTGTTGTTGTTCATTCACTAGGTCATGTCGAACACTTTGCAAACTCCATGGATCACAGTACACCAAGCTTCCTTGTCCTCCGCAGCTTTCTACAGTTTGCCCAAATCCATGTTCAGTGCATCATTGACACTATCTAACTGCTGTGCCCCAGCCAGCTCTGGATGAGCTGCTGACAGACTTTTCTAGCGAAGAGCCCTATGAGTCTGCTCTGGAGGAGGAGGGAGACCTTGGGGAGTTCAGAGCAGGAACCAGAGAGTCTGGTTGTCCACCAGGAGGCGCCTGGGTCATGGAGCAGTGGGGAGGATCAAAGGTAGTTTGTCCACGATGCTAGAGTG
Organism: Rhabdophis nuchalis; assembly: GCA_039707465.1. Classification (NCBI taxonomy): domain Eukaryota; kingdom Metazoa; phylum Chordata; class Lepidosauria; order Squamata; family Natricidae; genus Rhabdophis; species Rhabdophis nuchalis. The sequence goes on from CM077643.1 coordinate 38,971,292, forward strand.
AGAAGGGCAGAGAGGCGGAGGCAGCAATTACATCAGAGGCAGGCTCGCAGAGCCAGGTGGTTGCTGAGTGGCCCCTCCCAAGAGAGCTTATAGGTGAGATGTTGGGAGGGGACATTTGCAGGAAGCAACCATTTGAAATTGAGTATTCAAGAAAGTATGTGCCTTCTAGTCATGTTTGGGATTACATGAGTTGTCTGGGCTCTTAGCCAAAGCATTCGTTATCTCGTAATTAAGCAGTGGCAAGCCGCCAAGCCTGTGTGCTGGGCTATTCAGGTCGTGGGACAGAACACCTAACCATCTCAACCTCTGCTGTCCCCTTCTCCTTTTGCCTTTCATCTTTCCTAACATTAGGGTCTATTCCAAGGAGTCCTCTCTTCTCCTTTAGTATTTGAGCTTTGGCTTCAATGTCTGTCCTTGCAAAGAACAGCCGGGGTCGATTTCCTTTAGGAATGTGTGGAGTTAGCATTGGGCATTCCAATAGGAATAACTAATAAAGCACTATCTGTTTCCAAGATGGTTTGGGAGAATTGCTTTGGGCTTCCACTCAGCACAGCATCTCTTTACTCTTCATTAAAGTCGTGTGACCATTTTTTACACGCATCTTCAGGAAATTCTGCTCTGATGCTATCCTAAATCCATTCATTACAGTCGGTGCGACTCTTAAAGCAGCAGCACCTTGTTTTCAGGTTTAGGAATCCGTGATTGGACGCTGCCCCCCACTGACATTCAGTTCATTCTAGCATCAGTAGACCATTTACTATTGCTTTGAAAAGACTGTCTTCATGAAGGCAGAGAAGAGGTAGCTCAGCATTGGCTTCATTGTATAAGTTGTTTCATTCACACCACTCATTCATTTGTGTTATTGTTTAGTGCTGTGAAGCCTCTGGGGCTTATAATTACTTTCCTATAATGTCTCTTCTCTCCTGGCTATAATGGTTTTCAATATCCCTCTTGCAGTTTACTTAATCCTTTAAGAAGCCAATAGATTATTTAGAATAGAAAACCCTGACATTGAGTATCAGATGGAAAAATAATTGTGCTGCCCTATCAGACAACAACAGCACGAGGATTAGCAGCGGTTCTCTGGCATAAAGACATTTATCTGGCTAGAAAATCACTACTAATTTGTATTGATTTGGGGAAGGAGGAGGAGGGGGAAATGGGGTGTGAGAAAGCAACCCAAATACAAAATCTCAGAAAGGTACAATATGAAAGGATCTTATCGTCATGGTAGAGAGCTCAATGAATGCATCCAATGGGCAATTGTTGTAAAAAGGCCATGCTTGGGAACATTAGAAACCAAATGATCTTATACAAATTTTGTATAAAATTTACAAATGTTATACAAACTTTGCGAAGTTTCTTCTCTGGTAGCACTGTACTGCTAAATAGGGCATACGAAGCCTTTGCCAGAGCAATCCTCGAATACAACTCATCTGCTTGGAATCCACACTGTACATTGTGCGGGTCCAGACGTATTTCACGAGAAGAGAACTCCAGTCTTCTGCTCACAATGGAATCCCTTATTCCAACAGGCTTGAAATTTTGAACTTGGACAACCTTGAGCTACGCTGCCTATGGTCTGACTTAAGCATAGTACACAAAATTGTCTGCTACAATGTCTTACCTGTCAATGACTACTTCAGCTTCAACTGCAATAATGCACGGGCAAACAATAGATACAAACTCGAGGTAAACCTCTCCAAACTCAATTGCAGAAAATACGACTTCAGCAACAGGGTGGTCAATGCCTTGAATGCTCTACCTGACTCTGTGGTTACTTCCTCAAACACCCATAGCCTCAACCTTAAACTGTCTACTGTCGACCTCACACCTTTCCTAAGAGGTCTGTAAGGGGGCGTGCATAAGCACGCCAGTGTGCCTACCACCCCTGTCCTAATGTCCCCGTTTATTTGCACACATTTCATGTGCTCATGTCCACGTTTATACTTATACCTGTTATCTCATACATGTTTGACCATCTAAATAAATAAATAAATAAATAAAATCTAAAGTGAGACCACACTTGATATATTGTACATAATTCTGATCATAGTACCTTCTGATTGTTGTACCTTTGTACCTTGAACATTGTTCCTATTGGAATGCATACCTGAAGGACCACAGAAGAAGACATTTCCTGATCAAAGGATCAGCTTGCCTTTCAGAATTGTGGCTACTCTATTGCTGGAGGTTTTTGGAAGGGATTGGACAATGGGATGGTGTAGGAGGTCCTGCCTTGGGCAAAGGGTTGGACTATAAGTCTTCCATGGTCTCTTCCAACCCTGTGATTCCATAACTCCTAACCCAGATGTTTAGGAGCTGGATCAGTGCTTTGAATAAACAGATTAGGCTATTTAGTTTGGAACAAAGAATAATAAGGAAAGACTTTGCTTGTTTGTATCCCACCTTTATTCTTTTAACAAATAACTCAAGGCGGCAAACATGTCCCACACACCTTCCTCATCCTATTTCCCCCCCCCCCCAACAACCACCTTGTGAGTTGGGTTGGGCTGAAGGAGAGTGACTGCCCCTTGTTAACTTTCATGACTAAGGTAGGACTAGAACTCACAGTCTCCTGCGTTCTAGCCAGATACCTTCACCACTAAACCAAACTGCTGCATGCAGTGCAGATTTTGCAGTGCAGTGCAAAACCTCCTTCCACTCGCCCACTTGAGATCATCCAGTGAAATTAAATACAAGAAGATTCAGGATCAACTGAAGGAAGTACTACTTTTACACAGTGCATAATTCAGTGGTGGAATCTGCTGCCAGCAATTGGGGTAATGGCAGACAATTTGGACAGTTGTAAAACTGACTGCACTGATTCATGGAGCAATAGGCTATCAATGTCTACTAATATTGATGGCTTCTTACGATCTCCTAAGCAGCTTACTTTAAATACTAGTTGCTGGGAATTAACAATAGAAAGGAGCTTTCTCTTTGCTGCTCAGGCTTGCAATCTTCCCAAATGTATCCAGTTGGCCAATGTGTGACTCAGAATGGTGGACTGGATAAGCTTATGATCTGACCCAGCAGGGCTTTTTCTGCATCAAAAAGGGCTAAAAATTATACAATACAATACAATAAAATGCAATAGCAGAGTTGGAAGGGACCTTGGAGGTCTTCTAGTCCAACCCCCTGCCTAGGCAGGAAGCCCTACACCGTTTCAGACAAATCCAACATCTTCTTAATGACTTGCAGTGTTGATTATGACTGTAACCGTAGTAAGAAGCCAAATGATTTGTAAGTGAAGGTTCCCTCTTCACATTTGGGTGATATAATTTGAGCAATGCCCTGTGGTTCATCCCATAACAACAGACAGCAATAGCACTTAGACTTATATACCACATAACAATGCTTTACAGCCCTCTCTAAGCGGTTTACAGAGCCAGCCTATTGGCCCCAACAATCTGGGTCCTCATTTTACCCCCCTCGGAAGGATGGAAGGCTGAGTCGACCTTGAGCCGATCAGAATTGAACTGCAGGCAGTTGGCAAAATTAGCCTGCAATACAGTGGTGGGTTACGGCCAGTGCACCCCGGGACGGATGCACCGGTGCCTGCTGGGAGCACCAGGTACTGTTCCAGTATGGCGCTTTGGAGGGCCCACCCGCCCGCCTGCCCTCCTCACCTATATTTGATCCATTTGCACACATGCATGGAGCATAAGGTGCCTGCGCAATGCTCTGCCGAGCAGCTGGAGTGTTGCGGGCGGTGGGTGTGCATGCCTGTGCAGTGCACATGCATGTGGTGGACGCCTGGCTCCGTCGCAGCATACCGGTTGGGACAGGACCCGGAACCCACCACTGCTTCAATACTGCATTCTAACCATTGTGCAGATACTCCTTCCCTGCTGTGAAATGTAGCTGGTCATTCTAACAGTGCTTGCATCTGCAATTATTTTGCTATTCATTTTAAAGTTACAAACCCATAAGTTCCCACAGACAAGTCAAATTCATTTTCCGAGTAGGAATACTATTACTACCACCAATAGTAATAATAATAATAATAATAATAATAATAATAATAATAATAATAATAATAATAATAATAATAATAATAATAATAATAATAATAATAATAATAATGCCAGACTTAATATTAGCAAATGAAAGAGGAGACACAATGGGGAAAGATCATTATTGTTAAGAAGCATAGATTGCTAAATAAATTGACTTTGGATGACTAGTATCAGGCAAAATAACCTCATAACTTGTTTAAAAGGATTCTTTTTACACAAGCTAACTGCAGGCAGGATTTTTTTTTTTTTGTATTTTGAGTTCAATTGCTTCACAAATTTGGCTCTTTTTAACTGTACGTATTTTTCTCCCACATTTTTGCAATTTTTTTTCCTGCCATTATACATTTGTCAGAAGAATGTTCTGGTCTGATTTCAAACTGGGGTGCCTAATATTGGACGTTCTGTTGAAGAGGAAGCAGGTAGATTTATTTGAGAATATAGAAATAGCACTGGAAGATAGTTACAAATCGGGGGTGGGTTCCGGCTGCTGCTACTGCTGGTTGACTCAGGCACGTGCTGCGCGCACGCTTGATGCATGCTATGCGTGCATGTGCAGTACTTAAAAGTGCTTTTGCGCATGCACCGAAGCAAAAAACAAGATGGTGCCGCCGCCGCTAGAACCGGTTTTGGGGCGTGGTTGGCTGAGTTACTACCTACTTGGTCAAACTGGTCTGAACCGGTAGGAACCCACTTCTGCTACCAATTGGGGCATAGAGGTCAGGTATTTTTTATAGGGAAGGTGGTCTTGTGAGGGAGCATAGGGGTCAGTGGTGGGTTCTAGCTGGTATGCCCCAGCATGGGCGTACCGGTGGCAGCTGAGAGCAGCGGCCACTGTACCGGAATGATGCTTTGGAGGGCCCACCCGCCATCATTCCTTACCTCTATTTGAGCTAACTGGGCCATTTGCGCATGTTCACACATTGTACAGCGCCTGCACAACCTCCTTGGAGCAGCTGGAGTGTCGCAGGGCAGTGGGTGTGCATGTGTGTGCAGGGTGCATGCCTGTGATGGCCACCTGGCCCTGTCACAGCATACCTGCTGTGATGGGATCCAAAACCCACCACTGATAGGGGTGTGTGTGTACATGTTTGTGGTAATTTTTACCTTGGTTTAGAATTCTAATTCTTTATTGGCCAAGTGTGATTGAACACACCAGGAATTTGTCTTTGGTGCATATATTCTCAGGGTACATAAAAGAAAAAATGGTGGATATACAACTCTGGGTGGGGGTAGGGGAGAAATATTGTAATTAAATTTTCAAGAAAGTTTGTGTAAAGGATTTTCCCTGTTTGCTCTTACTTGTATGGCTTAATCAGTTTAGCCGGGTCATTAATCACTAAGAGAAAGAAGTGGATTAGTGGTCTTACAACCTGGTTTTCTAGTTTGGGTTACTAGTGGGCCATGTTAATGATTAAAAGGAGGATCCAAGGCAGTACAGGAATAAATGTAATATTGAGTTAAAATACTTTTTACAATTATTAAAATTCTTCCCACACATTGGCAGTGTTTATTTCATGGGCCATTCCAGATTAACTATTAATTGTCCTCCCCTATGCCTACCCCTTCACTCTCCCTCAGGGTACTATCTCAACCATTCCGGGAAGAGCGGAGATTTTCAAGATTAATGGTATCTTCTTTCCATTATGTTTGACATCATTTTTTTCTCTCTCATACAACAAAGGAACTTTGAATCCGAACCATCAAAATGGGGGCATAAATTATGTACATACATTCATATATGATTTACTTTATGTTAGATATACAGATTTTGCAAAGCATGATATGGTCTGGGAGGAAGAAATGAGCTTCAAGTTCCATTAGTACTGGGAGGGGAGGCAAAAGTATATTAGGAGATGACTTACTGGAGTCTAACAAGGTAATCCAACTTTTTTTTTTTTCCAAAGTGCTTTGAGTCTCCAAGATGTCTAAGCCCTTCTGGGATCTTGCCAATAAGGGGAAGTGAAATAGGAAAAGGACTTTTCTTTTCCTCCCAGTTTTTAAAATTGGAATTCTCTATCACTGCATTCAATACAATACAAGGAAATCTCCATCAATGTCAAGGCCAACATCGATACATGTAAATTTTTTAGGGCAAGGAGATAGGAGAACTTTGTTCATTAGACATATGAATGGCAAATAACTTCAATAGCTGTCTTCTTAGTCTGAGTGTCCCTACGGTAGGCTTGAAGATATCTTTGTTCTTGAATGGAAAACAATAACCATGGCTCCAGGAACAGGATCTACTGTAGCATAGGATTGCCGCCTAAATACTTCTAATAGAGAAGTGTGTTTACAATAATGTCATCTCCATTCAAGTCCTTAAAGCATTTAATATCTATTGCCTCCCTAATTGTTCTATCTGCATACCATGCAGAAGATTGCATTGTAAATGTGATGGCTGAACTTAATGACTGAAATTAACATTTTATGTTCATTAATATTTTTCAAACATGGCATTTTGGCCAATAGCGCTTCCTACTGAGTCATCTTTGCTAGGGAAAATAGATGGAAAATTAAAGCATTTTAAAGCACCTGGGTGAAGGGGACCAGGATTTGATCTAAATACCATGCATGACTCAATAATTTTGGTCCTGTCAGCTACCCTGCAGGATGTCAGTGCTGAAGTCCAAGTATCATTGGACTTCAGACTCATCAGCTTCAGGTAGCATGATCAATGGTCTGGATTATGGGAGCCATACACCAGCTATGTTTCGACAGCCACTGAGTCGTCGTATACAATCTAGGATAAGTCATACTGAACTCTTTTGTGAATAAGTCCAAATTAAAGCAATCTCAAATAAAGATGTTACTGGTAACATGAATAGAATAGAATAGAATAGAACAACAGAGTTGGAAGGGATCTTTGAGGTGTTCTAGTCAGACCCCCTGCCTAGACAGGAAATCCTACACCATTTCAGACAAATGGTTATTCAACATCTTCTTAATAACTTCCAGTGTTGGAGCATCCACAACTTCTGGAGGCAAGTTGTTTCATTTGATTAATTGTTCTGTCAGAAAATTTCTCCTCAGTTCTAAGTTGCTTCTCTCCTTGATTAGTTTCCACCCATTGCTTCTTGTTCTGCCCTCAGGTGCTTTGGAGAATAGTTTGACTCCCTCTTCTTTGTGGCAGCCCCTGAGATATGGGAACACTGCTATCATGGCTCCCATATTTCTTCTTTTCATTAAACTAGACATACCCAGTCCCTGCAACTGTTCTTAATATGTTTTAGTCTCTAGTCCCCTAATCATCTTTGTTGCTCTTCTCTGCACCCTTTCTAGAGTCTCCACATCTTTTCTACATCTTGACGACCAAAACTGAATGCAGTATTCCAAGTGTGACTTTACCAAGGCGTTATAAAATGGTATTAATATTTCACATGATCTTGATTCTATCCATCTGTTTATGCAGCCTAGAACTGTGTTGGCTTTTTTGGCATGGAGAGTCCTTGCAAGAGCTAGCTCCGTAAAAAGTTGAATGTGGTGTTTGCTTTGGTTGAGGTGCTGACACAGGAAGGGAGTGAAGTTTGAAGCAGCAGCTCAAGATGTATGATCTCTTGAGAACATTGGCTGCATTTTGAAGATACATTTTTTGGCCAAGCTGGTCAGTCCTGTTTCAGAAACATGTAAAGGATGAGTGCACCGAGTTAATCATCTAATGGGAATGTTAATGCTTATGACTTTTTATAGCCGCATTAAGCTCTATAGAAGGAGGAGGAGAGCTGTTCTGTCTGTGCTTGCCCTTTGAGAGGCATTTCAAAGGTGGTACTCTATAGAATGGGCAGGGTCAGAACACTGAAGAGGATGAGACCATCATAAAACTAAATTTGATTTAGTCTTAATTTCTATTTAAGTAAGGTTAAATGAATCTCATTAGATCCAGTAAATATAATTGACTTTCCTGTACTGAACAGATTCCTCTTTCTGCCTTGTGAAAAATTACAGTTTTGTGACAAGTTTGGTAGAGATCTGAGGACTCTCCAACAACTTTGGAGGTGCATTTGGTTGCTGAGATTGTAGCCAGTTCATTGAGGCGGCTCAGCAAAATTGAGGAACCCTTTCTGTTTGCAAATAAGCTTCCAGGAAATGGACAGAGTCAAATCAAATTTTGTGACAATTTGCATTTCATTCAACCCACCTTAGTTCCCAGACAAAAGTGCAAGGCTCTGCTCACAATCTCTCATGCCCTGATTTCTCATTTGGATTACTGCAAAATGCTCTACATGAGACTGACCTTGAAAACCATTCAGAAGCTTCAATTGGTGCCAAATGTGGCTATACAAGTAGTAAATGGTGTCTGATATTCCACACATAACACCACTTCTTGAGAGCTGCATTGGTTGCTTATGTGTTTCCAAGTACAATTCAAGATGCTGGATCTAACCCTTCATGGCTTGAGACAGGGTTAATGGAAGGACCGTTTTTTCCCAGTGGTTTCCAGTCCAGCTTGGTATGGCATCTACAGATCCTATCAGCCAAGGAAAGTCTAGAACAGGGGTGTCAAACTCACATCATCACGGCTGTCAGGGATCCAAGTAACACCCCCAATGAAAGAAGACTCCAAGTCTTGAAGTTCCTCAAAGTTCCATTTTATTAGAGATGTCATATTGGCACATCTGGGAAAACTTGAATCTGAAAGCTTCCAAGTGAAAGTTCAAGTCCCTACACAACACCCACATGTCCCTCACATGGCCCAATCAGTCATTATCACCACTGGAGATGCCTCCTAGTCACTCCACTCCAGGTGCAAGGCAAGGCATCCTTGACTCTCTGAGAAAGGAATGTTATTTTGACTATATATATAAGAGAATATTTTCACAGCTCCTGTTTTGAGGCCTGTTTAAGGGAGGAGACAAACTGTCATCCTTCTCTGCCCTTCGACTCAACCCAGAGATCATCCAGACAGAGACCCATTAAGATTGCTGCTGTGTGAAATTTTTTAGATATGTGTTAGATATGTATCAGCCCTTAAAAATCTAACACACACACACACACGCACACACACACACACACATATATATATATATATGCTGGCTTCGGGGATTTTCCCGTGTATAAGGGAAATCCCCGAAGCCAGCTATGCCAGCATACTTACACCCGTGAAAATCTACGAAAACATATATATATATATATATATATTTATATATATATATATATATATATATATATATAAATCCCATATGCCATATAATCCCCCCTCCCATTGTTCCACAGCATTAAATGTGGCAGGCCTGAAGGGCCAATGCAAAAGATGGCTTCCAGGTCTGACAATGGCAGAATTAATGATGTACTGGGACTCCCCCCCCCCCTGGCCCTTCACTAAACCAGGTGTGGGCGTAGCCAGGGCATGATGCATCCGGCCCATGGGCCAGGAGTTTGACAGCCCTGGTGTAGAGGATACATCTTTTCTCCTGTAGCCCCTGCCCTCTGGAACATTCTCCCCTCAGGACTGAGGATGACTCTGACCTCACTCCTAATCACTCCACTTTGAAAAGGCTTTGAAGACCTGGCTTCGTGTCTAGGCCTAGACCCTCAAATGGAAAGGGATCCATTTCCTGGCTGAATTGACATCTATGATGAAATTTTGCATTATAACTGTTTTCAATTGTTTTAAGATTGTTTGCCACCCAAACTCGCTTATTTGAGATGGCAGCTATAGAAATTGATTGATTGATTGATTGATTGATTGATTGATTGATTGATTGAATGAATGATAGTTGCTGGTAGTTTCTCAGAAGCATCCTTTTCATAGAGATTCAGCTTTTGTTTTTTGACCTTATCCTTTATTACTGAACAGGCAGAGGATATTATTGTGTTTTTTTTCTTGAACTTCTTACTCCTTTGATGCCACCCTGGTTACCCATATTTTCCCAGTCTGGAAAAGGGAGAAGTGAAGACTTTTAATTAAAATATAAGAAGCCAGGAAGGTTACAAATCACTTTGTAGCCATAAATCTACAAGGAAAAGCAAAACATTCATACACTGGTCAAATGGTCCCCAAATAAGGGTATGGAAAAAGACCATATTCAATTGATGAGAATCTTTTCTCATGTCAACATTACCCATCATTAATAATATTCATAGATGGCTCAGTTGATTTTCTTGCAAACTGTAAGTGGCTTGGCCTTCAAGATCCTGGCAGTTTCTTACAAACCTACACATTTATAAGAAAAATAACACTTAGACTTATATACTCCTTCACAGTGTTTTACAGACCTCTCTAAGTGGTTTACAGAGTCAGCCTATTGCCGCCAAAAATCTGGGTCCTCGTTTTACCCACCTTGGAAGGATGGAAGGCTGAATCAACCTTGAGGCACTCAGGCGCGAACTCCCCTAGTGAGCAGTTAGCTTGTAATACTGCAATCTAACCACTCTGCCGCCATGGCTCTTAGCTGTATTATATCTATATAAATAAAAATGTAACAAGAGTTTGTTCAAAACCGGTAATCTCCAAAAGTACTGCACCGATCGCTTCCAAATTTTCACACAACGTTCCTTTGAAATACAGCACCAATGATACATATATATATATAGATTGTGTAGATGTCACACCTGTGCCAGGTACACACAACAGAAATGTAAAAAATTGTAGATAGATGGATACAGAGAGAGCACTGGGCCACAGATATTGTGTCATATGACATAAAATACTCTGTCCATAAGATTCAAGGAGAAGTACGGTAGGTAGGTAGGCAGCTTTAGGGATAGAGAGGGGGGGGGGAGAAATACAGTAGGTAGGTAGGTAGAGGGATAGAGAGAGGGAGAAATATAGTAGGTAGGTAGGTAGAGGGGATAGAGAGAGAAATATAGTAGGTAGGTAGGTAGGTAGGTAGATAGGTAGGTAGATAGGTAGGTAGGTAGGTAGATAGGTAGGTAGGTAAGTAGAGGGATAGAGAGAGAGAGGGAGAAATACAGTAGGTAGGTAGGTTGAGGGTTATACGGTGGTTGTGTGTACGTGTTTGTGTGTGCAGGTGTAGATCTACACACAGTTAAATGGCCATTTAACCAGACTGGGCCACAGCAACGAGCAGCCAGGAACGGTTAGTGATTATATAAAATACGTGGTAATATTAGAGACAGGGACCAGAATTACTGTTAATTCGATAAAAGAAAAAGCTGTTTATTTAGGCTGTTGATCGAGGATCCTGTTGGTACAAACGTTAATGAATAAATATGAATTTACTGGAGCATTAAAATGAAGAGATAAAATGCAGTTGAGTTTGAACACAACATAAAAAGCATTCCTCAATGAGATAAGTTTAAATAAGCAAGAGAGGCATTAAGCCCCAAGCACATTTGCAAATCTCTGTATTAGAAAGGAAACCCCAGTGTGGTTGTTTATGATATATTTGCTTTTTGGGTTTAATCTGATTTGACTCCTTGGTCATCATCTAGTGAATCCATCCTTAACCATCATTTGCTGCTAAGGTTTTTCTCTGCTTGTAGCCACTGCTTGACTTCATACGATAAAAGCTAGCCCTTGACTTACAAGCACTCATTTGGTGACCATTCAACATTATAATGGTACTGAAAAAGTGACTTATGACTGGTTCTGATACTTATGACCATTGCAGCATCCCCATGGTCATATGATAAAAACTCAGGCGCTTGGCAACTGGCATGTATTTATGATGAGTGCACTGTCCTAGGGTCATGTGATCACCATTTTTCATCTTTCCAGCTGACTTCTAACAAACATAGTGAATGGGGTAAAGCCATATTCACTTAACAAACAAATGATTCACTTAACAATTGCAGGGATTCACTTAAAACAGTGACAAAAAGATTGTAAAATGGGCCACAACTTGCTTAACAACTGCGTTGCTTAATATTAGAAATATTGGGCTCAATTGTGGTCATAATTTGAGGACAATCTTTATATATTTAAATCAGATTGTAATTATGCAATCCATAAAAAAGATAATAGTCAGCATTCCAATGGATAATTTTGGAGGGAGTTCACCAGCTTCTAACAAGAAGTTGTTGATAATTTACATGAAGCCTTTGATAATTTGATTTGATTTTTGAATCTTTAAGGATTTAGACTTTATTCATGATATTAGATTAAGGGAGGAGGTATTACTTTTACTTTAGTTATTTACTTGTAAGGTAACGGTAAAGGTTCCCCTTGCACATATGTGCTAGTTGTTCCTGACTCTAGGGGGCGCTGTCCAAAGATGTCTCAGTGGTCATGTGGCCAGCCTGACTAAATGCCAAAGGCACACAGAATGCTCTTACTTTCCTACCAAAGGTGGTTTCTATTTTTCTACTTGCATTTTTATGTTCTTTTGAACTGTTGGCAGAAGCTGAGACAAGTAATGGGAGCTCACTCCATTACATGGTGCTAGGGATTCGAACCACCAAACTTTTCTAATTGACAAGCTCAGCATCTTAGCCACTGAGCCACCATGTCCCTTATTTACTTGTATTCCACCTTTATTGCTTTTATAAAGAACTCAAGGAAGCAATCATACCTAATATTTATTTTATTTATTTATTTATTTTATTAAATGTATACCCCGTCCTTCTCCTAAAAAGGATCCAGGGCGGCGCACAGGCATCATTAAAAACATACACAGTACAAAAATCCAAAAATTTAAAAACTAATTAAATAATTCCCTGTGCTAAAATACTAACACTCTAAAATTTAAAAATATCCCTATAAAATCAGAAACGGGGTTATGCTAGGCCGACTTGTTGGAATAAGTAGATTTTAAGACGTTGGCGGAAAAGGCGGAGGTCCACGATGGTGCGTAGATCGGGGGGAAGGTCATTCCAGAGGGCAGGGCCCGCCACAGAGAAGGCTCTTCCCCTGGGCACCGCCAACCGGTACCCTGAGAAGGCCCTCTCTGTGGGAGCGGATCGGTCGAAGGGATGTATGGGGCAAGAGGCGGTCGCGAATATAGCTAGGCCCCGAGCCATGGAGCGCTTTGAAGATGGTCGTCAGCACCTTGAAGCGCACCCGAAAGGCCACAGGTAGCCAGTGCAGCTCGCGCAGGAGAGGTGTTATGTGGGCTTGCCTTGCGGCACTGATAATTAGCCATGCGGCCGCATTCTGGACTAGCTGTAACCTTCGAGTGCACCTCAAGGGGAGCCCCATGTAGAGAGCGTTACAGTAGTCCAGCCGAAATGTCACCAGTGCCTGAGTGACTGTGCGAAGAGCTCCCCAGTCCAGTTTATTTACAGTATACCCTGCCTTCATTATTTTTATAAATAACTCAAGTTGGAAAACATACCTAATACTCTTTCTTCTTCCCAGTTTCTCCCACTGGGATGGAAATGGGAGAGAGTGACTGGTCCAAAATCACCCAGCCGACTTTCATGCTTAAGTCAGTAACAATACCAATAGCACTTAGACTTATATATTGCACCATAGTCCTTTGCAGCACTGTCTTGGTGGTTTACAGTGTCAGGATATTGCCCCCAACAATCTGGCTCCTCATCTTACCAACCTCAGAAGGATGGAAGGCTAATCAGAATCGAACTCCAGGCTGTGTGGGCAGAGGTAGCCTGCAATGTTGCATTCTAACCACTGTGCCATCAGAGAGAGACTAGAACTCAATGACTCCTGGTTTCTAGCCTGTTACCTTTACCACTAGATCAAACTGGCATAATTATCTGATTATTATCTTACATAATTCTCTGTTTGCAATTTAAACTGGCCCTATGCTCACCACAGTGTAGTAAACTCATTAAAAAATACCACTTCTCCTGCAGGACTTCCCAGGCTGATCAGGGGGCCACACAATATGGTGCAACTGCATGGTTGGTTCATCCTTTCCAGTGTAATTTAAAGTGTAAAGAAAAAATAATAATAGAAGCCAATCCTTGTCTCCTTTTATGGTATGTGGTGGCTGGAGCAGTTGTTCTAACCTAGGCTTCCCCAAAAAGCACGAAGGAGATTCCTGGTCCTGACAAAACCCCTTTTATTAAATGAATGTGAATTCCTCATTCACATTCAGCACAGGCCTGGTAAACAGTTTTTTAAAAGTGAAGTTATGATCACAGACCTTATATAGCTTGGAAAGCTGCTAGGTAAATAATTTCCAAATGCAGTGCAAGGAAAGACTTGCCTCTGAGAGTCGCGGACAGATCTTCACACTCCTGAAATACACTAATGAACAAACCAATGAATTGTTTCCTGCAAAAGCCCACTCCCCTTTTGCTCCTCTTTTATTTTTTATGAGAGGGGCCATTCACCAGCCATCTGTGGCTTTACTCCCAAGTTGACCCTGATTTCTTAGCTGTTCTTTTCTTCTGGCAGCTCTGCGCATGTGTACACTGGGAACAGGCTCCAGCTGTTTCTCTGCCTCAATGCTGTATAACAGCTGCTGAAGGCAGCTGAAAGCTGCCAGATAACCTTGGCCTCCGATGCAGGGCCCTCATCTTAGCCTTCCACAGCCTCCAGGACTGGCTCATGTTCCTCCCCAACCTCCACTCTGTCCGAATCTGCTGCCAGCTCTGCTGGCTGCTGCTGGGCTTCAACAGCAGTCAGTACCATGGTCAGCAATTAAAAAGAACAGATTAGGGTCTCTTTAGGACAGCGTAGTGGGGAATAAGCATCTCTAGGGGCCTTTTTGTTTACTCACATATTCTTTATGAAATTTGGATTTTTAACTCCCAAACATGGTCGTGCAATTTTTACCTTACGGTGAGGTCGCTATTGTCTATAAATAGTACTCTTTCTGTGCCCCTTTGGGTATTCTGTCTTCCTGGGGAGGAAAAAAAATCCAAAGGAACTCAAAGTCTGGATTTTAAGATTTTGCTGTGAATGCTCTACAGTAAAAGAATCATGTGACGTGCTACTGTTTTGCTTCAAAACGACATCCAAGTTTCATTTAAGGCAGATAAATCTGCCACTTCCCTTGGGCAAGCTGTTCCAGTGGTTAATTATTCTCATTGTTAACAAGCTGCGTCTTATTCACCATGTGGAGTTTTCAGTTTTCATCCACTAACTGTTGGCTCCCATTAAAGCTTTTGCTGCAGATTGATGCACTTGTGAAGTTCTTGTTTGCATTTGCAGGAAGAGGGGAAGGGGGAAGGGAGGAGGGTACCCATAACTGGCAAAGTTGGTCCTGTTAAAAAACAAAGATTCTGGGTCAGTCTCTGTATTAGGTATTTTTTTTTGTCCACAACTCTTCTTCAGAACTCAAACCCAGTCATGGATATAAACATAATACTCTGAAATAGTTGCATTGCCAACCTGCTTAGCATATACATCTATAGCCGTGATGGCGAACCTATGGCACAGGTGGCACATGGAGCCATTTCTGAGGGCACGCAAGGTGTTCCCCTGTCAGCTCCAGCATGCTGGCCAGCTGATTTTAGGACTTGATTTTTAGCTTTCCTGAAGCCTCCAGAGAATGAAAAACCACCCAATGGGAAATTCGGAAGTCTATTCTCAAACTTCCAGTTTGCCTGTTGGGCCATTTTTCAGCCTCCCCAGATTCATAGAAAGCCTCTGGAGCCTGTGGAGGGCAAAAAACAGACCTAATGGGCCCACCGGAAGTTGGAAAACAGGCCGTTTCTGGACTCCAGAGGGCCTCAGGGGCAGCGGCGTAGTGGTGGTGGTCATGTGCACATGCACAAGGGGCATGGTGTGGGGGGATAAAATTAGGGGGGGGCACGCAAGCTCAAGCAATGGCACAAATGTGCATGCTTTTGGCACCCGAGGCAAAAAAGGTTTGCCATCACTGATCTATAGTCTACAGCAGTGGTGTCAAACTCAAGGATCTGTGGGCTGGATACAGCCCACGGAGTGCTTAGTTCTGACCCACAGGGCTGCCCTGGAAGCAGTGAAAGACTGGCCCATGGTGCATCTGACAGTGAAATGGAGACTCCCAAGTTCCGTTTTCACTGGCAGAGGGCTGCAGGAAGCCGTCACAGCTGAAAACGGAGCCTGGGGGGGGGCTGTGTGTGTGTTTCCCGTGGTCTGTTTTTCATGGCAGACTGCTAGCAAAACAAACTGCTAGTAAAAGTGGCATTTGATCACATGAGTGATGTCAAGCTTGCCACGCCCATCTGGCCACACCCCCTGAGATCAAACACAACCCTGATGTGGCCCTCAATGTAATTGAGTTTGATGCCCCTGGTCTATAGCATGTGTCTTCGAACTTGGCAACTTTAAGATTTGTGGAATTCAGCTCAGCCTTGCTGGCTGAGGAATTCTTGGAGTTGAAGTCCACAAGTTTTAAAATTGCCAAGCTTGGAGACCTCTGGTCTACATGCACTATTATGCTTTCTTTCTAAGTGGAGAAAATATCTGTTATAGCTTCTTGATTGATCTGGATATGGTTTGGAAGCTACAGTTTTGCAGATGCATCTAAAGAGCACTCAGAAGAATAGGTCAAGTTTATTTCTTATCATCAGAAGCCTTTAGATTATCTGGAGAAAAGTAGCCTTATCTCCACCATTTGTTTTCTTGCATCATACTATGCTTTCTCTTTTAGGTAGACTTGTCATCTTCTTCCAAACTGAATCACTTTTATACCCTGTACTGAAAGGGCTACTTCGATTTTCTGTCCCAATCTTCTTCTTTCTGTACTATTTTATAAAAGTTATATTGTAGTTTACCATTACAGATTTATGAACCTATATACGGTATATCTGGTCTGGGTGATTAGTACATAATCAGTAATTGATCCATTCATTTTGAGTGCTACATCATACTGTACACTTATTTATTACCACTAAGAACAGTTTTATGGCATGCTGTACTATTGTGAAAAGTATGCTGTTGCGTGCTATTTTTGAGCTGAGAAACATTTGAGGGCAGACATTAGTATACTCTGTAAATTGGGTGCCAAATCATTTCACAAAGGATTATGTTTTGGCAAATCATACCAGTTGACTTGAAAATGAATTCATGACAGAGAGGTTTGTCTCAATTAATTTTTTTCAAGGCCAAGCCACTGTCACAGTCTAGAAAAATAGGTTGCTGACATCACATGCACATATGATCTTTGTGGGAACAGGAGTGGATTTGTGGATTTTCATTGTCTTCTAAATTGGCTTGATCACCTGTTTTATTTTACCTGTTAGAAAATAACAGGATCTTAAAGATATCCTAGTCCAACTCCCTGCTTGTGTAGGAGACCTTATATTTTTTTTAGACAAGTGGCTGTCCAGGCTCTTCTTTGTTGTTGTTAGTTGTGAAGTCATGTCTGTCCCATCATGACCCCATGGACAAGGTTCCTCCAGGCCTTCCTGTCCTCTACCATCCTCTGGAATCCATTTAAGCTCATGCCTTCTGCTTCAGTGACTCCATCCAGCCATCTCATTCTCTGTTGCATCCGCAGATAACCGCCCTGCCGCCCTGTTTGGGGTGACCCGCTCCCTCCTTCACCAGAGGCCGCGGGAAGCCCCTCTACAAGGGCGAGCAGAGGAATTTGGGATTTATCTGCAGGAGAAAATCACTCGGATTCGGAATGAGCTACCCTCCATCGACAGTGGTCCTGTGGGACTGTCCGAGACTAGTCTTGAGGTTCCTGCTTGGGAGGAGTTTGACTTTGTTACCACCGAGGATATGGACAGGCTGTCAAGGAAACTTAGAGCGACCACATGTTTATTGGACCCGTGTCCCTCCTGGCTTGTACTGGCATCCTGGGAGACGACACGAGGCTGGCTCCAGGGCATTGTCAACGCATCTTTGAGTGAGGGGTCCTTGCCTGCCGTCTTGAAAGAGGCGGTAGTGAGGCCCCTCCTCAAGAAGCCGTCCCTGGACCCAGCTTTACTAGAGAACTATCGTCCAGTCTCCAACCTTCACTTTCTGGTGAAGGTTGTTGAGAGTGTGGTAGCCCAACAGTTTCCTCAACACCTGGAGGAAGTTGATTATCTAGACCCGCGCCAGTCCGGCTTCCGACCCGGTCACAGTACCGAGACGGCATTGGTCGCGTTGGTTGATGATCTCTGGAGGGCGCGGGATAGAGGGTATTCCTCTATCCTAGTCCTATTAGACCTCTCGGCGGCTTTTGATACCATCGACCATGGTATCCTATTGCACCGACTGGGGGGGTTGGGGCTGGGAGGCACCGTTTTGCGGTGGTTCTCATCCTACCTCTCTGGTCGGTCGCAATATGTGTTGACGGGAGGGCAGAGGTCGACCTCGAGACCCCTCTTATGTGGGGTTCCTCAGGGGTCGGTCCTCTCGCCCCTCCTGTTTAACACATATATGAAGCCGCTGGGTGAGATCATCCGTGGTTTTGGGGTGGAGTACCATCTGTACGCTGACGACACCCAGCTGTACATATCCACCCCAGACCACCCCAACGATGCCGCCGAAGTGCTGTCCCGGTGTTTGGAAGCCGTACGGATCTGGATGGGTGGTAACAAACTCAAGCTCAACCCTGCCAAGACTGAGTGGCTGTGGTTTCCGGCACCCCGGTTCAGCCAGATTACTCCAACTCTGGCCATTGGGGGCGAAACACTGGCCCCCGTGGAGAGGGCGCGCAATTTGGGTGTCCTCCTGGATTCCCGGCTGTCCTTGGAGGACCATGTGACGGCCGTGGCCAGGGGGGCGTTTCATCAGGTACGCCTGATGCGCCAATTGCGCCCCTTACTGGACCGGGCTGCCCTTTGCACAGTCACTCAAGCTCTCGTGACGTCCCGTCTCGACTACTGTAATGCTCTCTACATGGGGCTTCCCTTGAGGTGCACTCGAAAGCTACAGCTAGTCCAAAACGCAGCCGCGCGGGTAATTACGGGAGCCACCAGAAGCTCCCATATAACACCAATCCTGCGCGAGCTGCATTGGCTTCCTGTGGTCTTTCGGGTGCGCTTCAAGGTTCTGACGACCATCTTTAAAGCGCTCCATGGCTCGGGGCCTAGTTATATGCGAGACCGTCTCCTGCCCCATACATCCCTTAGACCGATCCGCTCCCACAGAGAGGGCCTTCTCAGGGTGCCGTCGGCCGGACAATGCCGACTGGCGACACCCAGGGGAAGAGCCTTCTCTGTGGCGGGCCCTGCCCTTTGGAACGACCTACCCCCTGAACTCCGGACCATCACCGACCTCCGCCTCTTCCGCAAATGTTTAAAGACATATTTTTTCCATCAAGCCGGCCTAGCCTAACCTCCCATGGGGACTTTTAGAAAAGTTTTAAATTGGGTTTTTAATAATTGGTTTTTAGCACAGGATTGGGGATTATTTAATATATATTTTAAATTATTTGTCTATCTTCTATTGTGTATGTTTTTTAAATTTCCTGTGCGCCGCCCTGGGTCCTCTGTGGAGAAGGGCGGGATATAAATGTAATAAAATGAAAATGAAAATGAAAATGTCATCCTGTTCTTCTTCTTTTGTCCTCAATCTTTCCCAGCATTAGGCTCTTCTCCAGTGAATCCTTCCTTCTTCTTCTTAAAAGCCTCCAATGATGTAGCACCCACAACTTCTGGAGGCAACTCATTCTACTGGTTTATTGTTCTCACTCTCAGAAAATTTACAATAATACAATAATACAATACAATAGCAGAGTTGGAAGGGACCTTGTAGGTCTTCTAGTCCAACCCCCTGCATGGGCAGGAACCTTATACCATTTCAGACAAATGGCTGTCTAACATCTTTTTAAAGACTTCCAGGGTTGGGGCATTCACAACTGCTGGAGGCAAGCTATTCCAGAGGTTAATTGTTCTTACTGTTAGGAAATTTCTCCTTAGTTCTAAGTTGCTTCTCTCCTTGGTTAGTTTCCACCCATTGCTCCTTGTCCTGCCCCCAGGTGCCTTGGAGAAAAGTTTGACTCCCTCTTCTTTGTGGCACCCTCTGAGATATCGGAACACTGCTATCATGTCTCCCCTGGTCCTTCTCTTCATCAAACTAGACATACCCAGCTCCTGCAGCCGTTCTTCATATGTCTTAGTCTCCAGTCCTCTAATCATCTTGGTTGCTCTTCTCTGCACTCTTTCCAGAGTCTCCATGTCTTTTCTACATCGTGGCGACCAAAACTGTATGCAGTATTCCAAGTGTGGCCTTACCAAGGCACTATACAGTGGCATTAACACTTCACGTGATCTAGATTCTATCCCTCTGTTGATGCAGCCTAGAACTGTGTTGGCTTTTTTGGCAGCTGCTGCACACTGCTGGCTCATATTTAGATGGTTGTCCATTTCTCCTTAATTCTAGTGTGAATCTCTCCTTGATTAGTTTCTATCCATTCTTTATCTTGCCTTCAGGTGCATTGACCCCCTCAAATATTGGAACACTGCTACCATGTCACCTCTGGTCTTTCTTTTCACCTAATGTGGCATCTCCTTTTCTTGAAAAATGAGGCATTACTGTTTTACTTTTGTGTTTAGTTGCCATTGTAAGCAACATTACCCAATCCTATTATTTAGGAATACCTTAAACCAGGGGTGTCCAAACATGGGAACTTTAAGACTTGTGGACTTCAACTCCCAGAATTCCCCAGCAAGCATAGCTGGCTGGGGAATTCTGGGAGTTGAAGTCCACAAGTCTTAAAGTTCCCAAGTTTGGACACCCCTGCCTTAAACCTATTTGATTGAAGGCATTTTTTGCAGCTTTTTGAGGGATTAGTTTTTATTTCCACTACAGTTTTTATCTTGCTCACATTACTGCAACCAGACTTTTCATAAGAACATCCCGATGGAAGAGATACATGTAGGAAAACTAATTGAGACAAGAAAATGAATGAAAAAGTAATTAAAAGCTTGTAGTTGGCCATGTTTACATTGCATCAGAGATTATCTCAGATGTTTCATTTGTGCACTCTAACAGGGAAAGTTGATGGATATCTTTGTTGGATTTACTCTTGATAACAACTTGGCTCAGCCTTTTTACAGCAAACTAATTGCCCACATTCATTCTTTGGTCAATTAGTAGAATTGTGGAGGAGAATTAGTTGGCTATAAAACATACCAAAGACATAAAGACCACCTTTGTGTGGCCTTTATCAAAAAGGAGGCATTTGCCCTGAGTAACTGCTTACTCAGTTACTAAGTTACATGGCGGCTCAGTGGGACACAGTGGCTAAGATGCTGAGCTTGTTGATCAAATAGGTTGACAGTTCAGTGGTTTGAATCCCTAGTGTCGTATAATGGGGTGAGCTCCCATTACTTGTTCCAGCGTCTGCCAACCTAGCATTTTGAAAGCACATAAAAATGCAAGTAGAAAAATAGGGACCACTTTGGTGGGACAGCGTTCCATGCCCCTTTGGCGTTTAGTCATGCTGCCCACATGACCATAGAGACATCTTCGGACAGCACTGGCTCTTCTGCTTTGAAATGGAGATGAGTACTACCCCCTAGAGTTGGGAATGACTAGTACATATGTGCAAAGGGAATGCTTACCTTTACCTTTAACTGATTACAATCTAGCACCATGTTTTTGGAATATCTCTCTTTATAACCATAGTTGCAAACCTGGTCTAACTAGATGTAATGGAAAAACCTGATTCTGAAGAGGAGGTATACATTGTAGAAATAAAATAAAAGATATCGAAAGTGTAATTGGCTTAAATTGAAGAAGTTTCTAAACTTAAAATCACTGTCACCCTGGAGTTCAGAAGGACCCAATATTTTTTCCAAAATTGAACAGATTCAATAGCTCATGTACAACAACACTGAGCTTTCAATTCCTTCCAGTCTCTGTCCCCAACATCACTAGAGTTCATCTTCCCACAGATAAATTCCTGTAAAACCCAAGCACAATATAATTGCATGCAAAGCTGAATCACAGCTCTCTGTTGTTTTACCAATGTGCACAGAAAAATGCCTGTAGCTCATTAAGAAGCTGCACAGAATCTCAATGAAAGCACATTGTTTTTTTGTTGGGTATTTTTCAGTGCATGCTTGTGGATATTGTTTTACACACATATACATTATAACAGATTTGGAAAGGACCTTGGAGGTCTTCTAGTCCAACTCCTGGCTCAAGCAGTTAACTCTTTGCCATTCCAGACAAATAGTTGTTCAATCTCTTCTTGAAAACCTCCAATGTTGGAGCGCCCATAATTTCTGAAGACAAGTTGTTCCACTGATTAATTGTTCTAATTGTCAGGAAATTTCTCCTTAGTTCTAGGTTGCTTCTCTCCTTGAGAAGCTTCCACCCATTGCTTCTTGTTCTGCCCTCAGGTGCTTTGGAGAATAGCTTGACTCCCTCTTCTTTGTGGCAAACCCTGAGATATTGTTTATGTTTATGTTTATTGGATTTGTATCCCGCCCTATCTCCCCGAAGGGACTCAGGGCGGTGCACAGGCAAAGATTAAAAACAATACAAAACAATACAAAATACAATATAACTACTATAAAAATATATTAAATTTAAACCCATGCTAAAAACATCTTAAAAATCAACCAAAAACCCTTAATAAAATCCCCACAATTTGTTAATAAAGTCTAAGCCAGGCCAGCCAGATGGAAAAAATGAGTTTTAAGCTCCCGGCGGAAGAGGTGCAGGTCCGTGATGGTGCGAATGTTGGGAGGTAGGTCGTTCCAGAGAGCCGGACCCGCCACAGAGAAGGCCCTTCCCCTGGGGGTCACCAGCCGGCATTGGCTAGCAGACAGCACCCTGAGGAGGCCCTCTCTGTGGGAGTGGACAGGACGGAGGGAGGTGTGTGGTAGGAGGCGGTTTCGCAAATACCCAGGTCCCGTGCCATGGAGTGCTTTAAAGATGGTTATCAATACCTTGAAGCGCACCTGGAAGGCCACAGGCAGCCAGTGCAGCTAGCGCAGGAGAGGTGTTATATGGGAGTATCGAGAGACCCCCAAGATCCCCCGCACGGCTGCATTCTGTACTAGCTGGAGCCTCCGGGTGCACCCCAAGGGGAGCCCCATGTAGAGAGCATTGCAGTAGTCTAGGCAGGACGTCACAAGGGCTACACTGCTACCATTTCTCCCCTAGTCCTTTTCATTAAACTGGACATACCCAGTTCCTGCAACTGTTCTTTGTAAATTTTAGCCTCCAGTCTTCTAATCATCATTGTTGCTCTTCTCTGTACTCTTTCTAGAGTCTCCACGTTTTTTTTTTATATCATGGCAAGCAAAACTAGATGTAGTATTCCAATTGTGTTATACCCAATAGTACTACAGAAGTTAGGAAGATAAGTCATGGGAAGATCCTACATTTGTCATTATAAAATACTTAATAGAATCGAATTCTTATGGGTAGACTGCATTATAACAAAGCAGTTAAACCAGTAATGGAGATATGAGAAAGCTTTTACTTTGATTGGACTTCCAGAGAAAGAAATGGCAGGTGGCTCTGCAGAGCAGTGCCCATGACTGTAATGATGTAAATTTACTGTTTCAATCACTCCAGACCAGTGGTGAAATTCAATTTTTTTACCACCGGCTCTTTGGGCATGGCTTGGTGGGCTTGGCAGGGCAAGGATACTGCAAAATCCCCATTCCCACCCCACTCTGGGGCCAGCCAGAGCTGGTATTTGCCAGTTCTCCAAACTATTCAAAATTTCTGCTACCGGCTCTCCAGAATCTGTCAGAACCTACTGAATTTCACCCCTGCTCCAGACAACGAAGAGAACCAGAGATCACCCACAAGTGCTCTATAGCAGGGGTCTCCAACCTTTGCAACTTTAAGTCTGAAGGACTTCAGCTCCCAGAATTCTCCAGCCAGCAAAGCTGGCTGGAGAAGTCTAGGAGCTGAAGGACTTCAGCCTTAAAGTTGCAAAGGTTGGAGACCCCTGCTCTATAGAGTAGCTCCTCATGAAATACCAAAGGTGCTTTTTCAGGAGGGAACTGGGCTTTTATGTTTTTTGTTTGAAGACTTTTGCTTCTCACCCAAGAAGCTTCTTCAGCTCAGATAGGATAGTGGGCAATGGAGGGATTCTCCATCCTATCAGAGATGAAGAAGCTTCTTGGATGAAAAGCAAAACATCTTCAAAGAAAAACCAAGAAAGTCCAGTTGCCTCCTGAAAAAGCACCTTTGAGACAACAATGACCTGGATGAATCTCGACAGACTCCTCATGAAAACACTGCAAGATGGTGTTCTGTTATATTGCTCCTGCTGATTTTTTTGGGGTGGTGGTGGAGAATAGCCTTGAAGACCTCAGTCTAACACCAAAATCAATTCTTTGCCTGAGAATATGGCAGACTTTAAGAGGACACATTACTCTTTGACTGTTGGCTATTAATGCAAAGTAGTTATTTATTATATCAAGCCAGAACAAGAAGCAATGGATGGAAACTAATCAAAGAGAGCACCAATCTAGAACTAAGGAGAAATTTCTCATGGAATCAGTGGAACTTGCCTCCAGAAGTTGTGGATGCTCCATTATTGGAGGTTTTTAAGAACAGATTGGAGATGATATAGGGCTTCCTCCTTGAGCAGGGGGTTGGACTAAAAGACCTCCAAGGTCCCTTCCAACTCTGTTCTTCTGTTATCTATACCTAAGGCAATGTTTCTCAATCTTGGCAACTTTAAGTCCTGTGGACTTCAACTCCCAGAATCCCCCAGCCAGCACAACTGGCTGGGGGATTCTGGGAGTTGAAGTCCACAGGACTTAAAGCCGCCAAGGTTGAGAAACACTGACCTAAGGCAAACTTGCTTCCCACGATGTCTTTAGGAAGGGCAAAGACCAAAATGATTATGCTATCTTTGGCAGACTGTGTGTGAGTTAACTTTAAAAACTGGGCTTCTGTCTGGTTTGACAGTGGGGGAAATGGAAGACGCATGGTGTAGGCCAGGGGTGTCACACTGGTGGCCCATGGGCTGGATGAGTCATGCATAATGAAATGCCACATGATGGCAAAGTGATGCCGTGAGTTTGACACCCATGCTGTAGCCAGATTTACAAAAAGCAAGTGTTACCCGACTCCCCTGCCCTTGTTCATTTAATTCAACTGAAGTTCTCTTCCTGCTATCCATGAGCTTATTTAATGATTCATAAGAAAATCGCTGAAATCAAAGATTTTTCTACTCTTTCTCAAAAGAAGACGAGGAAGACCAGCAGGTGGTAATTCACATCATTGCACTTTAAAGAACTGGGCTGGCAGAATCAAAAATCGATTAAATATTAAACATATTTTAAACACGTAAAGACAATATTTAGACACATATTAAAGAGGAAACGCTAAGAAAACGGGTCGTGTGAAATTCAGGTTTGCTTTGTTGCATGGGGTAGAATGGCTCTCTGCCTCATTCATCTCAAAGTAGAATTCATCAGCCGATGTCTTATCTTAGGGGCGATAGAATTTGCTTCCCTGTATGCTTTTCTGAAGAAAGGTAGCAAACTCCTATACCTTGAGATGGTGTCTTGAGATTCATCTATTCTGCCGAAGTCTTGCACAGCAATGTTATTTTCTATGTATTCAATCTTCTCGTCTGGTTTTCTTCAGCTAGGTCTTTCCTTGAAGCCTAGTTAAATCTTAGATGGTGTGCAAGTACGAAAGGCCAGGGTTTCTATCATGCTGTTATACTGCACATTTTGTCCTTTTTTTGCCTTTCATCACTACAGTTTGTACTGAATACTTATGTTAGTCTATTCTCCCCCCTTTGAAGTCTTCCTCCTTAAGCCTAACATAGACGGAATACCAAATATTGGTTTAAGGTGTTCTTGAATTTATCAAAGAGGAGAAAGGGAAAGGCAGTTCTGCTTTTGACCTCGCTCTTATAACCCTTGTTGAGGAGAGGAAAAGAAAGTGATGGCAGCCAATATTAGCTGAAAGCTACAACAGCTGCAGGCTCTCCAAGTTGTGGTGATGAAGACCAGGAAGAAGTGCTTTACATTATTTAGTGCACAGTACAATAATGTAAGCATGATCAAAAACAGCCAAAAGGAATGGTGGTGGACTAAATGGTTGATTGAATCATTGCCTCACACTCTACATGGGGTTACCCTTGAATAGCATTCAGAAGCTGCAGCTGGTCCAGAACATGATGGCTTGAATAGTTACAGACATACCTTGTGTTCTGTCCCACAGGCTGAATCACCCCCCCCCCCCACACACACACACAGGCTTGGCTGCTTGCCACTCCTTAATTACGAGATAAGCGAAGACTTTGGCTAAGAGCTCAGATAATTCCAAATATGACTAGAAGGCTGGAGGTGAATCGGTTGCTTCCTGCAAATGTCCCCTCCCAACATCTCGCATATAAGCTCTCTTGGGAGGGGTCACTCAGCAACCACCTGGTTCTAATCATCGCCTACGAGCCTGCCTCTGATGTAACTGCTGCCTCCGTTTCTCAGCCCTGCGTAATCTAGCATCAGGGACAAACTGCCCCGACCCTCCCCACTACTCCATGTCTCAGGCACCTCCTGGTAGTCAACCAGCCTCTCTGCTTCCTGCTCTGAACCTGAACACTCCCCAAGGTCTCCCTCCTCCTCCAGGGCAGACTCATAGGACTCTTTGCTAGAAGAATCCATCAGCAGCTCATCTGGAGCTGACTGGGCCACAATTTTTTGGGATACTCATGAAGGGATGGGCTGCTGGGGGTTTGCAGGGTTCAGGAGACCCTCTAGCTAAGATTCTGTGTAGTTTGGAGAACCCCTATACTATTATGTATGTTACTGGGGGGCCTGGGGAGGCCGTTTTCGCCCTCTTGGAGGCTCAAAGAAAGCCTCCATAGCCCGGGTAGGGCAAAAATGCCCCCCACTCCCACCATGGTGCAGGTGGATGACTAGGCCATGCCCACCACAGCCACACCCACCCAGCAGCTGGGCAGAGTACACCTTGCTAAATCCCACTCCTGACTGGCCCCGCCTCTCCCAGGAATCCCCACGCCTCCCATTTTGGATGCAGGTAAGTGCAGGATGCGCACACAGACTCAGGGAGGGCAAAAAATGGGCCTATCGGAAGTTCAAGAAGGCCGGAAGTAGGCTCGTTTCTGGCCTCCAGAGCCTCGGCAGGCTGTTTTCACCCTCCTGTAGGATTGACGAAAGCCTCTGAAGCCCAGGGAGGGCAAAAATGTCTCTCCCCACCATGGTGCAAAGTCTGGCTAGGCCACGCCCTCCATGGCCACACCCACCCAGCAAGGGGCAGAGAACCCCTTGCTAAATTTTTTGAAGTCCACCCTATGCTCATGTAACACCTCTACTTCAGGGTTGCACTAATTATTAGTCATCATCAAGCAATCTATAACTTCATTGTCCTCTGACACTTCAGTTCAGTCCCAAGGAAATGCACCTCAGATCAGGGTTGGGTTTTTTTTTTCCATTGTTGCTATTGCTACTGCTAGAGGGCAGTCCTCACCTGGAAAAAATGTTTTATGGATTCTACTGGAGAAATTGTCCATCCAACTTACCTGCCCAGAAATTTGATGGAAAACTTTGAAAGCTCAAAGTTTACACAAAGGCAACATAAAGAAATAGTTTCTGCCTAGATGGTGTTGTGACACAATACATACTTATCTCCCTGGCTTAGCTGATACAGGAGGAGAGCCAGTGGCTTGGTAGCTAACACTTCTGCCTAATATGTAATACAGTGCTGGTTCAAATCCCAGTAAGGGTATGGCTAGCTGATGAGAGCTAAATAGCTTGAAATAGATCTATACTAGTCTCCCTTGTTTATTTATTTATCAGCACAAATGCAACACAATGTAACAAAGGCAACATAAAGAAATAGTTTCTGCCTGGATGGCTCCTAGAGTGAGCCAAAAGACAGAAAAGGGAAGCAGTGTGCTCCCTCCCTTAATTGGGACCTAACAGGGTATTGTGGAACATACTTATCCTCCTGTCTCAGCTGAACAGGAAAAGAACCGGTTGGCCTAATGGCTAAGGCTCCTGCCTAGCATGTAACATAGCCCTGGTTCAAATCCCAATAAGGGTATGGCTAGTTGATGAGAACTAAAAAGCTCAAAATAGATCAATACTAGTCTCTCTGATTTATTTATTGATCAGCTCAAAAACCTAACACACATATTTAAAAAATCACACAACGGAACTCATGGCTTTCTGTCTAGATGGTCTCTGGTGATGAGCTGAAAGGCAGAAAAGGAAACAGTATGCTTCCTATGCTGGTATTTGGGTCTTTTCCCATGTAAGATTGGGATTGTCTTGGCAACATTTCAGCAAGGTCCCACTCGCCATCTTCAGGCTGCTGTTTTAGGCTTCATGCTTGTGCCAGTAAAGCGTGGTCAGAGCTGCCGTCTTTCTATAAATCTTGGTGGGGTGTGTGTGTAGTGCAGGCTTTGTTGCTGTAAGTGGATTGATTGGCTGTGTAGTTGCATCATGATTGGTAGATGGAGTTGATGTTTGTAGATTGGTCAGCTGTTTTGTATCATCTTGTGTGGATGAAACACCCCCACAACATGAATAAACTTGATGATACCTCCCACCTACCAGTCATCTGGAAACCAGCCCTAGTCAACGAACCCCAGCCACCACCCAGGGTGTTACAACACAAAAGAACAATGGACACACAGCCAGCACCTCATCCACACAGGATGTTACAAAACAGCCGACCAATCTACAAACATCAACTCCATCTACCAATCATGATGCAACTACACAGTCAATCAACCCACTTACAGCAACAAAGCCAGCACTCCACACACACACACCAAGATTTATAGAAAGATGGCAAGTGAGATCTTGCTGAAATGTTGCTAAGACAATCTCATTCTTACACGGGAAAACACCTGAATACAACAAGACCAGCATACCTTACACCCGTGAAAATCTACGAAAACAAACACACACACACACACACACACACACACACACATATATAATTTTTTTCTTTTTCATGTAGACCATATTTCACCTAATTCCACTCCTCTAACCTCAATACCTGTCATTTAACCATTTGTAGAATAGTTCCCACGTTATAAAATAATCTGAATTTCCTTTTCCTTTAATTTTTAGGGTTAACGTATTCATTTCTGCACAATCCAGAATTTTTTTGATTAGAATATCATCTGCAGGGGTTTCTGAGTTTTTCCACCATTGTGTATATACAATCCTGGCTGCTGTTAGGATATATAAACCCAAATATGTATTACCGTTATTATAGTTTCCTATAAGTATGCCCAACAAAAATGTCTCGGGTTTCAAATCCTGAGTGCAGCGAGTTAAAATTCACACACACACACACACACACACACACACCAAAAGCTGAAAACCACAGCCAATACCTTCTGCAGCAGTTCAGGTGATGTGAAAGTACAAATGAAACACAAATAGCTGCAAGGTATGTCTCTAATTTCAGTTGGTAAAATAGAGGGTCAGCAGATTCTTGACTGCAGCAGTATTTTTAGTATTCCAATTATTGGTCTTCATTCACTCTGAACTTCACAGTAGTGAGCTTGAGATGAGCTTGGGATGGACGAGGGGGAGACATGATAGCAATGTTCCAATATTTGAGACCCAAGAGGAGGTCCACCAATTTTCCAAAAGGTCTGAAAGCCAGACAAGAAACAATGGATAGAAACTAATCAAGGAAAGAGGCAACCTGGAATTGAGGAGAAACTTCCTAAGAGTGAGAACAACTAACTAACAGCTTTGCCTTCAGAAGTTGTGGGTTTTTCATTACTGGAGGTTTTTAACAGCCATTTGTTTGAAATGATATACGGTCTCCTGCTTGAGCAGGGGTTAGACTAGAAGACCTCCGAGGTCTCTTCCAATCTGTTTTTTTTATGTTCTAAATCAGCCCTACCTGACCTTATTCACATTTTCTATGAATTACTGTGTGTGTGTGTGTGTGTGTGTGTGTGTGTGTGTGTGTGTAAATGAACACCCACACTCACACCCCATATACAGTAATTGAAACATAATGTACTTTGGGAAATCCAAAATTCCCAAATATTTGCTTTGTTCATGCACATCTTTCCCTATCTAAGATTTTGAAGCAGAGAAATGAATGCTGCTCTAGGATTTTGTGCATTCCTGTTCCATGTGCAATGGATTTAGTACGGGAGGATCACACCATTTTGCCTGCATGGAAATCCATGATAAGATTTTGTTTAGTTCCTTTGGGACTTGCTTCTCTCAGCCTATATTTGGCCCTCCGCTGACAACTGCATTTCAAAAACAGCAGTTCTGATTGGGCAATGCTTTCCTCCCATGTGACTTTGTGCACATTTCATTTAATGCAGCAGACTCCATGTGTTCACACTCAGCGTGTGTTGCTCCATCAATGTTCGTCAGCAGTGAGTGGGCTGAGTTTATTTTTGGCTGCCAATTTTTATCTCTTGAGAGAGGATCCGGTAAGTTAAGGGATGGCTGGGATCCTTCTTTCACAACAGCTTTTATTTTTGCTTGGGCAAGAACAGGAAACATGATTAATATTGTGAGTGATTGCTTTAATAAAGTAAGTCCTAGTTTTGCCATATTGAAATATGAGGGCAATTTGTACCTCAAAACTGTAGAAACACTAATTGGAGGTGCCTGACCTTGGGACTGTGTTAGTGATTTGTAGTTGCATTCATCAGCAATATTAAGTGGCTCCTTTGTTGTGTTGGCCCCAAGGATTAAAGCAATGGATCTTTTTAGAAGGCAGTAGATGGAAATTGTATGCAGAGCTAATTTTATTTGGAGTAAGGCATTCAAGGTGATTTTTTGTCACCTTCTTCTTTGTTTACCTCTATTCTATCATTGGCTTTTTTAAAAAAATAGTATTTTTATTGTTTTATATCATAAATTCCATTTCTGTATGGAATGGTGTGTTTTCTAGCTGTGTTAAAATACGAACATAATAAGCATATATGTGATAATATCAATCATTATTGAAAAGTATTCTATCTTCCATTGAGATATCAATTAAATAACATCCAGTCCTACATTTCTATATGTCCAAACATTTAAAATATAAACATCTATAAGCATATCAACATGCATTATTGTTTTCTTTTCAATCTACAGTTTTCATAACACAAACAAGGTGTCATCTTCTTAGGAATAGTCACATAGATTGTCCTAGCCACAGCTTTATGATGTCATAAAGCCTGTTGTGAGTGAGATCTGGCTTCCCTGAAGCAGCCCAGAATGAATTAATATATATTTTCCCTACTTTTTCAGCATGATGAAAAAACATCATTTATTTAAAACATACTCTCTGCTGCTGTCCACTTTAAAATAGTAGACAACCTGCCTTTTCCAAAAGGTTATAGATGCATATAAATCAGAGCAGATGATGAAAAGGTGTTTTCCTTCTGTTGATTTATTTACAGTCATAATGGTTTTGTTATTATTTAGGCTAAATTTTCCTGTTGACACACTTTAGACGTTTCTCCTAACTATACTTCTAACTATACTTCTCCTAACTCCTGTACTTCTTTATGCACATTCAGGATTGTTGTTACAATATGAGTAGCTGCCTTTTTAAAAAAAAAATGAATCAATGCACGGTAAAGTATTAGAGCCTTCTCTGTGGCGGGCCCAGCTCTCTGGATTGACCTACCCCCTGAATTACGCACCATCACCGACCTCCGCCTCTTCCGCCAATGTCTAAAGACATATTTGTTCCAACAAGCCGGCCTAGCCTAACCTCCCATGGGGACTTTTTAGGAAGTTTTAAATCGGGTATTTTAAAATTTGGTTTTAGCATAGGATAGGATTGTTTAATAGTTATTTTAAATTATATTTATTTTTTGTATTTTGTATGTTTTTAAATTTCCTGTGCGCCGCCCTGGGTCCTCTGTGGAGAAGGGCGGGATATAAATTTAAATAAAATAAAAAATAAAATAAATAAATAAATGCTGTGACTAAGGTATTCTTCTAACTCCAACATCTAAGCAGGTGAAGGTCACCTGCTGGGTCCTGTTGGAGAAGGGCGGGATATAAATTGAATAAATAAATAAATAAATGGCTAGAGTGCCTTTAATACCAATAAGGGAATATGTTTGTATCTCAGTGTTGAAATGATAGGGTCTTCGTTTTTTCTGAATTTGGTTGTTTTCCTGCTGATGTTTCATTGCCCAGACTAGGTGTTAGCACTGATGATGCTACCTAGTTTGGGTAATGAAACATCAGCTAGAAGATAACCAGCTCAGAGGGTAACAAGGACCCCTCTGGGTGGCCTTTGGCAGTTCCCACTAGTGAGCCAGTTGCAGGTCTACCCAGTGGAGCAGGACCTTACAATGATTAGTGTTCTCTTTACTATGTAAACGAATGACCAGAAGGTGGTCTATTTGGGGCTTTCTCTGAAGAACATTGAGAAGCTTCAGTCAGTCCATAAATCAGTTATTGTTTAGCAAATTGCACTGGGGCTTTGCAGCCTTCACCGCCTTCCTATCTGCTTCAGCTCCAGTTCAAACAGCTGGTTTTAATCTACACAGCACTATCTGGCTTAGCACCAAAGTACCTTCAGGAGCATTTCCAGGTGGAATTAGCCTCCCCTGACTTGTACTTTCTAGGGGGAAAAAAACTGCCACTGATCCCCCACTTCTGCATTGTGAAGAGGCTGAGATACTTTGCCATTGCTTATCTGCTGGTCATATTGTGGAAAAGATTGCCAGTTGGTAAGACCCATCCACCTCAGTAGAAAGTTGGTTATAATAATAATAATAATAATATTTAATTTTGTATACCGCATCCTCTCCCCAAGGGGACTCGGAGCGGTGCACAGGGAAATTAAAACATATAAAAATATATACAAACAATAAATACAATAAATAAAAGCAGATTAAATTGATCGTCCCTGCGCTAAAACCCCCATCAAAACTAAATTCCCTAAACACCCCAGAGGTAGAGACTAACCAAGGCCGCCCAGGCAGAAAAAGTGTGTTTTCAGTTTTCGACGGAAGGAGCAGAGGTCCGTAGTTGTTCTAATGTCGGGGGAAGGTCGTTCCAGAGGGCTGGGCCCGCCACAGAGAAGGCCCTTCCCCTGGGCGTCGCCCGCTGACACAGTCTAGTGGACGGTACCCGGAGAAGTCCCTCTCTGTGGGAGCGGATCGGCCGTGAGGATGTATGGGGCAGGATCCGATCCCGCAGATAGCTAGGTCCCGAGCCATGGAGCGTTTTAAAGATGAACTGCAGGCATTGGTCAAAAATGATTTTGTAAAAACTTATTTACTACAATCATATTTGCAGGTGGTTGCTAAACGAGGTCTAACCCACACAATAATTCAAAGGGAAGATATTGCAAGTTCATCGAAGGCAATGCAGAGAAAGTGGCTTTTTAACCCGATAAATTGAAATTGGATTTAGTGGATTTTTAAGTTTCACGGAATTGTTTTGTATAAATCAAAGCAAGACTGCTCTAGGTTGATTTTCAGCAGTTTGTACATGATATTTAAGACACTTCCCAGAATTTTTTTATCTGATCTATCTTTCTCCTCCCTGTTTGTCCAATTAAGCATGGAATTGGTAAATATTGTGTCATAATTATGTTGGTAGTTTGTATTACCATATTTTTCAGATGATAAGACACACTGGAATATAAGATGCACCAAGATTTTGAAGAGGTACATTTAAAAAAAAAAAGGTTTTTGCCCTCCCCAGCCCTCAGGAGCACTCTGTAGGCCTCCCAAACCCTCTGCACACCCCATTTTCTGTGAAAAACAGGATGCAAGGGGTGGAGTCTCGGGAGGCCAAACATGCTGTATTCCGTGTATAAGATGAATCCAGATTTTCACCCTCTTTTTTGGGGTAAAAAGATGCATCTTATACTCCAAAAATATGGTAACTACAGAGGAGGACGAGAAGGAGGAGCAATAGTATCATCTAGATCAGGGGTTCCCAAACTTGGCAACTTTAAGACTTGTGGACTTCACAGCATAGCTGGCTGGAGAATTCTGGGAGTTGAAGTCCGCAAGTCTTAAAGTTGCCAAGTTTGGGAACCCCTGATCTAGATGAAAGGGGCATTTAAACCCACTGAGTTTAACCTCCTAATTGCAGGAATCTCTTGGGCAGGTGGCTGTCTAATTTCTGCTAGAACAATTCTACTCAAAGAAAATCTACAATCTCACTGGGCATTTGATTCATCTACTGAGCTGTCCTCACTACAGGTGGTCCTTGTTTACTGACTGACTCCTACAGGAACAGTTCACAGTTTTGCCAATGATGAAAAACTAACGTCTCAACCAAGCCTCATTTTATGAACTTTTGCAGGTCTGTAAAGTGAATGAAAGCTGAATTTCATTCATAAACACAGTCACAGTTTCACTTCGTCTGTTTCAGTTAATAACCAGTCCCAGTTGTGGTCCCTAAAAGAGGACTACCTTTTTTCTGACATTTATTAGAATCTGCCTTTTTGTAATTTGAAATCCATTATCTCCTCTACTGTACTCTGGAACAATAGAGAACAAATTATGATTCTATATGTGACACCCTTTCACATAGTTGAAGTGTTTGTCACATACTTGCCAAAAGAATATGTTTCCTTAATAACAGTTTCTAGTTACTTGATTTTTCTTGTTGCCCTTCTTTGATTTGACTCCATTTTTTGAGGTGTGGCAATGGTAGTAGAAGTGTAATAGAATGGGTGGATTAATTTTTGGTCCTTGAAAAATTCTTTTTTCTCTTTGTCAATACAGATAGTCCTCCACTTACCATAATTGGACCTGAAATCCAGAGGTGGGTTCCTACCAGTTCGGACCAGTTCAGCCGAGTAGGTAGTAACTCGACCAGCCATGCGCCTGAACTGGTTTTATCAGTGGCGCCCTAGGTGCCGCCATCTTGTTTTTTGCTTTTGAGCATGTGCAGAAGCATATTTTTTTTATTTCTGCAGATGTGCCCGAAGCACGTCCCTGAGTGAACTGGTAGTAAAAGAAGCCGGAACCCACCCCTGTTCAAATCTCAATCACTGAGGGAATGTTGTTAAGCAAGACCCACCTGACTGCTTCTCTCAACAACTGCAATCCTGGCTCACCCAGTTGTGGTTGTTCATGATGTTAAATAGACCACTGAGGAGATGGCCTGGGCCTCCTTCACACCCAGGAAGGTTGGGTCATTTTCCCCTCCCTATAAGGAGAACAATTGTAATAATACTGGCATTCGCTAGGGTTTTCACCAGATTTTTAAATACATTCATCCAGCATTGCCAAATTCCCCTTCCTGCATGGAGGAGAGGGGAAATCCCTTGGCATGCTGGGGAACAGACCTCAAATCCATTTTCCCATCTGCTTGCAAATTTCCCTATCAATTTCTGCATTGACTTTCTTGGGAAGCCAGGAGAGAAGATTACAAATGGCAATCACATGATTGCAAGGCCCTTGGCAACCAATCATAAGTACAAACAGGTTTCTAAGCACCCAAAATTCAACCACAGGGGAGGTGGTGCATCATTTTACAACGGCCTGAAGTGTTTTACGAGCTGTAAAACACCCATTCTGAAACCATCATGACTGTGAACAGTCATTAAATGACTAATCATAAATTGAGGGCTATCTGTATCTTGACAAATGTTTCTTCATTGGAAAATTCCTCCACCAACGTCCTGACATCATCCCTATAAAATATGAAGCATACTATCAGCATTTATCAACTGTCACACAGGAAGGAACTCTCTGTGCCACCTTGGTTGTCCACTTAAGGACAACATTGTTTTATATGTACAGTAATAGCATCTAGGTATTGCCAAATATCAAGCAGAGCAGAAGTGATATTCAGCAGGTTCTGATCA
Organism: Rhabdophis nuchalis; assembly: GCA_039707465.1. Classification (NCBI taxonomy): domain Eukaryota; kingdom Metazoa; phylum Chordata; class Lepidosauria; order Squamata; family Natricidae; genus Rhabdophis; species Rhabdophis nuchalis. The sequence goes on from CM077643.1 coordinate 39,006,782, forward strand.
GTTCTGGAGTACTGGTAGCAGAAATTTTGAGTAGTTCGGAGAACTGGTAAATACCACCTCTGACTGGCCCCGCCCTCATCTATTCTCTGCCTCCCAAGTCCCAGCTGATAGGGAGGGAATGGGAATTTTGCAGTAACCTTCCCCTGCCATGCCCACCAAGTCATACCCACCAAGCCATGCCCACAGAACAGGTAATAACATTTTTTGAATCCCACCACTGAAGCAGACTATTATATCAACACAGGCAGTGGTCTCAGAGTACAAGCAACCCCTCTTAAAACCTTGAACAGCCCCCAGTTCCCTAGAAACCAGATCAGTCCATGACCAAAACAAGAAGGAATTCTTTTTTCTATTCTGTCCAAAGCAAAGCGCAGTTTTTAGCTCTTTAAATCAAACAAGTAGAAAAAAAGATCATAAGAAGTTGAATATTGATTTCACCATAATTACACCTCTTACTTGATACATAGCAGTTACTGGAATTTTGTATATAATGGCTTCATAGCTTTTCTGAAAAACAAAAAATACATATCTGAGTTTGGTAAAAAATACATATCTTCAGACTACTATTCCAGATGTTTTTGACATCAGCCTGGAAAAGCTAAACATAAGTTATGTGAAGAGATGATGAAAATTAATTACTCAACAAAGGACAGACACAACCAGGGGTGGGTTCCAGAGGTCACTTCTGGCAGTTCGCTTGTGGGTGTGCTTCGCGTGTATGCGCAGTGCAATAAAAATTGCTCTGTGTGTAATAAAAATTGTTTTGTGCAAGCGCAGAAGCAAAAAGCAAGATGGCGACACCTATGGCGCTTCCCAGTTCCAGTGACCCAGGCCACCAAACCACTAGCAGTGCAGCTGAAGTGGTCCAAACCAGTAGGAACCCACCACTGGACACAACTATAGATCCTAGATCAAGCCAAGTACAAAAATACTGGACAACTTCTGGAGGACTGACACTCAGACAAATCAGCCATCAACAGGCACATTGAAATAAACATCTACATACCACTCAAAAGAGACAATCAAAAAGCCCAAAAGGAAACAAAAGACCGAAACACCTCCTCATCAGCAATCAACCCTCATATGAGTAGAGATTAACACTAAGATTAACAACTAAAAACTAACAAGAAGTAAATGCCACACTCAACAAACTACCAATGCAGACAAATAAACAGTAAACCGCCTAATCAAGAAACCACCAAGAACACCGAGAGGCCAAGCCATTACTATTATAAAAATAAGAGCAAACCCTGCTCCCTTCTACCACTGATGATGTTACCTAGTTTGATTATGAAATGTCTGCAAGAAAGCCACCAAGCTCAGAGAGCGCCAAGGACCCTACAGTTCAACCTGAAGTACAAATACGAGTTATTTGTGAATGAAATAGTGTTTAGAAATAGGAAAGAACTCCATTTCTCCTTCTTCATTGGTGACTTAAATAATGAGCATGGAACTTGAGGCTTTGAGAGTCATCATCCCTATTTGTCAATTTGTGTCAGAAAAGTGATCAGCACAAGAACAAAATGATTGGTGCAGTAATTCTGATCGGCAGCCTCTACTCACTGTTTAATAAGGTAAATCAACATAAGTGGAAGGACTGAAGGGGGAAAAGCATACATTTAACATCAGGAGGAAATAATAGTGTCTTCTGAGAGAATCCTAATTGCATTATTCAAACGTTTTTAAGCAACTGACTCTCCAAATGCAGCCTTGGGGCAAAGTAGATTGATTGTAATCAAGGCAATTTAAGGCAGGTCTAACTCTACGAGGGGGGAAAAAATCCACAGACCTATTGGAAGTGTTGATTTAAATCCAGCTTCCTTCAGAAATGCAGGTTAATTGTCTGGAATAGCCAACTACTGTTGATGTAGTCCTACCCGGTTCTTTTATAGCATAAAAGGGAGTATATTAATTACAATTTCATATACAAACATACTGCCCAGCCTTATTTTTGACTGCTCTTCTGGATTGAATTAACAATGCTCAAAGGATTTTCTCCAATTGCTGCAATTTTCTGGCAGTTTTATTAAAATAGGATCAAAAAGATGCCATTACAGAATTTTGTCTGCTCCCTTACGGATCCAAATAGCTTAGGCTTCCTGAACTAGCAGAAGAGAAGGCAAACGACCTCCAAAGTCTACCACTCTTATATAATCACGGTCACCAATGACAAGAAAGGGTACACAAATCAAATAAGCCTAGAACCGGTGGCAGAGCTGCAAAATAAGTAATGTTTTCATTAACAGAAAAGCTGTGCTTTCTTTCTAATTACACATATGAGTATCAGGGTATTGACACACTGCAGAATGATACATGAGGATGATGGTGATGATGTTTTACTCTGCCATATTATAATTATTCATTAACATTTAGTTTATCACCTTTTTCATTCTCAAGTTTAAAAAGATGGGGCATGCTATTCAGGTTGTCAAAATAGAATTCAAAATACATTTATATTCCATATAAACTTGGAAACATGTCCCTGCTGCTTATACAGACAGCTTTGGTAACCTAAAGAACAGATCTAAGTCTAGTTGCAATGAGGAGGTTACAATTGGAGGGAAACACTTCTTTCATACTGTGAATGGAGAGGACTTTTCAAGCTAAGTTGGAGATCGCTGCAGATGCACTGAATTAAACTCCTTTGATTCTCCCAAGAGGCTCCAGAGTAACAGCCTTTTTCTACCTATTATTGCAGACTACATACATTCATTCATCCTTGTGGTGGTGTGGTGGCTAAAATGCTAAGCTTGTCAATCAGAAAGGTCAGCAGTTTGGCGGTTCAAATCCCTAGCGCTGTGTAATGGAGTGAGCTCCTGTTACTTGTGTGCAGGGGGGAAAGAAAGGTAAAGACTTCCCCATTTTGAACTACTTGAGGCTAAAGGGAGGAGTTTCTGGCTGTGTGCAGGGGGGAAAGAAATGTAAAGACTTCCCCATTTTGAACTACTTGAGGCTAAAGGGAGGAGTTTCTGGCTGTGTGCAGGGGGGAAAGAAAGATAAAGACTTCCCCATTTTGAACTACTTGAGGCTAAAGGGAGGAGTTTCTGGCTGTGTGGAGGGGGGAAAGAGAAAGGTAAAAGAAATAATACATTCTAGATTTGTGCGCTTAAGACTGTGATTGTATTCTATTTCAAAATGACTGGCTTAGTTCAATGTAATAACTGTTTTGCACCTGTCTTCCGCACCTCTTTTCAAATTTGGATACTGTCCCCCTTGCAGACAAATTAATAGATTACATAGACACATAACATATCTTGAATTTGTAATTTGTGATCTCCAGGCAGAAATTAAGTGTCCAATTCGGCCACTCCACCCTGTGGAGATGCCACACTACCAGCCTCCCCTACCGCAAAGATCCCACAGAAGAAAAGCAGCCTGGACAACTGTGGGATCTGGCAGGGTGAGAGCTGTGACCCACAAACACAAAACTTTTGCTGTGTCCCAGCATAACAGATATAGCGCCCTTGCTGATCTTAATGGGGACACTAAAGTGACAGGTCAAGGTAATAATGACGACTCAAATAAGCAGCGGATTGTGGTCCAAAGTGAAGAACCTACTTCAGAAATGCAAAAGTGTGAACCAGGGATCATGCATCAGTCACACAACAAGAGCAAGGTACCCAAAAAGAGAAGTCACCTCCTGATTGGTGACTCAATCGTAAGAGATGTAAACTTAGGTAAGGATATGGAGGTTTTGAAAGATGTCAGATGTTTACCGGGTGCTACAGCCAGCAGAGACAAGAGGCGTATTCTTAAGATAGTCAAGAATGCAAGTAAGGACTGTAAAGTTGATGCTATTATACATCTTGGCACAAATGATCTGTCCCATAAAGATGTAGCTTCTGTGCAGAATGATTTCCAGAGTTTGGGGTACGAACTTAGTAGTACAGGTTGTAGGCTTATCTTCTCAGAGGTTATACCAGTATACAAGGAACAAAAAGGAAAGGGCCAGCGCATAGCAGAGTTTAATGTGTGGCTAAAGGAGTGGTGTAAAAAGGAAGGCTTTGGTCTTATTAGTCATGATGCCTGCAGCTGGTCCAATGATAAACTGTACAAAAGAGATGGTTTGCACCCATCCAAGAAAGGGACTGAGTTACTTGGCACTAAATTCACAGATTTCCTGGCTAAACATTTAAACTGAATAGTGGGGACAGAGAATCAATAGATAAAGAATATTTCTGTCCCCAGCAAACTAAAATTCATAGGGTTATCAGTGCGTGTAACATAGATAATTGTGCAGGTAATATTATCAACACTGCTGTCAAGCAAAACCAAACAATTAACAGTGGGTGCCATACCATGTACATGAACCATACAAGTGGCAAAGAAATAGGGGCAAAGAGAACCATAGTCAGGCATAACACAGGTTTCGTAGACAGAAAACACAGGGTCAATCAAAATGGACTCAAATGTCTATACACCAATGCACAGAGTATGAGGAATAAACAGGGTGAATTAGAAATTCAAGTAAATGAGGGCAGATACGATATTGTTGCCATTACAGAAACTTGGTGGGATGAAACCCACAAATGGAACATACAGCTAGAAGGATTTAAATTATTTAAAAGAAATAGACCAAATAAAAGAGGAGGTGGAGTTGTACTATATATAAGAAATAATTACATCTCTACAGAAATAGAGCACAACAATGATGAGAACTATCTTGAATGTATTTGGGTCAATATTAAAGGTTGGGGGGGAATGATATTGTCATAGGTCTATACTACAGGCCACCCAACCAAGCAGAGGAAGTGGATGTACTTTTTGCTAACCAGCTAACTAAGGTATGTAGGAAGCACACTGCAATAGTAATGGGAGATTTTAACTACCCTGACATCAATTGGGAAACAAACTCTGCACCAAGTGGAAGATCCAACAGGTTCCTAAGAAACCTAGCAGACAACTTTGTTTCCCAAAAGGTAGAGAAGGGAACAAGGGGATCAGCAATATTGGACTTAATTCTCACTAACACAGAGGAAATGATAGAAGGTGTAGAAGCTACAGGAACTTTGGGGGCAAGCGATCATGAAATACTGGAATTCAACATTATGCAAACAAAAGTAGTTGAACAAAGTCAAACTAGAGTCTTAGACTTCAAGAGAGCTAATTTCAATAAACTCAGAGAGAGCTTGGGAAGGATTCCATGGATGAGAATCCTCAAGGGGAAAACAACTCTAGAAGCTTGGGAAATTTTGAAAAATGAGATTATAAAAGCCCAGTCCAGCGCAATACCAATGAAGAAGAAAAATAACAGTTCCCAAAAGAAACCAGCATGGCTGCATAAAGAACTCTCTGACAAATTGAAAGACAAAAAGGATAAATATAAAAAGTGGAAAAAGGGGGACATAACCAAGGCAAAATATCAGCAAATAGCCCGAGCCTGTAAAGATGAAGTGAGGAAAGCTAAGGCTCACAATGAAGAAAGGCTTGCCAAAAAAGTAAAAAATAACAAAAAAAGCTTCTTCCAACATGTTAAAAATAAGAAAAAAGTTAAGGAAACAATTGGTCCACTGCTGGGAGAAAATGGCAAGAAGATGATAAGCAACAGGGAGAAAGCAGAACTATTTAACTCTTTTTTTGCATCTGTCTTTACACAAAGGGATAAAACAGTCCAATCAATCAAAAACAGCACCACAAATATCAGATTAGGAACACAAGTTGAAATAGGGAAGAAAATGGTAAGTGAGCACCTGTCTGCCCTGGACGAGTTCAAATCACCAGGACCGGATGGATTACACCCCAGGGTTCTGAAGGAACTGGCAGACGAGATCTCAGAACCACTGAACTATATCTTTCAGAGATCCTGGAGCACCGGGGAACTGCCAGAAGACTGGAAAAGAGCAGATGTGGTTCCCATCTTCAAAAAAGGAAAAAAAACAGATCCAGGAAACTATAGACCCATCAGCCTGACCTCAATACCAGGAAAGATTCTGGAAAAGATAATTAAACAACAAATAAGTGAACACCTAGAAGCAAACAAAGTAATAGCCAAAAGCCAACATGGGTTTGTCAAAAACAGATCATGCCAGACGAATCTAATTGCATTCTTTGAAAAAGTAACAAAATCAGTGGACCAGAGGAATGCTGTTGATATAATTTACCTGGACTTCAGTAAGGCATTTGATAAAGTAGACCATAACCTACTATTAGATAAAGTAGAAAATTGTGGGTTAGACAGCAGCACCACCAAATGGATTCGTAACTGGCTGACCAACCGCACTCAACGTGTAGTCCTCAATGGAACTGCATCTACATGGAAGGAAGTATGCAGTGGAGTCCCCCAAGGCTCTGTTTTAGGCCCAGTACTCTTTAACATCTTCATCAACGATTTGGATGAGGGGATAAATGGGGAACTCATCAAATTCGCAGATGACACCAAGCTGGCAGGAATAGCCAACACTCCAGAAGATAGGCTTAAGATACAGAAGGATCTAGACAAACTTGAACATTGGGCACTGTCTAATAAAATGAAATTCAATTGTGAAAAAAGTAAGGTCCTACATACAGGCAAGAAAAACCAAATGCACAAGTACAGTATAGGTGGTACCTTGCTCAATAGTAGCAACTGTGAGAGGGATCTCGGAATCCTAGTGGACAACCATTTAAATATGAGCCAGCAGTGTGCAGCAGCTGCCAAAAAAGCCAACACAGTTCTAGGCTGCATCAACAGAGGGATAGAATCTAGATCGCGTGAAGTGTTAATGCCACTGTATAGTGCCTTGGTAAGGCCACACTTGGAATACTGCATACAGTTTTGGTCGCCACGATGTAGAAAAGACGTGGAGACTCTGGAAAGAGTGCAAAGAAGAGCAACCAAGATGATTAGAGGACTGGAGACTAAGACATATGAAGAACGGCTGCAGGAGCTGGGTATGTCTAGTTTGATGAAGAGAAGGACCAGGGGAGACATGATAGCAGTGTTCCGATATCTCAGAGGGTGCCACAAAGAAGAGGGAGTCAAACTTTTCTCCAAGGCACCTGGGGGCAGGACAAGGAGCAATGGGTGGAAACTAACCAAGGAGAGAAGCAACTTAGAACTAAGGAGAAATTTCCTAACAGTAAGAACAATTAACCTCTGGAACAGCTTGCCTCCAGCAGTTGTGAATGCCCCAACCCTGGAAGTCTTTAAAAAGATGTTAGACAGCCATTTGTCTGAAATGGTATAAGGTTCCTGCCCATGCAGGGGGTTGGACTAGAAGACCTACAAGGTCCCTTCCAACTCTGCTATTGTATTGTATTGTATTGTATTGTATTACTTGTCCCAGCTTCTGCCAACCTAGCAGTTCTAAAGCATGTAAAAATGCAAGTAGAAAAATAGGAACCACCTTTGGTGGGAAGGTAACAGTGTTCTGTGGGCCTTCGGTGTTTAGTCATGCTGGCCACATGACCACAGGGATGTCTTTGGACAGCGTTAGGTCTTCGGCTTTGAAATGGAGATGAGCACCATCCCCTAGAGTTGGAAACAATTAGCACATATGTGCGAGGGGAACTTTTACCCTTACCTTACATTCAAGAACCATTCTAATATAATAGCAATGTTGAAAGTAGCTCCAATGCTTCATATGTACATGTAATCTTCAGTTTACAACCACAATTGAGGTCAGAATTTCCATTGTTAAGTAGGGGAGTTAAGTGAGCCCCACCCAATTTTATGATCTTTTTTGCCATGGTATTAAATGAATCACTGTGGTTGTTAAGTGAATCATACAGTCATTAAGTGAATTGACTTTGCTTGTCAGATGCCAGCTAGGAAGATTGCAAATGGTGATCATGTGACCCCAAGATGCCGCAACCATTGTAAATATATGCCGGTTGCCAAACACCTGAATTTTGACTATATGACTGTGGGGATGATTCAATGATTTAAGTCCTTTTTTTTCAATACCATTGTAACTTTGAATGGTCACTAAATTAATGGTTGTAAGTCAAGGACTACCTGTAGGGAATACCATCCTAGGTCCTAAATGTTATTCCACCCTTCCCTTGCCTAGAATTCTAAAAGTTGAAGCCTTTATAACTGGAAGGCACTGAAAGGCTTCACCTTCTAGAATTCTCAGCAATTTTCCATGCTGGCCCAAATTCTAGGAGTTGAAATCCATACAGCCGAAATGCACAGTTTGGAGTAGACTATCCTATCCTATAAATTTCAGCAAAGTTCATTGGTCTTGATTTTTTTTTTTTAAGTGAATTATGGATTCCTTTACTCAGCTATGATTTGGAATGAGATCTGTGTCTTTTTGCCCTGAAAAACTTTGTAATGATTAAAAAGGTCTAATATAGAACCGTTAATGTCTAATAAAGGACTTGAGGCACTTCTGTTCAAATTGTAACACCCTTTTAGTTGCTGTAGGCCAGAGGCAGAATCCTTGTATATTTAAAAAAATTGCTGTCCCTGGTGCTGAATTTAAAATGTTTTAGATTGGAACTCTTAGCAGGCACCTATGAAATTGCTAATCCCATACTGTGAGCCATTTCCTAACTGAGTTTTTGGTTGCTGGCATGATAGTGTTTAAAATTTCCTATATTATTCTCAATAAATGAGCTGGGAAATAAATCCATAGTGATAAGAAATAATATTTTGTGGAATACGTTACTCAAATCATGTCTAAGTATACTTGCAGCATCTGTCGAATGCAGATAAAAAACTGCATTCGATCGGTGTTATGTGGGAGCATCTAGTGGCTCCCATAATCACCCGCGCGGCTGCGTTTTGGACTAACTGTAGCTTTCGGGTGCACCTCAAGGGAAGCCCCATGTAGAGAGCATTACAGTAGTCGAGTCGGGATGTCACGAGAGCTTGAGTGACTGTGCGAAGGGCAGCCCGGTCCAGTAAGGGGCGCAATTGGCGCATCAGGCGTACCTGATGAAACGCCTCCCTGGCCACGGCCGCCACATGGTCCTCCATGGACAGCCGGGAATCCAGGAGGACACCCAAATTGTGCGCCCTCTCCACGGGGGCCAGTGTTTCGCCCCCAATGGCCAGAGTTGGAGTAATCTGGCTGAACCGGGGTGCCGGAAACCACAGCCACTCGGTCTTGGCAGGGTTGAGCTTGAGTTTGTTACCACCCATCCAGATCCGTACGGCTTCCAAACACCGGGACAGCACTTCGGCGGCATCGTTGGGGTGGTTTGGGGTGGATATGTACAGCTGAGTGTCATCAGCGTACAGATGATATCCCACCCCAAAACCACGGATGATCTCACCCAGCGGCTTCAATATGTGTTAAACAGGAGGGGCGAGAGGACCGACCCCTGAGGAACCCCACATAAGAGAGGCCTCGAGGTCGACCTCTGCCCTCCCGTCAACACATATTGCAACTGACCAAAGAGGTAGGACGAGAACCATCGCAGAACGGTGCCTCCCAGCCCCAACCAAAGCCCTTTGCAATGGGCACACTACCTCACTGACAACACTGAAGCTTAAAGAGAGCCGTGATGAACAAACAGCAGCCCTATCTTTGTTGTTGTTGTTAGTTGCTATGTTGTGTCTGACCATTGCGGCAATGTTCCTCCAGGCCTTCCTGTCCTCTACCATTCTCTGCAGTCCATTTAAGCTCACACTGACTGCTTCAGTGACTCCATCCAGCCACCTCATTCTCTGCCATCTCCTTCTTCTTTTGCCCTCAGTCTTTCCCAGCATTAGGCTCTTCTCCAGTGAGTCCATCTTTCTCATTATGTGGCCAAAGACTTTCAGTTTCATCTTTGGCATCTGGCCTTCTAAAGAGCAATCAGGGTTGATCTAGGATTGACCAGTTTGATCACCGTGCAGTCCAAGGGACTGCAAGGCTCAAAGGTCTTTCTTGCTAAGGTTCAAGTTCAGCCTGTTTAATTCCATCCAGATGGTGATAATCTCCAGAGACAAGGTGAAGATATTGCTAGCATCTCTTGTACAGCCTGAGGTAGTGATGTTGTGATGATGCCCTACCCCAATTTGATAGAAGATTTTTTCCAGTGGCTCCATGTAAATATTAAATAGTGATGGGGAGAAAGCTGAACTCAGGAGTAATTCAGTAACTCATTGAGTCAATAACTTTTTCTTCTCTCCTCAGCAGGTGCTGCCCACTTAAGAAGGAGTAGAATCAGGGCAGATACCTTACTTCCTGACCCCAATCATGCCAGAAGAATACCATGATAAATGATATCAAAGGTTATGAAAAGACCTAATAGGAACAGGAATGGAATGAAAGGAATGGAACATTACCTCCACTGATAAAGATCATCAAGAGTCATGAATGCCACTAGGACTGCCAGGGGACTAGCATTGCTAAAAAAAAAGCAATGCTTTTCTCTTCTGTTATTATTGAAAATAGTTAATTTTGACTGAATAGATGAATCAATTAAAATGTATTTATCTTTTAGCATTGTTCTAAATAGAAAGGGGAAAAAAGAACATACCACAATGGGCTTAAAATGTATATTGCTGATGCTATTTGAAATGTATATTTAGAAACAAACCAAAGACGTCTGATTTTTTTTTAAAACAAATACCAGTTATTAGGATGTATGTCCTAACTAGGTTAGATTCAGGATTGTAATGAAGTGGAATGTGTGGATGATCTTGAGGAAGAGATGCTGACTAGCAATTAATCAAAAAAGAGGGGCAGAAGCTCACAGTTGCTTAATGGTCATTGAAAGAAATTTAGAAAGGACCCACTCTAATGGATTAAGCAGTTAAAAAAGGCAGTAGGAAGTTTTGTACTTCCATATTTGCAAGATTCTATTAATGTAGCCTTACAATAAAGTAAATTTAATACATCTAGTCATGTTTCCTCTATGGGTTATATGGAAGGACTGACATCTTATAAGAATAATAGAGAACCAAGTCAAACAAGGCTGCTTTTTTCCTTTTCATTGTATGATAGGTTCCTGTAAAAATTGAACTCAGGAATAATTAATAAAAAGGTAAATGTCCCATTGAATTGAGTTTGACACCTTGGAAATTCATCCATGCAATTTTCTTGGCATTGTGTAGTAATTATTTGATACTTTTTTCCAACTGTACACTCTAGGTAATAACCTAATCAGCAAATACCTAGAGGCAAACAAAGTCATAACCAGAAGCCAACTTAGGTTTGCAAAAACAGATCATATCAGACAAATCTTATTGCATTCTTTGACAAAGTGACAAAATTAGTGGACCAGAGGAATGTATGTGGATATAATTTAAATTGGACTTCAGTAAGGCATTATTGCCTGTTCAGTGTACTCTCTGGCCAGTTCAGTTAACTCATGACCATGAAAAGTAGACCCAACTTACTACTTGAAAAGTAGTGGGTTAGACAGGATCACCACCAGATGGATTCAAAACTAGCTGACCAACCACACTCAGTGTGTAATCCTCAATGAAACTGCATCTACATGGAAGGAAGTATGCAGTGGGGTACTCCAAGGCTCTGTTTTAGGTCCAGTACTCTACAACATCTTCATCAATAACTTGGACAATGAGAAACTCAACAAACTTTGCAAATAACACAAAGCTGGCAGGAATAGCTAACACTCTAGAAGAAAGGCTTAATATATAGAAGGATCTTGACAGACTTGGACATTGGACATTATATAAAAAAATGAAATTCAGTGGTGAAAAAAGTAAGTTTCTATGCTTAAGAGGAAAAAAAAAACACCCCCCAACCCAAATGCACAGGTATATTATAGGTGGTACCTGGCTCAATAGGAGCAACTGTGAGAGGGATCTGTGAGAACTGTGAAAGAAGAACAACAAAGATGATTAGGGAACTGGAGGCTAAAACATATAAAGAATGATTGCTGGAATTTGGAATGTCTAATTTAATAAAAAGAAGGACTAGGGGGAAACATGATAGCAGTGTTCCAATATCTCAGTGGCTGCAACAAAGAAGATGGAGTCAGGCCATTCTCCAAAGCACCTGAGGCAGGACAAGAAGCAATAAATGAGAGCTACTCAAGGAGAGAAGCTACCTAGAACTAATGAAAAATTTCCTGACAGTTAGAACCATTAATCAGTGGAACAAATTGTCTCCAGAAGTTGTAAATGCTCCAACACTGGAAGTTTTAAAGAAGAGATTAGACAACTCTTTGTCTCAAATGGTTTATGGTTTACCTGCTTGAGCAGAGGGTTGGACTAGAAGACCTCCAAGGTTCCTTCCATTATTCTGTTGTGTTATGATTCCTAGGAAATCTTTCATCCAAGACAGTATTAACTGAGTCCAATCTAGTTTAACTTAGATCAGTCAGGTTATGTCAGCGATAAAATTCATGTGAATACAAAATTATAATTAAAATGTGCAAAACCGTCCATAAAAAAAGAAATAAAAGGAGTTAAAACCCGCTTCAACAAAGTTAGTCATTCCTCTGCTTAAATTGCCACCTAATTGAAGAATCACATTGTTTAATTATTTTTTAAAAATTGCATGGCCACCCATCATTCTCAGTGTTGGGTGTTCCTTCTTAGCTCTAATTTTCTTCCTTCCCTTCCATATACCCAGAAGAATTTTGAATTTTTTGGGATATGAGCCCTGGTGGCACAGTGGTTAGAATGCAGTATTGCAGGCTGACTCTGCCCACTGCCAGGAGTTTGATCCTGACCAGCTGAAAGTTGACTCAGCTTTGCATCCTTCTGAGGTTGGTAAAATGAGGACCCAGATTGTTTGGAGCAATAGACTGACTTTATAAACTGCCCAGAGAGTACTGTAAAGCACTATGGTGCAGTATATAAGTTTAAGTGCTATTTCTATTCGGTATATTCATATATGTCTGCTTCTTTAGAATATTCCTAATGAATGTAGAAGACCTCCAAGACAGGATTGTAAAATAAGATCAGCAAATTATCCTTTTGAATTCAGAAAACATTCAACCATTTTTTTAAAATCACAATTTAAGGATCATCCCATACAAAATATTTTGTAGAAACTCAGACATTTCAGGAGGGCGGGGAAAAATAAATGTGCAGAGCAAATAGTATCAAAATCACAGTTTGGGGAACAAACAAAAGAAATTTGTAGGTTAATGGGAACAAATGATGGAACAGGCTGATGAGTGGAAGCAGATGTTACACGGACTAGAAATGAGATGATTTCTCTCTTTCTTCTCGAGACTTGCCATATTTTCATTCTTACAAAACCTGTCGTACCTTAAACAAGTCAAGCATTCGGGGAATGAAATGTCTCCAGACATATGGTCAAAAGAATCTTCCAAGTAATAGACTTTAAAGGAACATTTAAAGATTCTGGACTTTTAACTCATGACCATGAAATGCAGTCCGGGCATTAAGAAATTATACTTGCTAACATTGCTCTGGAATAACTAGCAGGGTTCATAAGTCTTTTAAAGGCTACACACCAGGGGTGGGTTTCTGCTGGCATTATTGCCTGTTCAGTGTACTCTCTGCGCATGTGCACATTTGTCTGTAAACAGATCTGTGCATGCGCAGAACATTAAAAAAATGTCAAAAATACATGCCGCAGCAACCAGGGAACCTGTTTGGGGGCATGGCGAGCCTGTCTTCCCTACTGGTTCGGTGACCCAGTCGCAATTTCCACTACCAGTTCACTCGAACTAGTGCAAACCATTAGCAACCCACCTCTGCTACACACACACACACACACACACACACACACACACACACACACACACACACCCTTAATTGTTATCAGTCGTTTCAAGGACCACAGGTATTTTTTCTGTAGATTAGTGTGTCAAACTCAGTTTCATTGAGGGCCGCATCAGAGTTGTGTTTGACCTCAGGGGGCCCACAGGAGGGTGTGGCCAGCTCGACCTCACTTGTGTCGGGGGTGCCTCTGGTGACCTGAGTGCTTTGCCAGTGAAAACGGGCTCCCGAGCTTCGCTTTAAGCTGCGATGGCTTCCTGCAACCTTCTGACAGTGAAAACGGAGCTTGGGAGGGCTCCCCAAAGCTCTGTCTTTGCTGGAAGAGGCACCATAGTCCGGTCCTTTGCTGATTTCATAGCAACCCCGTAGTCCAAATCTAAGACCCTGCAGACCATATGTGATTCCTGAGGCTTCGTTTGACACCACTGCTGTAGATGCTACCTGAGAAGAGGGAAACTACAGAGCCCTCAAAATTAAGCAGAGATATCTTAAGTCAGGGGTCTGCAAAGTCGGCTCTTTTAAGACTGGTGGACTTCAACTCCCAGAATTCCCCAGCCAGCTATGCTATGCACCAATCTTACTTATACCAGGGGTCTGCAAAGTCGGCTCTTTTAAGACTGGTGGACTTCAACTCCCAGAATTCCCCAGCCAGCTATGCTGGCTGGGGAACTCTGGGAGTTGAAGTCCACCAGTCTTAAAAGAGCCGACTTTGCAGACCCCTGTCTTAAGTGATCAAAGTTAACCAAATCTCTCAGGAGTTGTGGCCAGAATAGAAAGAAGAGGTAAGTGTAAATCAGAGGGGTGAGTTTTGCTCCGTATTGGGAAAGGGATTACAAGAAGGAGCTGACTGACTGAATGAAAAGTTTCTGCAAACAAGGCTACCCAAAAATGTTATTTGAGCCATTCTAAGGGAACCCTGCTGAAAAGCACCCTGTTTTACCATGTCTGAACTCTGTTGTAAACTTTGAATGATTGGTGAGTTTACATACAGAAAAAAATGTCTTTTTTGAACGTTTTGATTTACGCATGCCTTTTCCTGTGCACACATGGAAAAGGAAATTGTGTCTAAAAACACAATTACATTGATTGCTTATGATGAGCAATGGATAGAGTCAGGGGTGAAATTCAGCAGGTTCTGACAGGTTCTAGAGAACCGGCAGCGGAAATTTTGAGTAGTTGAAACTTGCAAATACCACCTCTGGCTGGCCCCAGAGTCAGGTGGGAATGGGGATTTTGCAATATCCTTCTCCCAGGAGTGGGGAGGGAATGGGGATTTTGCAGTATCTTTCCCCTGCCATGCCCACCAAGCCACACCCACAGAACTGGTAGTAAAAGAAATTGAACTTCACCCCTGAATAGAGTTATTGAATGATGCAAAGATGAAGATATGTTCTGGATATGGGTGAAACTACTGTTTATTAACACCCAGAGAGTTCTATTTATTTAGAAAGCTAGCCTTCTTTAGAGCCTACCCAGGTGGCTAATAGAAATAGATTGCATCCAAAGGTATCCAGAGTAGCATCTGGTTTCTATTCATTTATGCTGTTTAAACAAATTGGGGAAAAAATTCACATAAATAGTTAGATAGACAACACATTTTCCTGCCCTTATCATGGTGCGCTCTTTTTGCAAGCACTTTCCCCCCACCGATAAATGCATTTTTACCCATTAATTTTCTCCCTTTGATACATACTTGGGGGAGAATTGCAAAGGCTGAATATTTCGTTTGGCTTCTCCTGTATATTTGGCAAATCTAGAATACATAAAAGGTAAATGTTTCCACTGCCCAGTTGTGTCTGACTTTAGGGGGTGGTACTTATCTCCCTTTCCTAGCCCAGGATTGTCTGAAGAGGCTTCTGTGATCATGTTGCCAGCATGACTGTAGTCTGAGGTGCCCAAATGCTGTTATGTTCCCACCAAAGTGGTATTTATTTATCTACCTGCATTTGCATCGGTGGTGGGATTCCAATAATTTAACAACCGGTTCTCTGCACTAATGAACAGCTGAGTAGACATGACTCGGTGCTCATGTGACCATGGTCAACTCAACATCACTCAGGTTGATGGACGCTTCACCTTAGCTGTTGCAATGTAATAAGGGTTAACCGGAGAGGCAGTTTCTGTAGGCAATAAAGATTAGGCTAGAAACAACACCAGAATGTTCCCTTCCTGCCTTCCTTACAGGATTAGCCCTGTAAAGTGGGGGGGGGGGGGGAAGCAAAATAAGATTTCTTCCAACAACTGGTTCTCTGAACTGCTTAGAATGTTAACAACCAGTTCTCCCGAATAGGTGCGCACTGGCTGAGTCCCACCATTGATTTTCATGCTTTCAAACTATGCCATCTACATTCCAACCTGAGCTTAGTGCACAAGATAATCTGCCATAACGTCCTACCTGTTAATGACTTTTTTTTCCAACTGCAATAACACAAGGACTATCAATAGATAGAAACTAAATGTAATCCATTCTAATCTTGATTGGAGGAAAAACGATTTCAGCAATAGAGTAGTAAATGTCTGGAACACCCTACTTGACCCTGTTGTTAGTTCCTCTAACCCCCATACCTTTTACCTTAAGCTGTAGACCGTGGACCTTACACATTTCTTAAGAGATCCCTAAGGGGGCATGCATAAACGCACCAGCATGCCTACCATCCCTGTCCTACTGTCCCATTTATTATGTGTTTATGGCTATGTTTTGCTTATTTATATCCATTTATTTGTGCCATTTTTCCATGTGTTTGCATACGTGTTTCATTCTACTTGTTGACATAATAATAATAATAATAATAATAATAATAATAATAATAATAATAATAATAATAATAATAATAATAATAACTTTGCATTTATTAACCGCTCCCTCTCCCCACAGGGACCCGGGGCGGTGCACAGGAGAAACTAAAAACAATATAAACAATCGATACAAAATATATACTTTAAAACACCA
This sequence comes from Rhabdophis nuchalis, assembly GCA_039707465.1. Lineage (NCBI taxonomy): Eukaryota > Metazoa > Chordata > Lepidosauria > Squamata > Natricidae > Rhabdophis > Rhabdophis nuchalis. The sequence goes on from CM077643.1 coordinate 39,023,314, forward strand.
TTAAACTGTGTTATCCCGTGCTAAAAAATTAAAACCCATTAAAATACATTTAAAAATCTATAGACAGAGAGACTATCCAAGGCCGGCCAGTCGAAAGAAATGGGTCTTTAGTTTCATACGGGAAATAAAATAAAACAAACTGCTAGATTGGTAGGAGCTGGGGAAAGTGTAGGAGTTCACCCCATCATGCAATCTTGAACTGCCAATCTTTTGGTTGGCAGGCCCAGAATCTTAACCTCTAAGTCCCCATGCCCCCATACATACACTAATATTTGAATTAATTAATTAATCTCTTTCCCAAATTGATCTCTGTGCTCTAAAGAGAAACTAGGTTGGGTGAAGGTTTAACAGATTAACAGAGTTGGAAAGGACTTTATCTTGTCCAACCCCCCCCCCCCTCCAATCCAAACAGGAGACAGATGGCAGTCCACTTGTCAACTCTGAAGCTGGCCAACCCTGAAGATGTTGAGACATGAGTGCTGGAATACCAGAGAAGAGTCATAAGGAGAGGGGAATAGAGATACTTGGGGTGTCGTAGCCAAAATAAAAATCTTTCTTGTGAGAGCCAAGGACATTCCTGCAAGTGCTCGGAAGGAGGGGACTGAATTCACCTAGCAACTGGACAGTGTCCTGATTGGACCATGTGACCAATTGTTTTGAGAAAGGGACAAACTTTCACTTTTAATCAGGTGAAAACTGTGGGGATATTCAGAGTCGGTTTTCACCAGCTTGTGCCAATATGATATGTTCTTTGAGGAATTTGCCTACATCTGTGTTGTCTTTGCTATGGATGTATTACTTGGAACCTTGACCCCAGTAGCTTCTTGAAAGCTTCCAGTGATGAAGCTCCCACAATTTAGTTAATTGATAGGACTTATAGAGAACAACAATGCTTAATTTAAATAAAGCAAAAGCAGCTGACCCTCTCCTTCCTTGTTTGTTCTCCTTCTTACTAACAAACACTCCTGGTCTCCACCGTGCAGGTTGCCTGGATTTATAGACCATTCAACTCTTGATTTTATAGATGTTGTTCCAACTTGTGCACACAATAAAGGAAACACATTGGGTTGCCTGTGTGGCCCGAGCCCTTTTCTCACTTTGTGAAGAGTCATTTCATAGTCCAGTAAATGTTGTTGATGTCCCTTGGACTGCTTTATGGAAACACTCCAAGGTATGTTTGGCAGTTGGGTATGATTATGGCCCATTGAGCTAGAAGGTCGATTGACCTTTCTCTTTTTCAGTCTTTCTTCCTCACTCTCTCTCTCTCACATGCACAAGAAGCCTCTGTAAAGTGTTGCTTCCTTGATACTTGAACAGAAACATGAAATCATTTTTACCCTTTGTAGAAGAGGCTGTTAAATAAGAGATGAGAGATGAGTTATTTCCTCCCCCCGCTTCATTCCTTATGACTTGAAGAACCTAGGACACATTCTATTGTTCAATTACACCTGAAGGTTCTTACAATCTTGTGTTTTATAGCTCAATACTTTAAGAGCAGCTTGGACAATCTGTTCTCTTATCATCATGTTCTCTTTGGTTTCACAACCACTCTGAAACTTCTGGAGAGGGATCGGGAATTCTTCCTTTTTTGATATACTTGTAGTTCATGGCTGTCAGGGTTCCAAATAGCATCCGAAAGTAAATCAGAGTCCGAGGCAAAGTATTGCTCAAAGTTCCAATTTATTAAGAGAGCCATGCTGGCACATCTGGGAAAACCCGAATCTGAAAGCTTCCCAGTTTCCCCCACTCAGTTGAAAGTTCAAGACCTTGCCCCACACCCACAAGTCCATCACATGGTCCAATCTTCCACTGCCATGCTGGCAGCTTCCACCCATTCAGTTCCGGTCAGGTGCAGAGGTGCAGAGACAAAGGATGACCTTGGCTTTCTAGAAAGAATTTTGTTATGGCTACATATCATCTAACTCCATACAATCCTCCCTCCCATTTTCTCACAATAGAAAATGCATAGCAGAATAATAGAAATTGTGGCAGGCCAAAGATCCAAAAGAAAAGATGGCTGCAGGCCTGACACATGGTTTCTCAACCTGGGCAACTTTAAGATGTGTGGACTTCAACTCCCAGAATCCCCTAGCCAGCTATAGGGAATCCTGGGAGTTAAAGTCCACACATCCTAAGTTGCCCAGGTTTGATAAACACTGCTACAATCTATCATTATAACTGAATGAGTGTTAGAGGGAAAGTATTGTACTTGTATACAATAAGATTTGGAAAAATGTCATTTTCAGATAGTAGAAAAGTATTGTTAAAAGTGAAGATTGTAATAGATATTGGTGTCTTTTGGGCTTAAGGAAAAATAAAACAGAACACTAACCTGTAAGTTCTTGTTTTTTAAATTTAGTTAGAGGCAAACAAGTCACATGAATGAACAGATGATCACAAAATATTTGTTACTCCTCTTCAGGCTTATTATGTATACCTGAGTCTTAATGGGATGGTGCTAATAATAACAACAACAGCAGCAGCAACAACAACAACAACAGAGGAATAAAACAGCAGAGGGATAAATGCTAACATTCCATGTTGGAAGTGAGAAGATCTCTTTATTCATTTTAATATTAAATGTTTTAATACCTTCTACCTTTCTTTTTTATGGTGTCTGTAAGCTGTGAGATAGGCAGCATATACATTTAACCAACAAATGCAAGATTAACTACTAATTGATGAGATTATTTTGGAAAACTGCAAAAGAAGGAAAACCAACTTGAATGGGGTTTGGATTGACTGAAAGAAAGTATTTGATTCAGAATATAGAACACAAAAAATATATAGTTGGAATGGACCTCCCAGGCCTTCAATTCCCATCCCCTGCTCAAGCAGGAGATCCTATACCATTCCAGACAAGCCAACTGCTGTGGTCTAGAGATGGAGCTCTTGCCTCCCAATTAGGAGGTTGTGAGTTCAATCGTAGGTAGAGGTAGATGTAGGCTCTCCTGCTTGGGCAGGGGTTTGGACTAGATGACCTGCAAGCCCCCTTCCAACTCTGTTAATCTGTTAAATGGCTGCCTAATCTCTTCTTAAAATCCCCAGTGATGGAAAACCCACAGCTTCTGTAGGCAAGTCATTTCACTGATTAATTGTTCTGATTGACAGGAAACTTTTCCTTAATTCTATGTGGGATCAATAGGACCTGGACTACACCAACCCTGCAGGATCAAATTGGTCAAGCAGATGTCATAGGAGACATGCAGCCCCTCCAGTAACCAGGTCTTATGCATGGCTTAATAGCTTACAACCAGCACCATGAATTGCACCCAGACACAAACAAACTGCCTTCTGAATTTTCAACCAAATTAATGGACAGGGGAAAAGGATGGACTTCTCCCGTGGAAGGAGAATGTTGGTAACAACGTCTCCAGAGCAGGTAGACTCCCCTCTAGAGATGGCAGGAGCTTTGAACATGCTCCCTGGAAGGAATTTCTCAGGATGAATTTCCTTTTGGAATTGAATGGAAAGGTAGAGTGATGGTTGACTTTTGAAGAGAGGGTTAGTGAATAGTGAAATTCAGGCAGTTCCTAAACGCCTCTTGAATCCCTTAAGAATGAAAGCAGTGCAAGGAGGTTTGAGAATTTCACTCACATTATCTTCTTTTCTGAAATTACATTCCAGGGCAATTTCTCTTTAATCATATTGAACAGTAGAGACTATTCACATTGCAACATTTGAACCTTAGTAGAAAACAAAAGGGAGGAGAATCTGTCAGCGAGGCATTTGCTTAAACCATGATAGCTAATCCCTGCCAGCCATCTTCCTCTTTGTAGATTGTTTTTCTTAAATACACACAAATACACACACAGTCCTACCCACCCAACCGCCCACACTAGATTGATGCCCTAAAAGGAGTGGAGGACTGAACCATTTGCTCTTATAATAAATTGCAAATAGAAGTACCCCCTTGAGATGAAGAGCGGAGATTGCAGCCTCTGCAAACCATTGGATGGATTGCTAGCATGTACCAGTCCCAAATGCTAGGGGAACAGGGAGAAATTTATCTTCTCACTGCCTCTTGTCTTTTTAACCAAAAGCGAAAAAAAGTCATTGTTACCGATATTTATTGGCCATACTGTAACAGCCATATTTGTTTCTTGCTTTGCAAAATGCGATAATTCATGATGTGGGCTGAAGCAAACAGGGTGGAATTTAACATGGAGAAGGGTAAAATCCTGCAACCGAGCGTACTGGTGGTAGGGAGGCAGGAATGAAAGGTATAGATATAAGATGGGGGAGATTTGATTCAGTAGCAGTACATGGTACCAGATCAAGTGAAAAATGAGCTAAGCATATGATGCAGATTCTAAAAAGCCAAATGCTATTTTGGGATGTATGAATTCTCTACATGGACCTACTGTTGAAGGGCATTTGGAGACTTCAACTGGTGCAGAGTCAGAAGTCCCTGTTACATTGTTGTTCTGCAAGCTGCATTGGCTGCCAGATTGCTTCCACAGTTCAATGTGTTGGCCATTAACTATAAGGTCCTGCATGGGCCCACGTTACTTGAGGACCCATCTCTCCCCTGTAGGACAGGCCTGCTCCACCGCTGCTGGCAGAGGAGGCATGCTGTGTATCCAGCCAGTCAAGGAACCCCAGCCCTCTGGAACATCTTGCCTCCTGAGGTGAAATGGGCTCATACCTCCCTGACCTTCCACAAGAGTCTGAAGACCTGGCTCTGCTGGTTGGCTTGAGGCCCCTATGGGGGATTACCAACACTGGAAGTGGTTGATCAACTAATATCTGCTCCCCCACCTATGCATTCTGCTCAGGGCTGGGCTTCAAAAATTTCAGCAACAGGTTCTCTTCCCAGTTGCTGGGTGGGCATGGCCATGGTGGGCATGGCCTAGTCGGCCTCCTGCACCACAGCAGGGGGACTTTTTTTGCCTTCCCCAGGCTCCGGAGGCTTTCCTCGAGCCTCTGGGAGGGTGAAAACTGCCTCCCCTGGGCTCCAGAGCCCATCCAGAGGCCAGAAATGGGCTCATTTCCAGCCTTCTGGAACTTGCAGGAGACTTGCTTTTCCCCCTCCCTGAGCCTCCGGATGGACCCTGCACTTAACTTGCATCCAAAATGGGCCGCATGTAGACGCCTGGGGTGGGGGAAGGCAGGGGTGGGATTTAGAGGTTGTCTGAACCGCCCATAATGTTAGCTATGGATTCTCCTGAACCTGGGCGAACCTGTAGCAGCTCACCCCTGATTCTGCTCCCTCTCTGTCTAATTCTGAGCACCATGGCCTAAAAAGGACTTCAACAAATTAGAGTGAGTTCAGGTATCAACAATGCGAGGTGACTGAAAAGTAAATCTTTTGAAGAATGGTTAAAAGCCCTGTATGTTTAGCCTTTAGAAGAGAAGGCTGTGGGGAAAATTGTAGCATTCTTCAAACTGAAACGTTATCACATAAAGCAGTGAAGGTATGTGTTATTGGTTACCTTGAAGGACATGGCCAAAATGAACAGATTGAAATTCCAGGCAAGTAGATTCAGAGTAGCTTTTAGAAGGAATCTCCCATGGTTAAGAACTTCAAATAGTGGGAAAGTGGCATGTTTTTTTCACTGGAGGTCTTAAAAGAGAGATTGTATAAACATCTGTCTGAAATGCTATAAATTCAGAACCTTCGGTGAACAGAGAATTGGACTAGATAAGTTCTGAGTTCCCTTTCAACTCTGAGATTCTGTGATTATTGGATAGTGTACCTTTTGTGGCCCCTGTACAGATATATTTTACAATTGTGGGTCAATTCTTATTTCTCCATTGCTGCCTTCCCTTATTTTCTTTTCTATATCACCTTTTTTTTTGTATCTGGAGATTTGGTTTATATTACTTTGGAAAGGGAATTTCTCATTAAAATCGTCCCTGCGTGCAAGATGTCACGGTTGCAATCTACTCCTTCTGTTTTCTGGATGTTCACAAGATTTTATTTGGTTCTGCAGTTTGGGCTCTGGGCAAGGAAATCTAAAGCATTTTTGTATTTAAGAACAGTTTGCCAGTGGAATCAATTATCCACAGAGTTGTTGGGATCCCTACGGTGAAGGGCTAAGAACACCCCAGATGGACATAATAGGGAGCATCAAGAATTTCAGCTGTACTGGTGGCAGCCTTTTGTAATTATCTTTTACTGGGGAGCCCTCAAAAGAAGGGCTCTGCTAGAGTGGTCCAAATTATTCCCTTTAAGCTTGTAAGAAGGCCACAAAGCTAACATTTTGTCTCAGAGAGAATTTTCATAAGACTGCCAACACCGGGGGGCGTGGTTATGGCCGGATGAGGTGAGGACGTTTTCTCCACCTCGTAGGGCTTCTTTTTACCAACAAATGTGGATTAAAGTGATTAAAACGCGCCGCTGAGAGCTGGAAATGTTTATAGATGTTTTGGAAGGTCGGTGTGACTTGTAAATTGCTTTTTCAAAGTGATCGGACAACTCGAACTGCTTGAATTTCAAAGTTTTGTTTCTCCGTGGAGCAGAGAGTTGGCGAGCGGCCGAGGTAAGGGGGGTTACCCTTTGTCTCTGGCAAAGATCATTTGCATGCCTTTTGTCTTGCTACAAGGCGGTAAATACAAGCTGAAGTTTAAGAAAGAAGGAAGTTGGTGATGGCATGTGGATTATAACTCCTTTGAACTTTCTAATTCTTTTAAAGTGGACTGTGTGAGCTGAATGTAGCGGACAAGCTTTTTCGATTACACTTAAAATGGAGGCTTAAAAGTTAAATAAACTGGGGAAGCTCCCCTAGGCTTTTTTTTTTTTTGGCTCTTTTGGTGCATTTTAAGCCGGCTTAGCCTTATCTGATTTGGAACACTGTTTGCCCTTATTCTTTATAAGAGACCCTCTTGGCAAAGAAGTATAAATATAAAGTCTGTTTTGAACTGAAATGTCGACTCAACAGCCTTCAGAGCTGGAAAGGATCTTCGGAGCTTTGAATACAATTGGCGAAAAGTTAACCGGATTAACGGATCATGTGGCTAATTTGACATTGGAAGTTCAAAAAGCTAAAGAACAGATAAGTGAATTGAATGTTAGTTTTGTAAAGCAAAACGCGGAGGTGAAATTTATTAAAGATGAAATTGAACAAATTCATGCACACGACGCACAAATTGATCGTAAGATGGAAGGAATTTTTTATAAAAACCAGCAGCAAGATAAGAGAATTAGTCTTTTGGAGGAAGAAGCTAGAAAATTCAATATTGTTATACGTAATATTCCAGAAAATAGACCGGACGATTTGAAGCAGAGGGTGCTAAAATGGTTGAATGATTTTGGATTTGAATATACAGCAGCAAATTTAGTAAGTTTTAGTAAGGGAGCTGCGCGTGCGCAAGATGGCGGGTTAGCTCCGGAGCTCCGTGCGGGCTGTGGAGGTTCGTTAGCCTTTTTAGTGCTCCCAGCCCTCTTTTATGGTTTAGAGGGCTGGGCATCTGTAAGGAATCCATCCTGGCACTACAGGATGAGGTTCGCGGCGATTTCGGAGGTGTCGGGCGTGGGCACGGCTCCGGGGACGCTCAGACGGTGAGAGCGTCGGAGCGGGCCGTTTGGAGTGGGGGCCGGAGCCGGAGCGGAGCGGTGGCCGGCGTTCCCGATGCCGGAAACAGGGCGGAGGCGCCGGTCGCGGCCAGAAGCTCCCGACGCTGATGTCAGCTGTGGCTCGTCCGGGGGGCAGAGACGGTGGTGAGAGCGCCGTGAGGCCAGCGGCAACGGCGTTAATGGTAGTAACGAGGATGGCGGTGCGAAGAGGTGTTTGAAAGATGGTGAACGGGGCGCAGCTGCGGGAGTTGGAGTGGCAATGCGGCTGCGGGAGATGGCGGCGGTGAGAGCGCCGGAGAAGGGAGAACGCCGGAGGCCAGTGGCGATGGCGATGGCGAGTATGGAGGCTAAAGGATGATGGCGGCATGTGAGTGCCGAGAGGCTGGTGGAGGAACCCTGAAGCGGCCGCTGGAAGCCTGGCCAACGATGGTGGGAGCGTTGAGAGGCCAGTGGAGAAGGCGGTGGCTCAGGTGAGATAGAGATGGCAGCGGTGAGAGAGCCGAAAGAGACGCGAACGGCCATGCTGGCCATGCTGACCAACTTAACTTCCCCATGAGACTGAGAACTGAGAACTGAGCCATGCTCCCGAAAGACGGGATTTGTCCTAAGATCTTGGGCCGGAACAACTCATTGATTGACTATTTTCAACTGACATTGCGAGCTGTACCATCTTTATATCCTTATTGTTTGCACTTTATCTCATTTTAATATCAATTGAGGACTTTAAATCTTGGCTAACGACCTTCTAATTTCTTTTAAAATCTTTGTATTTTAAATCCCAGCCCCACTGATGAATTTCACCTACATTAACTATTTATTAATTATTTATTAACAACTTTATTATTTATGCATAGTATAATGTACTCCAGAGCTAACCTTTTACTGCTGCGAGAGTCCCCGCTCTCGCAGGTCTGGCCCTCTACACTATCGAGGGCCCGTCTCGATGATGGATATATTAATCCGGAGAGACGGGCGAAGCGCGGCCTTAGGGGATTTTTAATTGGTAAATTATTGGTTATTTTAGGGGGTCCCAGGGAGGGTAGACAGATGGAGATGGAAACAGCAATTAGTAGTAAGGGCCAGGATAGCAGTCGACGGCGGGAAGCGGAAGGCGAAAGGCAGGGGGATACTCGAGTCGTTCCTCAGGAGGGCATACCAATTCAGAGGGTCGTGGGGAGGGGCAGGACCGAGGGGAGACAATTTTCATCCTCCCGGTTGGTGGCACGCAGCCGTTGGTTAAAAACGGTCGGGTGCCACAACCCTCGCAGGCTAGGTGGCCAGGGAATACAGAGCCAGGGTCTGCGGCTGATGTTTTGCAACGCCAGGTCCGTTGTCAACAAAGCCCCCCTCATTAGTGACCTTGTGTCAGAGGGGGAGCCGGACCTGGTAGGAATTGCGGAGACCTGGTTGGGCCACGAGGGAGGTCATCCCCTCGTTGAAATGTGCCCACCAGGCTACCGCGCATTTCATCAGCCGCGGGCCCTAGGCAGGGGTGGTGGGGTAGCGGTCATTATCAAGGAAGGCCTGGAGCCGAGAGAGACCATTGTGCCGCAGACCTCCGGCTGTGAGTCCCTTTGCATGAAGTGGGGCCTAGGGAGGCAGTTGGGCTTGCTGGTTGTATACCTGGCTCCCCGCTATGTAGCAGCAGCCCTGCCCGAGCTCCTGGAGGTGATCGCCACGGTGGCAGTGGAGACCCCCAGACTTATAGTTATGGGGGACTTTAATCTGCCATCGTTGGGCGAATCATCCGCGGTAGCTCGGGAGTTCATGGCTTCCATGACGGCCATGGACCTGACCCAAGTAATTCAAGGCCCCACTCATGAGGGTGGACATACGCCGGACCTCATCTTCGTCTCGGGCCAATGGAAGAGTGATCTGGGTACAGGGGACATAGACATCATACCCTTGTCATGGTCAGACCACTCACTTCTCCGACTCGACTTTCCGACCGCTGCTCCCCTCCGCGGGGAGGCGGAACCAGAGTTACCAATCTGGTACCGCCCCAGGCGCTTGATGGACCCGGATGGGTTCCAGACAGCGCTTGGGCCATTTCCTGTATCCCTGACCCGCGCCCCGATGGAGGACCTCACGGCCGCATGGAATAGTGCGGCCGTGGGAGCCTTGGATCGGGTCGCGCCCTTGCGGCCTCTCTCGCGGCGGCGAACCACCCTGGCTCCTTGGTTTACTGAGGGGCTGCGGGTGATGAAACGCCGCAAGAGATGCCTAGAGAGAAGATGGAGGGCTAGCCGCTCTGAATCTGACCGGACACAGGTGAGAGCCCATTTACGGACTTACATTGTGGCGCTGAGGGTGGCCAAACGTCATCATTGCGCCACCCTCATAGCATCCGCAGAAAACCGCCCTGCCGCCCTGTTTAGGGTGACCCGTTCCCTCCTTCAACAGAGGGAGCGGGAAGCCCCGTTACAGGGTAGGGCAGAGGAATTTGTGATTTTTCTGCAGGAGAAAACCGCCCAGATACAGAGTGAGCTAGCCACCATTCATGGCCCAGTGGGATGCCACGAGGGAGATCTTGTTTGGGAGGAGTTTGACCCCGTTACTTCCGAGGATATGGACAGGTTACGTGGGCGACTGCGAGCCACCACATGTTCATTGGACCCGTGCCCCTCCTGGCTTGTACTGGCATCCTGGGAGGTGACACGAGGCTGGCTCCAAGAGGTTATCAACGCATCCTTGAGTGAGGGTTCCTTGCCTGCCTCCCTAAAAGAGGCTATGGTGAGGCCCCTCCTCAAGAAGCCCTCTTTGGACCCAGCTCTTTTGAACAACTACCGTCCAGTCTCCAACCTTCCCTTCTTGGCGAAGGTTGTTGAGAGTGTGGTGGCACAACAGTTTCCCCGTCACCTGGAGGAAGTTGACTATCTAGATCCGCGCCAGTCCGGCTTTCGGCCCGGGCATAGCACCGAGACGGCATTGGTCGCGTTGGTAGATGATCTCTGGAGGGCCAGAGATGGGGGATGTTCTTCCATCCTGGTCCTATTAGACCTCTCAGCGGCTTTCGATACCATCGACCATGGTATCTTATTGCATCGGCTGGGGGGGTTGGGGGTGGGAGGCACCGTGTTGCGGTGGTTCTCCTCCTACCTCTCTGGCCGATCGCAATTTGTGCGTGCAGGAGAGCAGAGGTCGACCCCGAGACCACTCACATGTGGAGTGCCTCAGGGGTCGGTCCTCTCGCCTCTCCTGTTTAACGCATATATGAAGCCGCTGGGTGAGATCATCCGTGGTTTTGGGGTAGAGTACCACCTGTACGCTGACGACACCCAGCTGTACATATCTACCCCAAACCACCCCAACGATGCCGTAGCGGTGATGTGCCAGTGCCTGGAAGCCGTGCGGATCTGGATGGGAAGTAACGGACTTAGGCTCAACCCGACCAAGACCGAGTGGCTGTGGTTTCCGGCTGCCCGATTCAACCAGCTTTCTCCAACGCTGGCCATAGGGGGCGAACATCTTGCCCCTGTGGATGGGGCGCGCAATTTGGGTGTCCTCCTGGATACCCGGCTGTCTATGGAAGAGCAAGTGACAGCCGTGGCCAGGAGGGCGTTTTACCAGGTTTGCCTGGTTCGCCAATTGCGCCCCCTATTGGATCGGGACGCCCTTCGCACAGTCACTCATGCCCTCGTGACATCCCGACTGGACTATTGTAACTCTCTCTACATGGGGCTCCCCTTGAGGTGCACCCGGAGGCTTCAGTTAGTTCAGAATGCAGCCGCGCGAGCAATTATGGGCACCTCTAGATTTGCCCATGTAACACCGCTCTTGCGCGAGCTGCACTGGCTACCTGTCGTCTTCCGGGTGCGCTTCAAGGTGTTAGTCATCATCTTCAAAGCGCTCCATGGCTCGGGACCTAGCTATCTGCGAGATCGGATCCTGCCCCACACATCCTCACGACCGATTCGCTCCCACAGAGAGGGGCTTCTCCGGGTGCCGTCCACTAGACTTTGTCAGCGGGCGACGCCCAGGGGAAGGGCGCTCTCTGTGGCGGGCCCGGCCCTCTGGAACGACCTTCCCCCTGATATTAGAACGACCACCGACCTCCGCTCCTTCCGTGTAAAACTGAAGACCCATCTCTTTCGACTGGCCGGCCTTGAATAGTTCTCTCTGTCTTTTAACGATAAAGTTTAATGGTTTTTTTTTAATTGTATTTTTAGCACGGGTAATTTATTTAATTCTATTTTAGTAATGTTTGTATTATTGTATATTGTTTTAATTATGCCTGTGCACCGCCCCGGGTCCCTGTGGGGAGAGGGTGCGGTTAATAAATTCTAATTTATTATTATTATTATTATTATTATTATTATTATAAGTGTTTTTAGAATTGGTTATAAGAGGCAAGGTGGAGCGGTTAGAAATGTTTTAGTAAGATTTGCAAACCTTGGAGATAAACTAGAGGTTATGGCAAAAATAAGAGATCTGGAAGGTGTTCCTAAGTTTGAGGAGAAAGAGATTCAAGTTTTTCCGGATATTTCCAGGGAAGACAGAGCTTGGAGATATCATTTGAAACCAGTTACAAAGCTCTTGAGAGACAATGATATTAAGTACAATTGGAGGCCACTACAGCAACTTAAGTTTTTTTATAAAGGAAGGATGCATACTATTACTTCAGAAACAGATGTATTAAGATTAATTCGGGGGCTTGGGCTGATTGAGAAAGAGGAAGATTTGGTAGAAATTAAAGATTATATGCTTAAGACGGGTGGAGTACAAGAGGAATCCCCAATTTTGGAAGAAAGAGGTGCAACTGGCGACCAGGATCCCAAGAGTTTAAAGAGAAAAGAAATTTCCCCGGCAGTCTCTGAGTATAAGAAAATTCGTGAAGATACTGAACGAACGCCAGACAAGATGGAGGATCTTAGTAAAAAGCAGGAAGCTGAGTCCGGGGTGAAGCCAGCCTTGTCTTCTTTTTTTGAAAGTGGAATTTAAAGAACAGCCCGAAGAGGTGATCCGACCATCGGCACGTCCCACTCCCCCGCACTCTTTATATAGAGGCGATATCTGATTGAGGATGTGGGGGATGAAGATTGCTTGTTATTTGTTGTGGTTGTTGTGTTTGATATTTGAGTTTTTTGTTTATGTTGTTTGTTATATATTGTTTGTGGAGTTTTATGTTTTTGTATGTCTTTTTTGTTTGGTGTTTGGTGTGCACATAAAGGAAGAGGAGGGGTCAGGCTTAAAAAAGTTACCGCTTAAATGCGGTTTATAAAAATAATGACATGGAACGTGAAAGGTACAGGCAATCATATAAAAAGGAAAAGATTGGAACTTAAATTTAAAAGGGATTCTCCAGATATATTATTTTTGCAGGAAACTCATCAAAAATCTGAGGATTTTAATAGAATGAATATTAAAGGTATGCAAATTTATGAAAAATCTTTTGGGACTTCCAAAGCTAGAGGAGTTGCGATATTGATATCAAATAGGGTACACTTCGAGAAAAAACAAGTAATTAGAGATGAGGAAGGCAGATATTTAATAATTACAGGGAATATTAACGAGCAAAAAGTGACATTGGTTAATTTATATTTACCGAATGAAAAACAAAAGGGTTTTTTGGATAAAATTACTAAGATTTTGGAAATAGAAAGTGAAGGGAAAGTAATTGTGGCGGGAGATTTCAACCTAATTAGGGATAAAATTGATAGTAATAATCCTACCCGCTTTAGACAAACAAATAAAGGGGAAATTTTAAATAATTGGATGTTTCAAAACAGTGTGGCAGATGTTTGGAGAGAGTTGAAAGGCCCTGAAAGGGTGTATACATTTTGTTCTAAGGTACATAATACTTATTCAAGGATTGATTATATTTTTGTTTCTAAAGATTTGCTGAATAAAGTAGATAGAATAGATGTGGGAATTTTTAAGGATTCTGACCATGCAGAAGTCATGATGGAAATAGATTTTAATTTTGAGAAAAAGGAAAGAGGTTGGAGATATGATGAAAAATTGTATAAAAGGGAGGAGGATAAAATATGGATATTCAAAAAATGGAAGGAAAGTTGGGAATTGAATGATAATGAAGAGGTCAAATTTGAAATTGTTTGGGATACCATGAAAGCCATATTTAGAGGAGAAAGTATTAAATTGTCAAGCAGGAAATATAGAGAATACAAAGCAAAAATTGATCAGGATACAAGACAAATTAAGATATTGGAGAACCAATTCTCACTTACGAAAGATAAAAAATGTTTGGAGGAATTGACCTTATTAAAAACTAAATTGATAGAAGAAGATATTGAATTGGTTAAAAAAAATTTAAGATATTTGAATAGGGATTTTTTTGAATTTAGTAATAAAAATTCTAGGTTATTGGCAAAGACGGCGAAAAATAAAACTCAAAAGAGAGAAATTGGTTCTCTGATAGATGATAAAGGTATAAGGTGTTATAAGAGATTGGAGAAATGTGAAGTAGCTAGGAATTTTTTTCAAAAATTATACTTAAAGAAATCAATTGATTTAGAAAAATTGAAGAATCATCTTGGAAAATATGGTATGAAGATAGATCAAACATACAAAGACTTGATGGAAAGAGATATTACACAGGAGGAAATTAATGAAATAATACAAGAGTTAAAATTAGGGAAGACCCCAGGAGAAGATGGATTACCTGCTGAATTTTATAAAGATTTCAAGGAACTAATAGTACCAAAACTACAAAAATTATTCAATGGAATTTTACATGGTGGAGAAGTCCCGATGTCATGGAATAAGACAGTAATATCTATAATTCCTAAACCGGATAAAGATCTTGAGAGGATCGAGTCCTATCGACCTATTTCTTTAATCAACCAAGATGCTAAAATATTTACAGCTATTATAAGTAATAGATTAAATAGTTTTATAGATAAATATATAAGTTATAACCAAGTAGGGTTTGTTAAAGGTAGATATATGAGTGACATAATTAGAAGAGTATTGAATATTATAGATGTAGCAGAGAATAATGGAGATGAATTAGGTATAATATCGTTAGATATTTTTAAAGCTTTTGATTCTGTACAATGGGATACTATAAAAGTAATTATCGAGGCATTAGGCTTTGGTAATAAATTTATACATGTTATTTCAAAACTGTATCAAAAAAGCAGTGCAAAGGTAAAGGTGAATGGAATAATGACGGAAGAGATTAAATTGGAAGCAGGCACGAGACAAGGATGTCCCTTGTCTCCAACATTATTTTTGTTAGTTATGGAAATTTTGATTAAATTGATAGAAGCAGATGAAGAGTTGGAAGGTTATAAGGGATATAAGATAAATTTGTATGCGGATGACACTTTGATTATTTTGAAAGATATAGAGAGAGATTTAAAGAGGATAAATAAACATTTGATAGAATTTGAAGAAATGACAGGTTTAAAGGTAAATTGGTCAAAATCTGAATTACTAATGAATAAAGATGGTAAGGAGTGGGAGAGTATGCAAGAACAATTTGGGATAAGAGCTAAGAATACATTGAAATACTTGGGGATAACACTTTCACTTAAAGTTAGAGATTTAAAAAAAATTAATTATGAGGTGATGCTGAAGGAAGTAGAAAAAAAGATAGATAAATATAAAGAGATAAAGTTGTCTTGGTTTGGTAGAATTGCAATGTGTAAAATGATGTTATTACCAAAGTTTAACTTTTTATTTGAGATGCTACCATTAAATTTGACAGAGAAAGATATAGAAGAATATCAGAAGAAATTAGATAAATTTTGTAATGGTGGGAAAAGACCAAGATTAATGAAGAAATTGTGGTATCAAAATCAAAAAGAGGGTGGATTGGGAATTCCCAATCTACTTAATTATTATCGGGCATATAATATTAGAACTGTGATAAAAATACTTAAAGGTGGAGATGGTCATTGGGGAGATCTGGAGTTAAAAGATATTAAGAGATTTGGGTCTATATGGTTTTTAGATAGAGCAAAAACAAAAAAGACAATTAATAGTTATTGGTTAAAAGGGTTGAGTAAAACTTGGAATAAATTTGTTAAAAAATTGATTCCGGATATAACGTTTTTGGGAAAGACAACTGAAAGTTGGCCGATTAAAACCAATATAAGTCGGAACAAAGTAATTGAAGATGAAAATATAGGAAATATAGTAGATTGGTTAAGAGCCTTAGGAACTGAAAGTAGGAAGAAAAAAGTAATTCAAAAATTGGAGTTAAATTGGTTTGAAAAAATACAGGTAGAAAAATGGAATATGAAAGTAAGGGGAATATGTAACATAGATAGAAGTAAAACTAAGTTTGAAAGTTTAGTATCTCAAATTATTAAAGATGAAACCGGGTTAAAAGGACTCGTCAGTAAGATATACAGGATTATAAACTTTGATGGAAATCCACAAATGGTAATGAAAAAGAATTGGGAGGAAGATCTAAAGATTAAAATATTGGATTTGGATTGGAATGAGAATTGGAAGAGTCGGATTATGAGGACTTTATCTATAAGGATTAAAGAACATAATTTTAAGGTTGTTTGGAAATGGTACTGGACCCCACTAAGATTATCACTGATAGATAAAAAAATGAATGATAAATGTTGGAGATGTAATACGGAATTGGGAACTTATGAGCATATGTGGTATAAATGTGTGAAAATTAAAAAGTTTTGGCAGCAATTAGAAGGAACAATGTGTGAAATGATGAAAAGAATAATAATATTGAGACCAGAAACTATATTGTTATTGATAATTAATGAACCAGAGTTAACAAAACACGAGAAAGAACTGATTAGAATTATGATTATAATGGGTAGAATTGTAATAGCAAGATATTGGAAAATAGAGGTAAATATTAAAATAGAAGAATGGTATTGTGAAATGTGGAAATTAGCCTTAAATGATAAAATGACGTGTGATATTAAATTTAGAGAGGGGGTTTATAAAAATGATATCTTTTGGAAGACTTGGAAGCCATTTGTGGACTATGCACTTGGAACTTTGGACGTCTCGACGCCTGTACCGAGGGAACGTGGATTTTGGAGATCCTAAAGATAATAGACGACACTTGAAACCAACTCTTCCTTTTGTTTTGTACAGCACTGGGTGATATATTGTAAAACAGTATAAAAATTTTAATAAAAAAAAAAAAAAAAAAAAAAGACTGCCAACACCACTGCTTATTCAGTTCCATCAACATTTGAGCACAAATTATTATAAAGTAAAAGTGGTGGCTTAGGTGTTCATTTTCTTGGGTGAATTAAGTACAGATAATGAACATGGATTACTGCCTTGTCGTGGCGAAGGGGTTTGCGTAGCTCAATGAAGCTATGAGCTATGTGCAGGGCTACCCAAGACCAAAAGGTCATAGCAGAGAGTTTTGACACAACGTGATCCACTGGAGAAGGAAATGGCAACCCACTCCAGTATCTTTGCCATGAAAAGCCCATGGACAGTACCAAAAGGCAAAAATGCCTGGAGGCATGTTGTCCATGGGGTCACTATGGGTCAGACTTTACAACTAAAAACAACAACGAACACCAAATTATAAGCGTCCTCTTGAGGCTCCTCTATGTGACATCTCAATGAGATCAGTCATATTCATTATAAGCTGGGCTCCTACATTGAATATCAAATGAATCCAGAAAAGCAGCATACTTACCACAACATGCTTTTTTCTGATTATCAAATCATAAATTCCATTCAAGTAGGGCTATTAGCAAACAAGTCCTTATGGAGACATTTGCTCCAACTCCAGAACTCCAAAGAATCCATTACTCTTGGTCTTGTGAAAATAGAAAACCAGTTTGCCCTTGAATTTTAAGAGACTATTAATCTTAGCTGGCCTTTCTTAAGTGTATGGAACAAGGAGAAAATGAAGGCTGTGTTGTTCTAAGTAGTAGAGAATATTTGTAGTTTGGGTTATAGATTCATTCTCCAAGCTTGTTCCTGGAATATTTGTTACCAACTAGGTAACATCTTCAGTGGGGTTTTGGGTGAAGGGTCTTATTTAAGGTGACCAGATATCCCGCTTTTGGTGGGACAATCCCGGTTCACCTTCAGATGTCCCGCGCCCCACCGCCTTTTCAAAATGTCCCGCTTTTTGTGGGCAGGGGGCGGGCGCTCTGCATGCGCTCAGAGGCACGCGCCTCTGAGCACCGGCTCAGGCGGGGAGGGCATCGGGGGCGAGGAGGGGGGTTGCCACACGCGCTCTGGCGCATCCCACGTCTGCGCAGAGGGCGTCGGGGCTGAGTCGCACGCGCTCCGGCGCGTCACGCACCTGCACAGATGGCTTTGACCGCGGAAGGCGAGAGAGACATGCTGGGACGCGGGGCCCACAAGGGCATCTGGGTCCTGCTCCTGGGGCCACCCAGTGCAGGGAAATGCAGGCACTC
The DNA here is from genome assembly GCA_039707465.1 of Rhabdophis nuchalis. Classification (NCBI taxonomy): domain Eukaryota; kingdom Metazoa; phylum Chordata; class Lepidosauria; order Squamata; family Natricidae; genus Rhabdophis; species Rhabdophis nuchalis. The sequence continues at coordinate 39,041,170 of CM077643.1, forward strand.
AGGTGAGCGGGCCAGGCCCATCGGGGGAAGCCTCGCGGCGCCTCTGCTAAGGCAGGGCCCAGCGAACCCTCCTCCAAGCTGGCTGTGGGAGTCTGCCAAGGTGGCGGCTGCTGCCGGCACGTTTCTGCCAACGTGGGTTGAGGAAGGCTGGGGCCCCGCTGTCTGCCCGCCCATTCCCCCTGGGACTTAGCAGAGGTGCCACGAGGCTTCCCCCGATAGGCCTGCCTGCTCACCTAAGTGCCCTTCCCTGCACCGTGCGGCACCAGGAGCAGGGCCCAGACACCATTGTGGGCCCCGCGTCCCAGCGTGTCGCTCTCGCCTTCCGTGCTCGGAGCCATTTGCGCATGTGCGCCCCCCCGGCCCCGATGCTCTCTGTGCAGGTGCGAGATATGCCGGAGCGCGTGCCCCCTCCCACTGTCGACGGTGTCTCGCTTTGGGACTTTGAAAAATCTGGTCACCTTAGTCTTATTCCAGTTTTCTTCCATTTATATAGGTCTTTTATAGTGGTGTTCTCAGTTGGTCATGTGACTGGTTGTTCATGTGGCACAAAATTCATCTGGTGAGGGGGTGGTCAGATCTGTCATTAATTGGTCATTTGGATAATCCAGTTTCTTATAGGTTCATAGGCTGGTTCTTAGTCAATGTGTTTATTAATGGCTGGGTCTAGCAATGCACCAGTAAACCATGATTTGTGGATAATTGATAGTGGAGCATCACTGTGCATTACAAGAAATAGCCAAATGAAGATTAGTATTTTCCCTAGCTTTCACTGTATTCTGTGGTTTTGCATTCCTACAGAATCTAGCTATATGACCCCTGGTACCACAAGCAAAACACAATTTAACAGTATATGCAGGTAACAGAGGATGGTTACGAATGTAATCCTAGTGTTGGGTTGGCAATATGTAACACTCTCTACATGGGGCTTCCCTTGAGATGCACCTGGAGGCTCCAGATAGTTCAGAATGCGGCCGCGCAGGGGATTTTGGGAGCACCTAAACGCTCCCATGTGACACCTCTCTTGCGTGAGCTGCACTGGCTGCCTGTGGCTTCAAGATACTGGTGACCACCTTTAAAGCACTCCATGGCAAGGGACCTGGTTATCTGCAAGACCGCCTCCTGCTGCCAAATACCTCCCACCGACCAGTCCGCTCCCACAGAGTGGGCCTCCTCAGGGTGCCGTCAGCCAGACAATGTCAGCTGGCGACCCCCAGGGGGAGAGCCTTCTCTGTGGCAGCTCCTGCCCTCTGGAATGACCTCCCCCCTGAATTACGCACGATCGCAGACCTACGTCTCTTCCGTCGGGTCCTGAAGACACATCTATTTTGTGCAGCCAGCCTGTCATAGTGTTTTAATTGGGTTTTAGTATTGGGTTTTATAATAATAGGCCAAATTATAATTTGTTATTTTAACTTTTGTATTTCCTCTTTTTATTGTGGCTGTTCACTGCCCTAAGTCCCGAGAGGGAGAAGGACGGTATACAAATTAAATAAAAAATAAATAAATAAATAAAATAAATAAATAAATGTATAAGCCATGATTGGAATATTGTATCTGTAACTTTAACTGCTACAGTGAGATGTGATTGGCTGCTGTTTCCTCAATCAGCCATAAGAGGAAGCCAGAATCACTGTTAGAGGCTGATCCCTTGGATGATGGCTGCTCTGTATGTCAGTTATTGATCAGTGAGGAGAATCAGTGAGGAGATGAGCAACTGTAAGCCAACGTTTGAGTACTAGACTGTGTATATGATTCAGAACTACTTATCACTTGTTTGTGAAGAAGTGTCTCTTACTTTATTTTTCCAACGCAAGTAAAAGTCTACTTGTTTTACCTTCAGTGTCTGTGACTGATAGTGTAGATACCTAGCAACACATCTCTTGCTACATTCCGTTGCACATTTTTGGTCTCCTAACGGAGATATCCTTAACAGATCCATTTGTAGAATGCCAGGCTTCAATGAATTCACATGCATGGTGAGTTTTGGTGTGGCCAATTACTTTGCTTTCAACCCAGTCAAAATGGTTGTCGTCGACATGGCTTGACTTCTGTCCGTGCCACTTGAAGACTGTTGTGTCAGGGAGTTCATATGGAGGATGATCTGGGCTGTATTTTTAATGATTGGACAGATACATTTGGCACTCAATCTTCCTTTTCTCTAATTACCTGAAATGTCCCTAATGAATCTACACACACTTTGCTGGGGAAAAAAATCCATACAGTTTTGTGATAGGATTTCTGCATTGGATTTCTCCATTGTGATTTTACAGATCTGTATTGAAGGCATTAATAGGAGATAGTTCCTTTGAGTACGGGTGTCCTCAATATGCCATTACCGACATTATATTGCATATACAAACATGATTACCTAATGTGTTTCCATTATCTCATTTCATTTCTTTTGGAATTCCTAATGGGTTGGGGTCATTCGGTGAAAAAAGGGAAATGATAAAGCAGAGGAAAAGATGGCCACTAAAAGAAAAGACAATAAAGAGGATGTTAAGGTTGTTTCCTGATAGGCATTTTCTTGTTATCTCCATTTACATAAACATTATGTCTGCATGATGTGAACAGAAGAAAACTGCCTTTTGTTCCTAAAGTCAAATTTTCCCCTTATTGAAAAACTATTATGGTTTGTTCTTCCTCTCTTACCAGCAAAAAAATGAAATATTAACAGACAAATTAGAATTTCAAGATTAATAAATAAACAATATGAAGATGTTAACAAAAATGTAAAAATATTTAGACAATAGGTCCTAAGAAACCACCAACAGGCAAATCATTGTCGGCCCCTCCCTCAGCAACTTTAAGCCCAAGTATGCAGCAATTGAAAATTACTTCATTATTACAAAAAGAAGCTGCAGGAGAGAGTTCAAAAGAATTATCTGCCAATCAAATGCTTCAGGAAATCATGAGGGGTCAAAACGAATTAAGGAAAGAGTTGGCAGACTTCAAAGATGATCAGAGCAATTCAAAAAGACATAACAGAAAACAGACAGATAATTGTGGTGTTGGAGGGAGGGGCAGCTGGGATGGGGAAAGAGGTTAAGGAGATCTGAAAGGGGAATTCAGAACTGGAAAACTTTATGTCTAAAATAGAATTGGAACGAATGTCATTTTTTCTTAGGTTTCAGAACTTACCAGAAACAGAAAATGAAGACCTTAAAGACATTATGAGTACAATTTTAGCAGAATACCTTAAGAGAGATAAAGAACAACTGTGGTGGGATATGGATCTGGTTTATAGAATTAATTCAACATATGCTAGAACTCATAATGTTCCAAGAGAGGTACATGTCAAATTTCTCAGGAGGACCACGAGGGATGAGGTACTGGAGGCCCAAAGGGGGGGGGGGACCTTTAAGATACCAAGATAAATAAATTACCATTCTAAAACAAATTCCGAAAAAAATAAGAGAGACGAGGAGGAAATATTCCTTCTTGTCAAAGAAATTATATAACAGGAATTTGGTTTAGATGGTTATTGCCAGAGGGAATGTTGATTTTCTGAGAGGGAAGCAGAATTAGGATTAAGACAATAAATGAGGCAGAAGCCTTTATTAAAAAAAACATTCTTCCCTTCTAGAAGACAAAGATAGTGGAGGCGGGGAAAAGGGCAGCAAGAAACAAGATATGGGAACGGAGGGGGCCATGCCTCCACCTGGGGACAAGGAGGAGGGAGCAATATCGAAAAGGCTCAGGTCACAAAAGTAATTGTATTTGAAATACTATTGAAAATGGCAAAGAAAGAAATGATTGAACATACGGTTGATATAAAGTAAGAACTCTGTTTATGCTTATCCTTTATATGTTATACTTAAAATTGTAAACCTGTGAGATTTGAAGGGACTTCTACTACCAGCATGGGAGCCACCAAAATTTTCTATGTACCTACAGTATATACCCTTTTCCCATAAATGTTTTAAAACCAATAAAACTTTTACAAACAAAAAAAATGTGAAAATAGATAATTAAACAGATTTGATGAATAGAATGGGTTTAAGATTGAGAAGACTAGTTTTTAAATAGTGTCATGGAAAAAAATTCCACTGGACTTTCATTTAGATTACAATTGTCACACTTGCGGCCTTACATTGCTGACCCTTGACGTATTGTGACGTTTTGCAGAGCTACAGTGGGCATGGCAAAAGTTGTGTCCAGCCCGCGGTTTGACACCCCTGATTTAGATGAAAGAGAATTTGCTTTAGAAATGTCTGCCAAAGTAGAAGAGGATTTTAGAGCAATCCTCATGAATGGAACATGGTTTATGTCTGCAAACTTGTGGTTTATGGCCCATAGATTTCCAATAGAGGCAGGAGGCCCTATACCTCTGAGAAATAAATAAGTCATTAACATTCTTTAGTTGAGAAGTAGCCAAAAGATTGGTGTGGATTTCCCAACTTCCGCTGTGTTGTTTGTATTTTCAGGGCTTCCTGAATTCTGACATGCTCAAGTACACTTGAGCATAAATATTTGTAACTGCATTTTGAAACAGCTTGTGTGTGTTTTTAAAAGTCTTACATTGGCTACTTTGCTAGCATTTCCTTGCTATATCAGCAATTTCAGATTTCATTTCTTTATGATCTTTTAGATTGATAGGAGCATGCAATTTGTTTACTTTCAATTTATCAGTAAGGTCTGGAACTTCATTTCTTGCCTCAGTTCCTCCAACCCTCTCCCCCCACCCACCCCATATCAGCACTGGCAGAAATATCTGGCTTATTTCTGCAAGGGAAAGAAATACACAAACAATCCATTTAGGTGTCTGGAAATGCTTACAGAATTAATGATAATTTGGGACAAAAACCGGCAGGCAATAATTTCATCATTTCTTCCTCTACACACACTTGCATAAAATCAGTTTCTTACTCATTGTCCCTATCTCTGCACAGAGAATTAGATAAGTGCCTTTCCATTTCGACAGTTGCTTGATTTTGAGCTTATTTGTTTATTTCAGTTTACAGCCTCCGAATACTGAAAAGCTTAAAATGAGCCTTTAAAAAAAAAATTGCTCTCTTTCACAAACTCTAAAATATTGGCGATGTGCTGCCATCAAATATATGCATAAGAATGAGATGACATTCAAAATGTAGTATACAAAATAGATGTGAAAGCAGAAAATCAATTCAACTCCATCAGTCATATTTAAGGAAGCTTTTACTTCGTTCTGCCCAAATATGAAGGAAAATAATTGCAGGTCATGTGGGATGTTTGTAGTCATTTATTTGTTTGTTTTGCATCCTGGACGAAGGCGGGGGGAGAAGGAAGCTCTGCAGTTCTGGGTCAGATCATTGTTCTGTCTAGCCTAATATTATTAACTAGAACATAGAACATCATCACGGTGGGAAGGGACCTTGGAGGTCTTTTAGTCCAACCCCCCTGCTCAAGCCCCATACCATTCCAGGCAAGTGGCTGTCCAGTCTCTTCTTAAAAACCTTCAGTGATGGAACATCCCAAACTTCTGAAGGCAAGCCATTCTACTGGCCGATTATTCTCACTGTTAGGAAATTTCCCCTTAGTTCTAGATTGCTTCTCTCCTTGGTTAGTTTCCACCCATTACTTCTTGTTCTAACCTCAGGTGCCTTGGAGAATAGTTTCACTCCCTCTTCTTTGTGGCAACACCTGAGATATTGGAACACTTCTATCATGTCTCCCCTTCTTTTCATTAAACTAGACATACCCAGTTCCTGCAACCATTCTTCATATGTTTTAGCCTCCAGTCCCCTGACCATCTTTGTTGCTCTTCTCTGCACTGAGTCTTCACATCTTTTTTACACCGTGGTGACCAAAACTGAATGCAGTATTCCAAGTGTGGCCTTACCAAGGCCTTATAAAGTGGTATTAACACTTCACGTGATCTTGATTCTGTCCCTCTATTTATGCAGCCTAGAACTGTGTTGGTTTTTTTGGCAGCTGCTGCACACTGCTGGCTCATATTTAAATGGTTGTTCTATTATTGCCAGTTCGCTCAGGGACGCACGGCGCATGCTTGATGCACACAATGTCCACATGCGCAGTAGTAAAAAATTGCTTTTGCGCATGCACAGAAGCAAAAAACAAGATAGAACTGGTTCGGGGATGTATCCGGTGGAGTTACTACCAACTCGGCTGAACTGGTCCAAACTGGTAGGAACCCACCTCTGGCAGAAGGTAAGTTTTAAATGACCTACGCACACAAGCATGCACTCAGCCAACCAATTGTAAAACCAATAGGATCCCACCTCTGGCTACAACCTTGCCAAATTTCAATCCCACAGGATTCATGAATGGGCATGGACACTTTCTATAAGTTAGCCCATTTGTTAATAATAATAATAATAATAATAATTTTAATTTGTAGACCGCTCCCTCTCCCCATAGGGACTCGGAGCGGTGCACAGGGAAAAATAAAACAATAAATATACAAACACATTAAAAACAAATGAAACATATACCTGTGCTAAAAAATTCCCCCTTAAAATACTAAAATTCCCAATTATAAGTAGCCTAGGGTAGTCTCTCCCATAGACAGAGACTACCCTAGGCCGGCCAAGCAGAAAAGATGCGTTTTTAATTTTAGACGGAAGGAGCGGAAGTCCGTGGTCGTTCTAATGTTGGGGGGAAGGTCGTTCCAGAGGGCTGGGCCCGCCACAGAGAGAGCTCTTCCCCTGGGTGTCGCCCGCTGACAAAGTCTAGTGGACGGCACCCGGAGAAGTCCCTCTCTGTGGGAGCGAATCGGCCATGAGGATGTATGAGGCAGGATCCGATCCCGCAGTTGTCCTATGATGCACCATTTCACCCAACTGAAGATTCTCGCAGACAGAAGAGTTTTGGTAGTGTATAGATCGGTTTCCTGTTTACCACACATTAAAATAAGCAAGTAGGCAATCTTTGTTTTCCTTCATAGATGAAAGTGTGAGCATTACTATAATTAATAGATGAATTATTTATGCATTCATTATAACAGTTATTTATAATTAATAATCATTTTGTCAAAGTAATGAGGCCAAAGGAACATTTATGGAAAGTAACAGTTAACCAAAGAAAGAAAAAGTAAATAGTGAAACAAGATGGAACAGTGTTAAAGCACTCCTTTACCATAATATGTGGAGGTGGAGAAGACAGCTTCTCCACCCCATGTTTAAAGTATTCTGCAGATTGGCAGTGATTTGCATTTTGCAATATTTTAAGATCAGGTTTTTAGCCACCCTTGGGTAGGACAATAAGTTATCAATCACTGCAATGATTGATCTTGTTTTCCCATTGTACAAATGCCAGATTGTCACGTCCATCTGATTGTTTGGCCTCATACTAAATTTCACTTTTCTGCCTCAACTATTCTTTCCTCTACAGCAATTCTGAGTTCATATATATATATATTGTGTAGACATCAGCAACATTTATAGTCAGTTGGCAGTTTAATGAGTACAACCAAAATCTGTATCCCTCGAGAAGCTCAGCATTATTAAATATCTTGATAAGAGGAAGAATTCATTGACTAAATGCAGCATATTAGGAACGGAAGATGTTTCATTAGACCAAGTCAATAAAGTATCATCAATATATAATTGTACTTTATGTTCTCTTCCTTTAATCTTCATGCTGATTGTATTAAACTAAATTTAATTGTCAGAGCTAAAGCTTTTGAGTCCTATATTAAACAATAAAAAAAGATGGGCTACTACAGATAAATATGTAGCTTGGCCATTTATAATTAGCTTTGAATGTGCAGTATATGTTATTTAGAATCAGCCACAGTGAAATATGCCATCTAATCAAAAAAACAATTTATGACTCACCCTTAATAAGATATATTTGAAGAACATTTGCAAGTGCTTACGTATTTCATATTAGATTACTTCAATTTTTGATCCTCACCAAAATCTATTTATTGAGATGAGTTTGAATTAATACTAATGTTAAAATAAAACAGATCACAAAAGAAAGGTGAGAATCTAAGCATGGTATCAGTGGAATCAATCCTTATATATGTCTCGGTTAGGGCATATGTCTACATCTAATTGTACATCATTGGAACATAACATATATGTGTGAGTGGGGAAAAAAGGCTAAAATTCCAATAATGGAAGACAGTGAATGTATTTATCTGAATGGAAGACAGTAAATAGAACTTCTCTTTCTAGTAACAAGGTACATTAAACTGATGGTGCAGATTTTTTCTGTCCCTTAAACATGGCACATGGATGTAAAATGTATTTGAATGGAAGACTTATTTATTTAGTCAAACATGTACTAGACAACAGGTATTAGTATAAATATGGACATGAACACAAGAAATGGGTATGGATAAATGGGGACAGTAGGACAGGGGCGGTAGGCATGCTGGTGCGCTTATGCATGCCCCCTGGCAGACCTCTTAGGAATGAGGTGAGGTTCACGGTAGACAGTTTAAGGTTAGCGTTATGGGGGTTTGAGGATGTAACAACAGAGTCAGGTAGTGCATTCCAGGCATTGACCACTCTGTTGCTAAAGTCATATTTTCCACAATCGAGTTTGGAGCTCTGAATTTGTATCTATTGTTTGCCCATGTATTATTGCAGTTGAAGCTGAAGTAGTCATTGACAGGTAGGATGTTGTAGCAGGCAATTTTGTGTACTATTCTTAGGTTAGGCTGTAGGCAGCGTAGTTCAAGGTTCTCCAAGCCCCAAATTTCGAGCCTGGTGGCATAAGGTATTCTATTGTGAGCAGAGGAGTGGAGAACTCTTCTCGTGAAATACCCCTGGACCAGTGGTGGGTTTCAAATTTTTTAGAACCTACTCTGTAGGTGTGGCCTATTTTGTGGGCGTGGCTTGACAGTCATGTGACAGGGTGGGAGTGGCCACCTTTTAAAATGTGGTGAAACTCATTTAACAACGCTCTTGCTTAGCAACCAAAATTTTGGACTCAATTGTGATGATAAATTCTTTCTTTCTTTCTTTCTTTCTTTCTTTCTTTCTTTCTTTCTTTCTTTCTTTCTTTCTTTCTTTCTTTCTTTCTTTCTTTCTTTCTTTCTTTCTTTCTTTCTTTCTTTCTTTCTTTCTTTCTTTCCTTCCTTCCCTTCCCTTTCCTTTCCTTTCCTTTCCTTTCCTTCCTGTTGGGTCACTGGCAGCGGGGGGGAGGGCAGATTTACTTCCAGGTATGCCGGTGGAACCCCCTCTCACCGGTTCTCTAAATTTCACCAACCGGCTCTCGCGAGTAGGTGCGAGCCTGCAGAAACCCACGACTGCCCTGGACCCACGAAATTGTATTAATGCCCGATATACAGTGTGGATTCCAGGCAGACTTAGACCAACATTGTCAAGGTGTTGTATAGATAAAGAGATACTTCTGAAGCAGCTAAGGCATTCATTTTTTTTCTACTACCGGTTCTGTGGGTGTGGCTTGGTGGGTTTGGCAGGGCAAGGATGCTGAAAAATCTCCATTCCCACCTCACTCCTGGGGCCAGCCAGAGGTGGTATTTACCTGTTCTCTGAACTACTCAAAATTTCTGCTATTGGTTCTCCAGAACCTGTCAGAACCTGCTGAATTTCACCCCTGAAGGATCCAAAATGCATGATGCATAGTATGTCAAAAGGATTTAAAAAAAAATCAGATCAGCCATTGTGTCAAATAAAAAGTTGAAATAACCAAATACCTGGTTTTCAAAAACAACATTTGCTCTGAAAACAACATTCATCTCTGAAATAAAGCTTTCTACTAAGCTAGATTTAGGTCACATGCAAATGATTTCTATTGCCTTAAGACAAAAGACATTAGTATTCTCTTCAAAATGGATGCTGACAAGTGTGAGCGACTTGAGAAGAAGATATCTAGAAGATTGTCAAAGGATAATACACCTGCGGAGCTGTATTACATCATTAATGAATAATAAAACACATGTATAGATATGTATCTATATATAAATCTCTAATATAAAGTACTACCAGAGAGAGGGGTGGGTGGGTTTGGATATCTTCAAGGTAGAAATTGCTGGCAGGAGCTATAAAGTGGCCAAGAGAAGTAGAAAGAAATATGAAAATTAAGAAAAGGATTTGGGCTAGAATTTAATCTGAAACACAGAGCAAATCAATCACAAGGCTTCACAGCAAAGTAGAGCATTGCCCTCTTGGGAAACTAGGAACACAAATAGTCCATTAATCATTCAATCCATTAAAAAAAAAAATGGGATGGAGACTCTGATGTGGTGAAGCTCACAGAATATTATTCCAATATTCCAAACTGTTGGGAAACTTGATAAACTTGTAACTTCCCCCCTCCATAGCCTTGTTTGTGTCTGACATAAACGTCTGAGAAATGACCTAAACTCTGGTTCATAAGGCAGAAAAGATGAGAAATGTACAAGGAACTGACCATTTGGTTTAGGGGCAGGGATGAGGAAAAATCTGAAGAATACAGAGTAGTCAGGAGTGGCGAAGGATAAGGCATAAAACAGAAAGGCTGATATCCTTATGTGTGATGTGTAACAATTGTACAGCCATAGATGGTAATAAATACCAGTGTCTACTCTGTTTGAAGAGTTGGTGCTGATTTGGATGCTACTACATCATTTTAAGATGAGATGTCATTTTTAAGGAGTCACAAGGTAGATCTTGAACAGGTCCAAATAGTACCTCATTCAAGGGTCTGGAAAAAATATTCTTCCTGTTTCTACCATCGTCTGTAAACGGATCCTCAAGGCAGGAATAGCTGGATACATAAAAGAAATCTCAGTGGATCTTTATAAGGACAGCAGTTCAAAATTTCTCTTAATGAAGTGCACCGACTACTTGCTATGCCACAAATCCCCACAAATTGTTTGTTTGCAAGTGCCGCTCAAAAAAGTATTATTTTCCAAACATGGCATAGGGAAAATAGGGCAGGTAACAAAAATAATAGCAGGAAATTTGAGCAAGAAAGCTGTTTTTAATAATAATAATAATAATAATAATAATAATAATAATAATAATAATAATAATAATAATAATAATAATAATAATAATAATAATAATAATAATAATTATTATTATTATTATTATTATTATTATTATTATTATTATTATTATTATTATTATTATTATTATTATTATTATTATTATTATTATTATTATTATTTTATTTATATCCCGCTCTCTCTCCCCGAGGGGACTCGAGGCGGGGCACAGGGTATTAAAAGCAACTAAAACCAAACAGATACAGAATTAAAACCTTAAATATAAATAACTAACTAACTAAATAACTAAGTTAAAAATAGATTAAACATATGTCCCTGCGCTAAAATCCCTCATAAAATCCCTTAATCTTAACAGAGACTATCCTATCCTAGGCCGGCCAAGCAAAAAAGATGTGTCTTTAGTTTCAGACGGAAGGAGTGGAGGTCCGTAGTTGTCCTAATATCGGGGGGAAGGTCGTTCCAGAGGGCTGGGCCCGCCACAGAGAGGGCCCTTCCCCTGGGCGTCGCCCGCTGACAAAGTCTAGTGGACGGCACCCGGAGAAGTCCCTCTCTGTGGGAGCGAATCGGCCGTGAGGATGTATGGGGCAGGATCCGATCCTGCAGGTAACTAGGTCCAGAGCCATGGAGCGCTTTGAAGATGATAACTAACACCTTGAAGCGCACCCGGAAGACGACAGGTAGCCAGTTTGAAATATATATTTTAAGGAATATATATTTCAAACCGGGCACATTATGAACAAAATCTCCATAGATAGGGAAAATAATAAATAAAATTGCCGCTGATATTATATGAGTCTTTCTAAAGGGGTCTTCAGAAAAAAAAAAATGTCCTAAGTATTAAGATTATACCAATCTGCCACAAGCATTGATGTTGTTACCTAGTCGGGTAATGAAATGTCTGCAAGCAGCCATCCAAACTCAGAGATCACTAAGGATTCCACTGCTCATTAAAGTCTATCTCTCTGCCTCTTTGCCTGCCTGCTGCCTGCCTACCTGCCTGCCTGCCATCCATCTGTCTGCCTGCCTGCCTGTCTGTCTGTCTGTCTGTATGTTGTGTGTTTGTGTGTGTAAAAGTCATAATGATGACTGCAATTATGTAATTGAACTTGTGTCTTAAATACATGGAAAAGAGACACTGTGCATAAGGCACATGGATAAACTTGGATAAAGCTCCAATTGTGCAATCATGGTTACCATGTTCATTTTCTTGACTTCCCTTGCAGATGCTCTTGATTGCAATGAATTTCCCATTCAAGACATTTGATTAAGGAATCAAAGCTGGGAATAATTTTAGCAGCGTAAGATATTTCCACACATTTGTTCCTCAGCTACAGATTACAATTCATGTGCGATGCCTCAAATTTGGTGCTTTGGTTTCCCTTTCCAGGTTTCGGTGGTGGAGATGGGGAAAAGGAATTGAGGTGCACTATACAAGCCCAGTACCTGAATATCCTTGTTTGATTTGGAATTAAAGCAGAGTCGAGCCTGGTTAATACTTGGATGAGAAACCTCAGTGAAACCTCAGAACTGCATGGGAAGATGGGGAAAGAAAATACCCAGCAAAAGATTAATGGGGAAAAACATAATTTTGGTACAGTAATGCTGTTAGAAAACGGCTATGTAATTACAACCATATGTTAAATATGACTCCGCAGAAATTGAACAAACCTTGAAGATGATTTTACCTTGTTATCAGCCATGCTGTCTGATACAATTGAAACCTCTTATGAAGCTGAAATATCGGTGGCCTTGCATTTAATAGAGTTTTCTCTCTTCTTCTCCTAGTCCCCCTAAAATCAGCTGAGCTGGCAGTGCATCTTATTTTTAACACTGCTGCTTCAGCTTATTTTTATTCCTCCTTTACGATACCCAAAATATTCTCGGGCATGACCTCAAATAGGCAGGGAAGAATGACCATCTCCTTGCCAGTTCAATCTCCTCGGGAAAGCCATCTGATGGCCCAATGTGACTTCGGCTTAGGAGATCCATTGCTCGGGCTGTTCATGCTGGACCTGGGAGGGAAATGATTTTGCTGCTCAGGGGGTGGGATCTGGAAACCATGACACTGCTTGGAAGGCTAGTGAGAGAGGTGATGGCAATTGAGCAAGGACACAGCTCCGCTTTCCTTCGGCACTGCTGCCGAGCCAAGTGTCTCAGCCAAGCTGTCCAAGAGGGATGAAATCCAAAAATCCACCTGCCACCTGGGGTTCTTCTGCTTCTTGCAAGTTTGTACACATTGCTGTTTTTGGTGGCGTCCGCAGGAGATGATGTGCTCTTCAGGGGGACGGTGGCTCCTGTTAGACTCTCCCATTCCCTGAATAAATTCAGCAGCTTCTGACAATCAGAAGACGAGTCCTCTGCTCAGCCGATGCAAACTCAGCAGCAGGGAAAATAATAAACAAACGAACAAACAAGCCTGCATATTTCTTGACCGGCTAGTTGGAAAAATCCAACTCTACTCAGCCAACATGAACTCAGTTGCTCATGTTCTATTCTGTAAGTAACTCCTCTGTCTGCAGGGAATTGGCTACTGTTCAGGGTAATGGTGGAAGGAATTAATGATGCAGGGAAGTCATCATAATAATTACAATAAAAGGGGCTCAATTCAATCTCTGCAGTGATGCAGGGCAGGCTTCGCACAATCCAGCCATGTGTTTCATACAAAGAAGTCTTTGAATAGGCTACTCACTTGGAATTTAACCTGGGTAGGCAGAATGGCAGTCTTGGCAAGTCTGGTATTGACAGAAAAAAGATGCCTTTGTTTTTTAGATGGAAGTTAGATTAAGTTAGTTAAAATTTCCTCACCTGGTGGGAGCAGGATAGGACACTACATCTCTCCTTGCTCTTTGTGACCTCAGTGGTTTTTGATACCACAAACATGGATTGACTCTGCAGGCTGCGAGTAAGAAGCACAATAATTCCACTTGCTTTTTGTGGGCCAGTATCAATTGTTTGATACTGTTTTTGGAGGAAAAAAACAATGGCTAAGATGCTGAGCTTGTTGATTGAAAGGTTAGCAATTTGGCAGTTTGAATCCCTAATGTTGTGTAACAGAGTGAGCTCCTGTTACTTGTCCCAACTTCTGCCAACCTAACAGTTCGAAAGCATGTAAAAATGCAAGTAGAAAAATAGGGACCACCTTTGGTGGGAAGCAGGGGTGGGTTCTTGCCAGTTCTAAGCTCTTCTATAGAAGAGGTTCCACAAATCTACGGTGCCGTTTAGAACCTGTTCCAGCTCCCTCCCCCCTCCCATCCGCACATCATCAAGATGAAGAACGAGAGGAGGGATTCTGGGAGTTGAAGTCCACAAGTCCTAAAGCTGGCAAGTTTGAACACCCCTGGGGTTGTTTTTTTTCTAAAGAGTTAGGGGTGCAAAGGTCTTGTAACTTGACAGCTTTAAGACTTGTGTGCTTCAAATGCCAGTTTCTGAGCCAACATTTTGGTTGCTAAACATAAGCGTTGTTAAGTGAGTTTCACCACATATTACAAGTTGGCCACTCCCACCCGGTCACATGGCTGGCAAGCTACTCCCACAAAGCAGGCCACACCTACAGAAGAGGTTCTAAAAAAATTTGAAACCCACCACTGGTGGGAAGGTAACAGTGTTCTATGCACCTTCAGTACTTAGTCATGCTTGCCACATGACCATGGAGACGTCTTTGGGCAGCACTGGCTCTTTGGCTTTGAAACGGAGATGAGCACCACCCCCTAGAGTCGGGAATGACTAGCATATATGTGCGAGGGGAACCTTTATCTTTGCTTAGCAATTGTTTAATTGGGAGTGAGAGGTTCCACTCTCTACCCTTATTATGTGGGGTTCAGCAAAATTCAGTACTCCCTCTAACTCCTATTTAACACTTACATGAAGCTGTAGGATAAGATCATCTATTGCTGTGGGGATTGCCCTAGTACACTTTTCCCCCCATCAGTTTTGGGAATCCCAGAGAGAGTTTGAAAGATGGATGTATGAAATTAAGTGATTGTTCTCCTGCTTTCTTGGGTTTTATCCATTTGATCTGTCTTTTTATATGGCTATTTATTTTTAATTGTTTTTAGATCTTTATGGAATTTTTGTTGTTGTGTTGTATGCCACCCAGAGTCACATGTTTGGGCAGCGATATAAATATACAAAATGAAATAAAATATAAAATAAATAATATAAACTCCCATCAGTTTTATAAAAAATCAGCAATGAGGGTGGCCAAGTTGCCTCAGTTTCCCATCAGTTAAAAGGGACAATAGCAACGGGCTGAACTGATCTGAGCACAGTCAAAGGACGTAAATGAAATTGTACATCTTAATGTGCTGCATCAGTCTGGAGCACTAGAGTTAAAATCCAAATGCATTTTTAGACATGAAGCTCCAGTGGTTTATTTGAGCTTCAGCTGAATGAAAGATGGAAATGTCTGAAGGTTATTGATGCAGAATAGAGTAATATGCGAGTTTTTTAAAAGCCTTCTACAAATCAAATTTGACACATGGTGACTTCATGGAGACATCCATGTGGTCTTCTAAGCAGCAATATGGAAGCAGTTTACCTCTTATTTCTTCCAGGAGATTTTCTTACTTCTCTTTTCAGTCTACAGGGCAAATATTCTCTGGGGAATTCTGGAAATTGAAGTCCAGAGATCTTAAAATTCCCAAGGTTGAGAAATGTTGCCAAGACTATGTATGAACCAAATATTCCCCATCTAAGTAAGTCCTACCTGCTTAAAGGCCTGGGCCCAGGGTGTCTAACCTTGCAACTTTAAGATCTGTGGACTTCAACTCCCAGAATTCCCCAGCCAGCCATTGTCTTAAAGTTGTCAAGGTTAGGCACACCTGGCCTAGGCAAAGACAGTCAGATGCTGCCTCTTTCTGAAAGACATATGATAAATGACAGGTTTTGGCCAATCCAGGTTTAACAGTCACATTGCAAACCAAGTGAACCATGAGCTACTTAGGTCTGTAAGAGTTGTAGGAAGTTAGCACCCACCCCTCTCCTAGGAAAATGAAATATTTTAGGAAATATTAAAAAGGGAAGCAGAAACTCACTCCCCACCTTTCTTAGTGGGCTAGTAAGGCCTGAGCCATCTCAGCTGCAACACAAAAGGCATGGCCTCCAGGACATAATAGGACCCATCTAGCAACAGAAACTCACCACATGGCACCTGGGAAGATTACATCATCCCACAAAGGTCAACTAAGCCTGGGACTCAGGGACAGCCTACAGAGTTGCCCCTGCATGGCCCCATGGGAGTCTTACAACCAATCAGAATACAAGCTCAAATTCAAAAGCCCAGAGAGACCATAAAACTCAGGGACTCTCAGCATCTCTTCCCTTTTTTCTTCAAGATCTTGAAGAATGTGATCCTGTCCATCATTAAACCATCTTTCCAAGCAGCCTCCATGTTTCCAGTGTCTTTTTCCTCACTTGAAACTGAACCCAGAAGGACATTTCTTCCAACAGAGTCTTTAAACATCAAGGCATCCCTCCCAGAATCTCAACTGGACTTTGTAGATGAGAATAAGCAACAATATTGGATGTCTCCCACCAATTTAAGACAAGGAGTTGGCCTTCTCCAGATTCTGGCAGCCAAGGAATTTTGGCTACCAGGGTCAAGGAGAAAAGCCTTCTTTGCTGTGGCTCCCACTTTCCAGAGTATGCTGCCTCCTGAGGTCAGATCTGCCTCTAACCTTCCAGCCTTCTGGAAGAACCTTAAAACTTGGCTCTGCCTCTTGGGGCCCCAATGCAGACACTCTAAGCTAGAAGTGATTGACAAAATGAGAGATAAACATCAACCTTGTATCATTTGTGCTCTTGATTTTAATATTTTATTTATTTAATTATTGTTAAACTTAATTCTAATGGTTTCATATTTATGCTTTTATGCCATTTGTCAGAGTTTGTTGCATAAATTCAAACCCAGAAAGTACACACAGATAAGTGATGCAGTAGGATTCATTAACTTCTTTATATAAATAAGAATAGATGAATAAATGTACAATACCAATAGGAGATTCTTCCAAGAAAACCAAGGCAGGAGAGTTACAGGCAAATACAAGCAGTTAGTTTCATTTCAGCGGACAAGCACAGACAGACTGCTAGTTTACTTCTCAGAGCAGCAGACTGCTTAAGTTTCTGTTTCAATTCTTTGCACAGACTCAGGTCTCTTTAAGCTTCCATTGGCTGACTTAGTTGCTGTGCCTATTTATTGGCTGATTTTGTTCCCATGTCTCTCCTAGTCATGCATATTTTTACACTATTGTAAGTTGTCTAGAGCCACTAGAGGCAGTGAGATTGGTGACATATTGACTGACTGACTGACTGACTGACTGACTGACTGACTGACTGACTGACTGACTGACTGACTGACTAACTAACTAACTAACTAACTAACTAACCCAACTAACTAACTAACTAACTAACTTCCATGTTCAATCCTTCACCTGGCTTGATTGGTCCCATGATTGAGAATCCTCCCCCCTTTTAAATCATTTTCCTTTTCCTTGAATCCAGGCTGTGTCCAAGCTGCAACCAGAATTGCTCCCTTTCCTCCTTGATAAGCAAGGGGACAGAAGAACAATCAAGCCCCTTTAGATTGACGTCTGTCAACTGATAAGATAGGCGTGCTTTCACCATCCTCTCTATGCCTTGTGTTAATTATTCTCTGCTCTTCCAAAATCTCTGACAAGGTGAAAAAGCAGCTTCAGTCAATTGACATTCAGGTGACATTTGTCCCGGTGTTATTATTTTTTCTCTCCATCAGAACATCTGTCTCCTTCACACACACTAAGATTAGTGATGCTAAAAATAGACATGGAGTATTTAATTGAAGATGATGGGAGAAATCTGATTCTTGTCTTATTACATAATTTTGGTTGAGACTCAGATGCAATGCCTCTTCCCTTGTTTTCAGGAACTTTTCAGGGTGCATGAGAACAAGGGCAAAGTGAAAATGTAGTGCTTGCTTCTCTGACCCTGGTCCATTTTGTCCTTGTATACTGGATTCTGCTTTATTATGATGCCAGGTGTATCTCAGATCTTGTTTCTTAAATTAAATACTAACTTAAGGGTGACACAAGGTTGGCTGTTTAGCTATAAAGAAATGCAAAAAGTGTGGCCTATGATTTTTGTGAGCTATTTCTTTGGAATACAATAATACAATGCAATGCAATGTAATGCAACGCAATACAATATTTGAATACATATTATTATGATAATATTTCAATACAATGTTTGAAGTCTTTTGGGGGTGGGTGAAAGATGTGTCTTAAATCTGACTTGACTCTAAGAGGCTGACTCAAAAAGTCCTTGAATTCTTTTTGGCAAGATTTTAGAAGGGGTTTTGCCATTGCCTCCTTCCTAGGACTGAGAGAGAATGACTGTCCCAGGGTAATCTAATTAGCTTTGTGTCACACCTGGAAGCCATCTTTTACATTGAGCCTTCGGGACTGCCACAATTTCTACTGAGGGAAAATGGGAGGGGGGATTATATAGAGCAGTGATGGCTAACCTTTTTTGGCTCACATGCCAAAAGCAGGGGGAGTGCAGGGGGGTCGTGCGTGGGCGTGCCACACCCATAATGCTATGTGCATGACCCCCTGCTTTTGGTGTGCTTTTTTCACCCTCCCCAGGCTCTAGAGGCTTTCTAGGAGCCTGGGGAGGGTGAAAACAGCCTCCCCTCCCCACCTCCAGAGGCTTCAGGAGCTTCCCTGAAGCCTCCAGAGGATGAAAAATGGCCTCAAAAGAAGGCCTAAATCAGCTGGCTAGCACACACATGCGCACTAGTGCTGACAGGGCAACGCCTCGCATGCCCTCAGAAATGGTTCCGCGTTCCACCTGTGGCACCCCTGCCATAGGTTCGCCATCACTGATATAGAGTATGGGAGATATATAGTCTAAATAACAATTCTTTCTCAGAGAGTTAAGGACACCTTGCCCTGCAGGTGCAATGGTATGACTGGGAAGCATCTCCAGTTGGGAAGGTGCTTGATTGGACCATGTGATGGATGTGTGGGTGCTGGGCAGGGACTTGACTTTCATTTGGGTGGAGGAAACCTGGAAACTTTCATATTCTGGTTTTCCCAGATGTGCCAATATGACATCTCTAATAAAAAGGAATTTTGAGGAAACTCAAGTCTTGGAGTCTTCTTTTGTTGGGGACGTTACTTGGAACCCTGACATTTTGTGCCTACAGTGGGACTAACTGTGTGACCTTGGGCCAGCTGTGTGACCTTGGGCCATCACTTTCTTTCAGTTCTAGGAAGGAGGTAATGAGAGACCACATCTGAAAAACCTTGCCAAGAAAACCTAAGGGACTTGTCCAGGCAATCTTCAAGAAATGGACATGATTTCATGTGGGGAAAAACAAACAAACCAAAACCTGTCAAGGCAACTGACAATTTTTTGTGGATGACAATATAATAAGGAAGAGGTATGTCTGCATTGTCTCTTTCATAGCCACAGTGTAGGCCCAACAAGAGCACATATCTGAGCTTAGTTTAGTTTGCTTTTTGCCATACTCCAATAATGTTCCAATGATAGTTGCTATAACTGGTCTGAATAAACTAAGGTACCAAGTTAGTGAGAATAGCGCATGGAGAGTGACTCTTGGAGACAATCAAAGCCAGCACCCAATTCACCTCAAAATGACATTGGGCAGCCATTTTGTAGAATTTCTGCAACAGACTCACTCTGAAGTTGGATGGTTGCTTTCAATATAAAATGTCCCCAAAGAATAGTTAGATGTTGATATTTCAACCTACTGTATGCCATTTATCCAGGATAGTGATCTTCTGGAACATTGGCAAGGGAAAACAAAACCAAAGATGTTTGCACTACATATCTTTTCAAGACATAGTTTCCTTGTTTAAGAATTTCCTTTCATATCCATATATCATTGCAATGTGTGTGTCTCCTTGGATCATTCTTGGTTGTTTTATTTCTTATTTTTTTTCTTAAGTGTCTTTTCTTGGGTCTATTTCCGGTCTATCAGGCTTTGAAAGTTAGATTCCCTATTTTGAAATACTATTTCTTCTCCTTGGAGAACAATTAATGCTGAATGAATGTCTCTTTCCAGGCAAGGATGTGCAATCGAAGCCCCAGAGTTGTCTCTAAATGTAATTGCCAAAAAAATAGCACTATTATTCTCTAATTTTGGGAATTTAAAATTCAGGGAAACATCAGTGAAATTGTTGGTTTGGAGTCTAGGTAGTCCTGAACTTAGAAGAGTTTGTTTAGTGACCGTTCAAAGTTACCATGGCATTGAAAAAAAGTAACGTATGACCATTTTTCACACTTACAACCATTGCAGCATTCCCATGGCAATGTTAAATATGAGCCAGCAGTGTGCAGCAGCTGCCAAAAAAGGCAACACAGTTCTAGGCTGCATAAACAGAGGGATAGAATCAAGATCACGTGAAGTGTTCATACTACTTTATAAGGCCTTGGTAAGGCCACACTTGGAATACTGCATACAGTTTTGGTCACCATGATGTAGAAAAGACGTGGAGACTCTGGAAAGAGTGCAGAGATGAGCAACAAAGATGATTAGGGAACTGTAGACTAAGACATATGAAGAACGGTTGCTGGAACTGGGTATGTCTAGTTTAATGAAAAGAAGGACTAGGGGAGACATGATAGCAGTCTTCCAATATCTCAGAGGCTGCCACAAAGAAGAGGGAGTCAAACTATTCTCCAAAGCACCTGAGGGTAGGACAAGAACCAATGGGTGGAAACTAATCAAGGAGAGAAGCAACTTAGAACTGAGGAGAAATTTCCTGACGGTTAGAACAATTAACCAGTGGAACAGCTTGTCTCCAGAAGTTGTGAATGCCCCAACCCTGGAAGTCTTTAAGAAGATGTTGGATAGCCATTTGTCTGAAATGGCATAGGGCTCCCTACCTAGGCAGGGGGTTGGACTAGATGACCTCCAAGGTCCCTTCCAACTGTGCTATTGTATTGTATTGATCAAAATTCAGACACTTGACAACTGACTCATATTTATGATGATTGCAGTATCCTGGGGTCATGTGATCCCCTTCGGTGACATTCTATTCAGCAATGCCAATGGGGAAGCCAGATTCATTTAACAACCATATTAATAACTTAAGAACTGCAGAGATTCACTTAACAATTGTGACAAGAAGGTGACAAGAAAACTCACTTACTACTGTCACAGGAACAGAAATTTTGGGCTCAATTCTGGTCGTATGTCAAGGACTACCTATACCATCATCCTTTGCAGGTGCTGTATAGGGCTGAATGAGGTAGCCTAAATACTGTGGAAGATAGTGAAGGAGTATATGGATCAATATTGGCTATTTGCTTTTATTATGAATTGCTTATGTTACTATATAATTGTTACTGATTAAACCAACATTTTCTGTTTGCTTCTGATATGATATACTGCTAGAAATCATTTATTAAGAATTAAGCTTTGTTATTGGCTTCTGCTTATATTATTATATACTGTCAGAAATTCATTGTTTTCTAGCCTAGCAAATTAGAACGTTAATACTGAATGGCATTACTGCAAATGTTATCTCACTGCTGCGTCTCGCTTCCATTCTTGGCTTCAAAGCTAGGCACTTTCTTGAAAACATAGAAGAAAATTGTTACATAGGAGTATGAGGTCCCATAGATAAAAGAACCAAAATACAGAGCTTTCCTGGCTCATAAATCCTTAAAGCATTCTGCCAAACAACAACAACAACAACAACAACAACAACTTGGCAAAGGGGGGCTGCTACCCCCTACACAAGGCTATAGGAGTACTCCATGGATAAGGTGGATAGAGACAGGAGCTTGAACAAAAGAACGCTTTAAAGATCACGTTGGTAACGAATCTTTGTCTCTGATTGGATAAACTTTGCTTCTATCTGCCTAAAATGTATATAATGCTCTGAGCCACTCTTGCAGAGGTTGGCTATTCCTTACATGCATTCGTTTGTATGTTTTGGATATAGTTTTGTCACCCAGCTTTTGTTATGGCCATACATAAAAGCTGATATTTTTGCAAGCCTCGTCTCGAGTCTCACTCTTTGGCATCTCAGTGGCTCGGGGTAACTGCTGGAGGTTTTATGGATGAGAGCTGATTCGGTTCTTTCCTGTCCATTCAAAAGGCGATGCTTTTACACAGGCCTCCTTCCAAAACATTGCAGTTCTTCTTCCCTTCCTTCCTCCAGGCCACCATATGCCTTTGCGTTGTATTTACGCTTCTAGATAAAACTGTCATAGTAGCTCCTAAAAACAGAGAGTGAAAATAGAAAGCCCACACAACTGCTAATCTCCACGTTGAAATGTCAGTGCTGCTCTCCAAATAAACTGGGAGGGATAAATATTTGCAGGTCCTTCTCAGTTCCTGTTGTTCACACCTGCAACGTTGAGATTTGGCATTTCTCAAAGAACATGCAAATGACTACAGAAAAATCTCTTCGGGGTTTTTTTTTTGGGTGCGCTGCTCTGCCTCCTTTCAATCTTCTGGGAATTGAGTGATCTCTTAATTAGTCAGCCTGAAACAGATCTTCTTACATGTTGGTAGATCCATGCATGGGTCTAATGAGAGCCGTTCTCAATTGTCCAAATCCCCAGGTCTTGCGAACACAGAAACAAACACGCTCTGGTACTGTTGGATGCAGGTTTATTCAAGCCTGAGGCCTGGCACAAATGAGGATGTAGTAGTCCGTTGCAAAAGCAGTGCTGAGAGCTACCACCTCCCAGCGCTCTATATAGGACAGTGGGACCATGGTCTGCAATCTACCTAGGCCAGGGGTCTGCAAAGTCAGCTCTTTTAAGACTGGTGGACTTCAACTCCCAGAATTCCCCAGCCGGCTATGCTGGCTGGGGAACTCTGGGAGTTGAAGTTCACCAGTCTTAAAAGAGCCAACTTTGCAGACCCCTGACCTAGGCAATCGTCATCAGGCGTCGACATCCAGTTCCACATTAGTAATCCACCCAGTACCTAGGCCCCGCCATCTGATGGGCTGTAGACCATTTCCGTCCTGCACGGTGTTGCATCCGGAGCCAGCCAGCTGGGTCCCAGAAGGCTGCCAGTGAGCTTTGTGGGAGAGAATGCTGCCGTTGCTTCCCTCACTGCCATGTCTGCTTCAGCCGTCCCAGCCGGGCACCTACTTGCTACCCACGTCACTGCCTGGCATACCGCTGTGACAGTGGTGGGTTCCAGTATGGTTGCAACAGGGCCCAGCGTCCACTACATGAACATGGGCAGCACACACACACATATGGGCAGCGTGCGCCTGCATCAATACCTCTTGTGACGCCCCAATGGGCCTTGTGATGCACCAGCTGCTCAGTGAAGCACCACGCAGGCAGTGTGCACTCTGTGCGTGGAAGCGCCAAAGAGATCAAATACAGGCGGGTGGGTGGGCCCTCCAGAGCACCATACCGGAACGGTGCCCGTACCCGTATCGGGCGTACTGCCTACAATCCACCACTGCGCTGTGGTGATTTGCCATACCCTAAGGCATGTCACATCTTGTGAGCACCCCTAATGTTGTATTTTAGAAGTGCAGAGCCAGAAAGATCTACTGTAAGTCATTGTTTTGGTCAGGTTCTGCCATGAATGCAGCTTCTGTGCCTTGCACTTTAAGAAGGATTCTAAGAAATTTGAACAGGCAGAGGAGTGCAATAAGCATGAGCAGGAGACTAAAAACTAAGCCCTGTGTTGAGAGATTGGAATTGCTTTGTGTGTTTAGCTTGAGAAAAGACAAGCAAGGTGAGATATAATAGCACTCTTCAAATACCTGAAAGGTTGTCACACAGAATAAGGTCAGGAACTGTTCCAGAATGCAAGACATAGAATAATGGGAAGGCAGATCCTAACTGAATATTAGGAACATATTCCTAATATTAGGAATAAAACAATATTAGCACTGCCGCCGAAGTGCTGTCCCGGTGTTTGGAGGCCGTACGGATCTGGATGGGTGGTAACAAACTCAAGCTCAACCCTGCCAAGACTGAGTGGCTGTGGTTTCCGGCACCCCGGTTCAGCCAGATTACTCCAACTCTGGCCATCGGGGGCGAAACACTGGCCCCCGTAGAGAGGGCGCGCAATTTGGGTGTCCTCCTGGATTCCCGGCTGTCCATGGAGGACCATGTGGCGGCCGTGGCCAGGGGGGCGTTTTATCAGGTACGCCTGATGTGCCCCTTACTGGACCGGGCTGCCCTTCGCACAGTCACTCAAGCTCTCGTGACGTCCCGACTCGACTACTGTAATGCTCTCTACATGGGGCTTCCCTTGAGGTGCACTCGAAAGCTACAGCTAGTCCAAAACGCAGCCGCGCGGGTGATTATGGGAGCCACTAGATGCTCCCACATAACACCGATCCTGCGCGAGCTGCATTGGCTTCCTGTGGCCTTTCAGGTGCGCTTCAAGGTTCTGACGACCATCTTTAAAGCGCTCCATGGCTCGGGGCCTAGTTATATGCGAGACCGCCTCCTGCCCCATACATCCCTTAGACCGATACGCTCCCACAGAGAGGGCCTTCTCAGGGTTCCGTCGGCCGGACAATGCCGACTGGCGACACCCAGGGGAAGAGCCTTCTCTGTGGCGGGCCCAGCCCTTTGGAACGACCTACCCCCGGAATTACGCACCATCACCGACCTCCGCCTCTTCCACCAATGTCTAAAGACATACCTTTTCCAACAAGCCGGCCTAGTCTAACCTCCCACGGGGACTTTTAGAAAGTTTTAAATTGGGTATTTTAATAATTTGGTTTTTAGCATAGGATTAAGATAGTTTAATATATATTTTAAATTATGTATTTATTTTTGTACTTTTGTATGTTTTTAAATTTCCTGTGCGCCGCCCTGGGTCCTCTGTGGAGAAGGGCGGGATATAAATATAAATAAATTCAAATTCAAATTCAACATTTTTCTTAACCATGAAAAGAATTCAATAGTCAATTAATTTAGCAGGAGCAATAACACTTAGACTTATCCACAGTGCTTTACAGCAGTCTCTGAGTGATTTACAAATGTCAGAGAAGTGCCCTCAGCAATCTGGGTCCTCATTTTACCAACCTTGGAAGGCTGGAAGGCTGAGTCAACCTTGAGCCCCATCAGGATCGAACATCTGACTGTGGGCTCAGCCTGCAATTCTGTACTCTAAGCATTGCGCCACCACAGTCCTCTTCCCAGAAAAACAAAACAAAAACTTTATTGTGGCCATGGACCAGAAAACAAGATAAACAAATCGCATGGGGATATACAGCCGAGCCCCAGTCTCTTCCCAGAAAGATGATGAGATTTTATGTTTCCTTTTTGTCCTATCTTTATTAATTTTACATACCTACTAACTCCTTCTTCCTCCTATTATCCCCACAACAACAATCCCATGAGGTGAGTTGACCTGAGAGAGAGTGGCCCAAAACAGGAATCTTCACATACTAATTTGGGTCATGGAGAAAGAATTTGAATGAACAAAACACTGGATTATTCTTGGGAAGTCCAATTTTTTCAGTCATTTGCTATGAGATAGGTGTCAAATAAATTAAATAAACATTCTCTCAAAGGCAGGATTTCCCTTCAGAAATTACAGCAGTGTGAATACTAAACCTGACCATAATAAATAAATACAAAAGCTAAGAGTGGTGCAGAGCAGAAGTGATATTCAGCAGGATCTGACCAGTTCTGGAGAACTGGTAGCAGAAATTTTGAGTAGTTTGGAGAACCGGTAAATATCACCTCTGACTTCCCTCACCCCCATCTATTCTCTGCCTCCTGTATCCCAGCTAATCTGGAGGAAATGGGGATTTTGCAGTAACCTTTTCCTGGAGGGGGGAGGGAATGGAGATTTTACAATAACCCTCCCCTGCCACACTCACCAAGACATGCCACGCCCACCAAGCTACACTCACAGAACTGGTAGTAAAAAAATTTGAATCCCACCATTGGCACAGAGACAAGGAAAGTTACATGTTCTGCATCATAAGACAAGATAGAAAGACTTGTGTATGGATTAGAGAACAAATAAAAGTATACAATATCATCAAGATAATAAAAGAATGGAAATGGAAATGGGCTGGTCACAGAGCGAGAAGAACGGATGGCAGGTGGACCAAGGTAGTCATAGAATAGATTCCACTTGATAAATGGGATAAAAAGCATCCATGAAAGAGACCTAAAGCAAGATGGATCAATGACATCAGCAAGTATTACACACCAAATTGGCAAAAGAAAGCCCCAGACCATATTGGTTGGAAACATATGGAAGACTTCATCCTGTAGTGGATAGAAAATGGCTAAAATGGTGAATGAATGAATGGAATTCACTGTTAATCTTTTTCCTTAGACGTTAATGAAGTTTAAGGAAGATAGAAAAGCTCCAAGCAATGAAGAAGCATTGTACAGAATAGCCAAGTGGTTCTTTGGCCAGTTTATAACTACAGGTAGTCCTCAAGTTATGACTGTTTGCTTTAATATGGTTCAAATCAATGGAGACCTCTGAAAATGTCAGGTATGACCAAAATTCAAACTTACAATCACCAATAAAGGAGAATATTTGTAGCTCAGGGTTGAAATGAGGGGTCCTTGGTGCTCTCTTAGCTTGCTTGTTTTCTTGCAGACGTTTCATTACCCTAACTAGGTAACATTATCAGTGCTAGTAGGGAATGAGGTTTGCTCTCAATTTATAATATTAGCATCTTGTTTGTCTGTGTTAGTGAGGACGGCCTTAGAAATTCTTTGGTTGGGCTGTTTACTGATGGCTCTTTAGCAATTTATTGATTGGGGTATTGTTGTTGTTAGGTAATGAGGATTTAATAGCTGCCGGTTGATGTAAGGTTGTAAACTGGAAGCTGATGCAATGAGGTGTCTATATATATAGGTGGCCATTAGAGGGCGTTTCTCTCTCTCTCGTCGTGTATTTCATTTCTCTCCTTGTGTCCGAGCTGGATGGTAAGGGATTTTTATCTACCACATATATTTTTGTATATATTTCTGTATATATATATATAACATCTATTAATTGTATAAAGGCTCCATGTGCTGTGTGCTGTGTTGTGCTCCTGGGTTTATCTCATAATACTAGTCATGCTGCCAAAACTTTGACAGTTAACTTCAGACCAACAGTCAAGTAACCCAAAAAAACCAAAAACAGGCAAGCTGAGAGCACCAAGGACCCCTCTTACAACCATCATCCTCCCTCCTTGGGTCACATGATCACAATTTGGGCAGTTGGCAACCAGCTTGCATTTACGACCAGTTGTCATGTCCTGTAGTCCCATAATCAAGATTTGCAACATTTTTGTTAGTTTCAGGGCAAAGACCCCCCCCCAAATTGGTTAAGCTGGATTCACACTTACAACTGTATGACTCAACTTATGACTGTTGCAAAAGTGATCATGAAATCACACCCAGTTGCACAAAGACTCTACTTATGACCACAACAACTTGCCACAAAAATTCTGCTTTGATTTGTGATTATAGGTAAGTAAAAGGAGTTCAAGAACACCATGCTCCCACCCAGAAGAATGTCATTCAACATTTTTTTTCTTTTTTGGGGAAGAATATTTTTCTTAAGCAAACTCTCTTTTAGCAAATTGAGTGAAAATTGGTGAAAATGATGCAGAGACCTTTCTCTATCCAGCAATAATAATATACTCTGACCACTGTGTTCTCTTCTTCAATTGTAATGGAAAACAAAAACAAAGCTAAAACGTGAACACTTTACCAATCACACTTCCACTCTGAAATGCCAAGCACATCCTCCCTGAATTGCTCAAGCAACTTTACATACGCGCAATTTGTAATTCATTCATAAATGTCACCAATAAATTCATTCATATCACTCACCAACCCCAACGAGAGACCCGAGAGCTTTGCAGCCTAAGGCTGAGAACAGCTGGACTGGTTTGAGAGATTAAAAGTGTACCCCAAGGTCCAATTTTTCAAGTCAAATCATAGTATCCTCAAACCTTCTGTCTACTTCTATAGTGAAATATGAATATCAGCATAAATAATAATGAACTTAGCATATGTAGGAGACTTAAAAAAAAAACCTAGCTCGCTAACTCAGACAGACTTTGCTTATCTAGGATAAGGCAGAATTATTATTTTTTTTGCCAGTAACTCTCTCATATTGATTGATTGATTGATTTGATGGATGCAGGGTAAAATTGAAGCTCTAACATTCAGAAAATCATTTGCTGCTTATCCATTTCATAAATCTGTGAACAGAGATTGTGTTAAGAGTGTGGGTAACCTTGTGATAGCTGGGGACCACACTTTATGTTGATGATATGAAGTGATGACATGTTGATACAGAGTAGGTGGTGCTGTGTCACACAACAGCCTCAATTCTATTTTAGGGCTTGCGCAGTTCTCACCTGACAATGGAAAGAAATTGTGTTATAAATTTTTAACCAATCTGTTCCTAAAATTTATTGACATGGTTGAGGGAAGCTCCAGGGTCTCTCCAAAAAAACAATTAGGAGATTGTCCCAAAGATGCTTTTTCAGGAGGCAACTGGACTTGTTTTTTTTTCTTTTGAAGATGTTTCACCTCTCATCCAAGAAGCTTCTTCAGCTCTGACAGGATAGTGAAGAAGCTTCTTGGATGAGAAGCAAAACATCTTCAGAAGAAAAAAAACAAGAAAGTCCAGTTGCTTCCTGGAAAAGCATCTTTGGGACAACCATGACCTGGATGACTGAGAATCTCTACTGACTTTTAGTTGGGAGACTGCATTTCGTTCCAAAAAAGCAGAGAAGCACCATCCATGTTCTGATTGTCTCTCTGCAATTTGCAAGAATTGATCTTTTAATAATCAGGGTGGTCCTACCAGGCACAAGAAATCAGGAACTAGGGTTATTCAAACAAGTTTATTTCATTCTATCACTCTACAATAATCTGAACTCTAAAGGCCAAAGCACACTGGTGGTAGATAAAAGTCAACTGAATTCAAGGAGGGCTGGACTTAAATATTTTGTGGTTGTGGACTCCAAACTGATGATGGGCTTCACCATTGGCATCAACCTGGTCATCTCTTACAGATGCATATCCATTAAAAAGGTCTGAGACTGATAGAAAATAGACATTGATATCTATCTATCTATCTATCTATCTATCTATCTATCTATCTATCTATCTATCTATCTATCTATCTATCTATCATTTATCTAATTTATCTTATGAGGAATGACTGATTAGTGTGTTTTTGCTTTGTTAGAGAATATTGTTGTATTGGAGATCATTGCAAGAAAAGCTAAAAATAAATTTGACAATATTATAATAAAATCATAGAACAAGAGGATGTAAGAGCAAAAGGAACAGCTTATATTTGGGTTGATTTTTTTAAAAAAACATTTGATTCAGAAAGTGAAGTATTTTCTTTGTAGATTTTGAACTACATTTCTTTAGTAATGTCACCAGGCTCCCTGAAGTCAGTGGTCAGATGTTTATGGAGTGGTTGTTTTGTTTCATAAACACATGGCACAACATATGAGAACAAATCCATCAGGACTAGATTCAGCAGTTTATCTGCATTTAAAAGACAAAAGCCACTCTTTTGAAGACAGCAAAGTTCACATTTTGGACAGAGAGGACTGCTGATTTCAAAGAGGGGTCAAAGAGATCATCTATGTCAAAAGTGAACAGCCCTCTCTCAACAGAAGCTATCTCCAGTCTACAAGACGGTCCTTTTAGCAGTTCCAAAAAGGTTCCGCCCCTATTTGCACTATTCAGATGAACCTTAGGGCACAGATAAACCTCCAAGTGGCAAATGACCAGCTATCTCCAAGGAGTATAAATCCTTCCGAAACATCTTCAAAAGAAAAACAAGAAAGTCCATTGTCTCTTGAAAAAAAGCACTTTTGGGACAGGCATCTATAGCAGCAATTTTACTTGATGCCATATGGTACAGTATGTATTTCTATTATACTGTTTTAATTGGTTCTGTTTTATAATGTATTCTGCTCCAAGTCCCTTGTTGCTAGTGTAGAAATTAAATAATCAAATCAATTAAAAAATATAATTTTTATACAATTGCTGCACAATAAATCAAGATTGTCGTACTTTTTTCTTGTACAATCCCAACCCTCTTTTTCTTAGTTATCTCCAGAATTCACATGCAGACATAAACAATTGTGATTTCCGAGGAGTGATGATCCAGGACCTTGCTGAATTATAATTTCATTTTCTTTCACCAGAGGTCCGATGAGAGTTGAAGTTAAAGGAAAAATCCAGAGGTCATACTTTGCCTATTCCTATTTTAAATTCATTCCCATTTAGGCCTTACCAGCCACCTGCAGACACTTCATGGATAGCCCACAACCTGTTAGATATCAAGGCCCTCTTCTAATACTATGGATAGATAGCATCATCAATTATTAAGACTGTAATATAAGAGTCTTTGCTCATTGTCCATGCTTTGGATTTCTTTAATAATATATTTTGATATTTACCACACTGAATACAATGGTGTCATCTGTATCTGGCTACCTCATTGCTCAAATATTTACTTACTTAGCGGTGTGATGGCTCAGCAGTTAAACAGTTTGCTTGTCAGCTGGCAGCCCAGGTTCAAGACCCAAGCACCCCATGCCCACCCAGCTGTTCGAAAGAATGCAAATGAAAGTAGAAAAATAGGTATCACTTTGGTAGGAAAGTAACTGCTGTCCATGTATCTTGGGTTATAATCATACTGGCACATGGCCATGGAAAGGATCTTCAGACAATGCTGGCTCCATCAACTAAGACACAGAGATGAGCACTTCCCCCTTAAAGTCAGACATACTAGACAGTGGAAACCTTTATCTTTTATTTACTTACCTACTTGACATGTTGAAAACCTCCTTCAAGTCCCTGGATTTTGACACCCCCTCCTGGGAATCCCTGGCACAAGATTGATCCACATGGCGTATGCTGATCCACCAAGGCTGCCAGACATCTGAGGACAGGAGAACAACCATAGCACAAGAGAAGCGAGCAGTCCGCAAAGCCAGAGCTGCAAATGCTGCAACAATGGTGTCCACACATGTCTGCCCAACATGTGGCAGAACATTTTGTGCCCATTGTTAGGATAATTATCCTGATGTTGGGTTGACAATATATATATATATAAAAGCCAGGATTATTAAAGGGTATATGTATCTTTAAAGACTATGTGGAATCTGATTGGCTGTGTTTCCCAGCTTAATCATAAAAAGCAGCAGGAAACACAGTTCATCCCTTTTTTGTTTTCCTTGCTTCTTGAGTTCCACTGAGGAAGGAGCTGAAACTGAAGATGGAAGAAGAATCATTGTTTTGAATGACTGTAAGATAACTGTGTTTTGATGAAGGACTGTTTATTGTTAGAGGAGTTAGTATCACTGTTTGGAAGAAGTATTTTAGTTACATCAAGAGTAAAGATTATTTATTTTTCTACTATCAGTGTTTGAGAGTTCTTGTGTGGTTTAAGTATCTCTTGCTGTCCGGTGTATTGCACTATTCCGCCTGTTTTTTTCCAATAGGGGTGTTTTACCCCTAACACCCATATAGGCCTTACCATCCACCTGCAGACACATTGTCGCCAGCCCACAACCTGTTAGATGTCAAGGTCCTCTTCGAACATGATGAACGAACATCATCATCATCACTTACTTACCTGTTGCATGGCTTATATGCCTCTCCAATTTTTAGGATTCAGAGTATGTATAAAAGAGACAGGATGAGTCCAGATCTTTGGGAACCTAACTTCTCTCCATTTAATCCTACTTTCTATACTTCTATAATTAAATCAGTTCCCACCTGTTTTTCCATGTATTCTGAATTCCCATAGGATCCTTTAGTGAGCAAGACCGTCAAATCTACCATATAGCAGATGTTGAGCTTGAGTTCCATGGAAAACTTCCAACTGTTCCTCATGGGAGGCCACACAAATGTTTCATTTTACTGCAGAACAGAGATGGACAACCTGTGGATTGTGACTGTCATCTCCCTTTAACAGCAAAGTGAGCGGTGAGGTTGAGATATTTCCTTCTGGGAAAGAGAAAGGAAAGGGTATATAATAATATAAGACAGTATTTTCAGATCCTTCAAGAATATTTGACCGTGATTTTGTCTGATGTAATTTTAGGTGATTTTCCCCTGAAGCACCTCGACAAATGTATAGTTAAGTACAACTCTGTTTCCCGAGCATAGTCCTTTGCCTCTTTAACTTCAGATCTTCACATTGTTTATGGCAGCCCACTGACTCTTGAGACGGAACTAAGAATCTATAAAGAGTAGCAAATGTTCATAAAATTGCATACTATCATTATTTCTAAACTGTTGCATTCATCCTACAACCTGTGATTACAGGTGAGAGCTCATGCAATACCCGTTTCTGTCTTTCACAGGCTTCTTCCTTTTTCTTTTGTCCAAGGAAATGTTCCTTTTCCATGCCTAAGCTAAAATTGAAAGTGGCATTGAGAAGGTGTATGTGTGTGTTTTTTCTCAAGCAACGATGTTCACCCGAGATGCTCTTAATGTGTTCAATTTTCATAATACAGAAATCTCACTCAATCTTTCCTTCGTGTTAATGATATGTATTGACTTTTTTTTCCCCAGCGGATTGTAAATTATGCATAAAATGACCAATTTCTGCCCAGGAAGCAGAGACTGGCAGCAGCGCTATGCAATTATTCGAACGTGATATTGAAATATGCTTAGAAGAGACAAACCAAAATGACGATGCACCAGGGATGGAGACGATGTAGGAGAAAGTGAGAAACTAATTTATCTAAACAATGTGGCCATTATATTTGATAGGAAAGTGCTCTGGCTGAAAATAGGCCTGAGCCAATTTGCATTTTTCCCCCCACCATAGATCTCAATGCTTCTCCCTTTGAACCTACAAAATTAGTAAGCAAAATTGATTTTTTTTTTTAAAGCTTCATTTTAAGGGTGGAGAAATAAAAACTCATCCTTTGCTGGGCAAGAAAAAAAGGCTCATTCTCATGCAAAATTCATGACAAGGTCAAGCTTTTTGCCTTCTCTGTCATCTGCTAGCTTAGGGAAATGATGTTTATCACCCTACAGTATTTTCTTCTTGGCCTCTTGGACAGCTTAGAGGGTACCTTCATTGTTTGGATAAACACATCATTTGCAATCCTAAATCACCAGAAGAAAATCTCTTTCTGAATATTAAAAGCTCTTCCCCCACCCCCTCTAATGCTTAGGCACTTACACAAGAAAATTGCCTTGCTGATTTGGCTTTAAGAATGGTTTCAAATCATTTTCCATAAGAATTGCATTTAACTTCTTAGGATATGGCTGGATTAATTTTATGCACGGGTTATGATCTGCAGGTGAATGGGATAAAGGACAAAGAGAGACAAAGAAGATCAATAAGTACACCTAAGTAAACTTTTATAATTCCATTCATTTACTTGTGTAAATCACATCTCCCCTCTTCATACCTCCCCCCCTCCCCACAATCCAGTCTTAAAAATCCAACAATTAATTGTGACTTGCTTATTGGAGATCACAGCAATTGAGAATGAGACTAGGGACCAAGTGGATTAGAATGAAAACATTGACACGGTCTAATTAAAGGTTCTCTCACAAAGGAAATGTACCTAATCTTGTTTAATACCCACTAGTCTTTGAATGTATCTCTGGGCTTTGCTGAAGATCCCTTTCAGGTGTATGAAGGAGGTGCCCAAATTTCCAAGGAATTTCATAACAAACTCTATAAACAGCTTATACAGTAAGTGAAGAAAGACTTTTAGCTAAGTGATTAAGAACTTGGTTTGCGGGCAGAATGTCAAGTTCCAGGAAAATCAGGCGATCCAGGCACTTCAAATGGGTATAAAGAGTTATTGCAACCTTAAGCTCTCTAGAACAGAGGTCCCCAACAGTGGTAGATTGCTAGCCAGGTTAGTACCGGTTCACTCATGCTCATGTGCCCATGCACATGCTCAGAAGCATCCAGGTGGGTGGGTGGAGCCTCATGCCACCGCCGCTACGGGTTTGTCCAAACCAGACCAAACTGGGAGCAATCTTCCTCTGGTCCCCAACCCCCAGGCTATGGACCAGAGATGGTATTTACCTACCTTCCCTACCGGTTCACAACTGCACTCCACCTTCTGTGCATGCTCTTTGCCTAAAAAAAGGGCCTAAATGGGATGCCATAGAGTTGGGATGGGTGGACGGGGCCACCTGCCATTTCCGCTACCAGTTTGGGCAAACCAGTCAGAATCGGCAGAATACCACCTCTGCTATGGACTTGTCTGTGGCCTGTTAGGAACTGGGCCGCACAAGCAGCAGGCAAGTGAGTGAAGCTTCATCTGTAGCATGAGATGTAGGTTCCATGTAAAACCATCTTCCCCCAGTCCGTGGAAAACAATTTCTTCCAAAATTGGTCCCTTGTGCCAGAAAGGTTGGGGACCGCTACTCTACGAGAATCTGAACTACTAACAGTCCCAGGAAATTGGCAGAAGATAAGGGTAGAAGGAATTCAAGGTGGGCTGGACTTAAAACTGCGGCATAAAGCAGCAGTTCTCAACCTGTGGATTGAGACCCCTTTGGGGGTCGAATGACCCTTTCACAGGGGTCGCCTATTGGAAAACACATATTTTCGATGGTCTTAGGAACCGAGACACCAATTTTATGGTTGGGGGTCACCACAATATGAGGAACTGTATTAAAGGGCCACAGCATTGGGAAGGTTGAGAACCACTGGCATAAAGGCCGATTCGCTCCCACAGAGAGGGACTTCTCCGGGTGCCGTCCACCAGACTTTGTCAGCGGGCAACGCCCAGGGGAAGGGCTCTCTCTGTGGCGGGCCCTGCCCTCTGGAACGACCTCCCCCCCGATATTAGAACTACCACGGATCTCCGTTCCTTCCGTCTGAAATTGAAAATGCACTTTTTCTGCCTGGCCGGCCTAGGGTAGCCTCTTACCACAGTATTATAGGGTTTAGGGTTTTAGTGATTGGTTTTGGGGAATTTTAGTGCAGGGTCTTATTGTTTAATGTGTTTTTTAACTGTTTTGTATATTTATTGTTTTAATTTTCCCTGTGCACCGCTCCGAGTCCCCTTGGGGAGAGGGAGCGGTCTAGAAATTAAATATCAAAAAAAAAAAAAAGGGACTTAAGACTGATGATGCATTTGACCCCCTCCGTCAGGCTCAGCCCGGTCATCTCCTACACCAGTGGTGTCCAAACTTTTTTCAAAGAGGGCCAGATTGGATGAAGTGAACATGGTGGAGGGCCGAACATTTTTCCAAACATTCTTTGAACCATTACAATTAAATGCAAATAAATTATTTTATGCCAAGTTAATTGCAAATGACATACTTTTCATTTCATAACATTAAGATCAACTGACAGTTGAGTTTTCACAATGTATTGAAAATAAATTTAAAAAAAAACTTACCTACATCTTTCTCTCTTTCTCTCTTTCTTCCTCTCTCTCTCTCCATTTCTCTCGCTCTTTCTCTTTCTTTCTCTCTCTCTCTTTTTCTCTTTCTTTCTGTCTCTTTCTTTCTCTCTCTCTCTCTTTCTTCCTCCCTCTCTCTCTCTCCATTTCTCGCTCTTTCTTTCTTTCTCTCTCTTTTTCTTTCTTTGTCTCCCTTTCTCTCTCTCTCTCTTTCTCTCTCTTTCTTCCTCTCTCTCTCCATTTCTCTCTCTTTCTCTCTTTCTTTCTCTCTCGCTCTCTTTCTCTTTCTTTCTTTCTTTCTCTCTCTCTCTTTCTTTCTCTTTCCTTCTCTTTCTCTTTCTTTCTCTCTCTCTCTTTCTCTCTGTCACTCTGTGTGTGTGTCTGTCTGTCTGTCTCTCACTCACTTAATCAGTCTCTATCTATCTGTCTCTCCCTCCCTCTCTCTGTCTCTCCCTGTCTCTGTGTGTGTCACTCTCTCTGATTCTCTCCCTCCCTCCCTCTCTCTCTTTTTTTTTTTATTGAAATTTTTATACTGTTTTACAATATTTCACCCAGTGCTGTACAAAACAAAAGGAAGAGTTGGTTTCAAGTATCATCTATTATCTTTAGGATCTCCAAAATCCACGTTCCCTCGGTACAGGCGTCGAGACGTCCAAAGTTCCAAGTGCATAGTCCACAAATGGCTTCCAAGTCTTCCAAAAGATATCGTTTTTATAAACCCCCTCTCTAAATTTAATATCACACGTCATTTTATCATTTAAGGCTAATTTCCACATTTCACAGTACCATTCTTCTATTTTAATATTTACCTCTATTTTCCAATATCTTGCTATTACAATTCTACCCATTATAATCATAATTCTAATCAGTTCTTTCTCATGTTTTGTTAACTCTGGTTCATTAATTATCAATAACAATATAGTTTCTGGTCTCAATATTATTATTCTTTTCATCATTTCACACATCGTTCTTTCTAATTGCTGCCAAAACTTTTTAATTTTCACACATTTATACCACATATGTTCATAAGTTCCCAATTCCGTATTACATCTCCAACATTTATCACTCATTTTTTTATCTATCAGTGATAATCTTAATGGGGTCCAGTACCATTTCCAAACAACCTTAAAATTATGTTCTTTAATCCTTATAGATAAAGTCCTCATAATCCGACTCTTCCAATTCTCGTTCCAATCCAAATCCAATATTTTAATCTTTAGGTCTTCCTCCCAATTCCTTTTCATTACCATTTGTGGATTTCCATCAAAGTTTATAATCTTGTATATCTTACTGACGAGTCCTTTTAACCCAGTTTCATCCTTAATAATTTGAGATACTAAACTTTCAAATTTAGTTTTACTTCTATCTATGTTACATATTCCCCTTACTTTCATAGTCCATTTTTCTACCTGTATTTTTTCAAACCAATTTAACTCCAATTTTTGAATTACTTTTTTCTTCCTACTTTCAGTTCCTAGAGCTCTTAACCAATCTACTATATTTCCTATATTTTCATCCTCAATTACTTTGTTCCGACTTATATTAGTTTTAATCGGCCAACTTTCAGTTGTCTTTCCCAAAAACGTTATATCCGGAATCAGTTTTTTAACAAATTTATTCCAAGTTTTACTCAACCCCTTTAACCAATAACTATTAATTGCCTTTTTTATTTTTGCTCTATCTAAAAACCATATAGACCCAAATCTCTTAATATCTTTTAACTCCAGATCTCCCCAATGACCATCTCCACCTTTAAGTATTTTTATCACAGTTCTAATATTATACGCCCGATAATAATTAAGTAGATTGGGAATTCCCAATCCACCCTCTTTTTGGTTTTGATACCACAATTTCTTCATTAATCTTGGTCTTTTCCCACCATTACAAAATTTATCTAATTTCTTCTGATATTCTTCTATATCTTTCTCTGTCAAATTTAATGGTAGCATCTCAAATAAAAAGTTAAACTTTGGTAATAACATCATTTTACACATTGCAATTCTACCAAACCAAGACAACTTTATCTCTTTATATTTATCTATCTTTTTCTCTACTTCCTTCAACATCACCTCATAATTAATTTTTTTTAATTCTCTAACTTTAAGTGAAAGTGTTATCCCCAAGTATTTCAATGTGTTCTTAGCTCTTATCCCAAATTGTTCTTGCATACTCTCCCACTCCTTACCATCTTTATTCATTAATAATTCAGATTTTAACCAATTTACCTTTAAACCTGTCATTTCTTCAAATTCTATCAAATGTTTATTTATCCTCTTTAAATCTTTCTCTATATCTTTCAAAATAATCAAAGTGTCATCCGCATACAAATTTATCTTATATCCCTTGTAACCTTCCAACTCTTCATCTGCTTCTATCAATTTAATCAAAACCTCCATAACTAACAAAAATAATGTTGGAGACAAGGGACATCCTTGTCTCGTGCCTGCTTCCAATTTAATCTCTCCCGTCATTGTTCCATTCACCTTTACCTTTGCACT
The DNA here is from genome assembly GCA_039707465.1 of Rhabdophis nuchalis. Classification (NCBI taxonomy): domain Eukaryota; kingdom Metazoa; phylum Chordata; class Lepidosauria; order Squamata; family Natricidae; genus Rhabdophis; species Rhabdophis nuchalis. The sequence goes on from CM077643.1 coordinate 39,078,918, forward strand.
ACTTTTTTGATACAGTTTTGAAATAACATGTATAAATTTATTACCAAAGCCTAATGCCTCAATAATTACTTTTATAGTATCCCATTGTACAGAATCAAAAGCTTTAAAAATATCTAACGATATTATACCTAATTCATCTCCATTATTCTCTGCTACATCTATAATATTCAATACTCTTCTAATTATATCACTCATATATCTACCTTTAACAAACCCTACTTGATTATAACTTATATATTTGTCTATAAAACTATTTAATCTATTACTTATAATAGCTGTAAATATTTTAGCATCTTGGTTGATTAAAGAAATAGGTCGATAGGACTCGATCCTCTCAAGATCTTTATCCGGTTTAGGAATTATAGATATTACTGTCTTATTCCATGACATCGGGACTTCTCCACCATGTAAAATTCCATTAAATAATTTTTGCAGTTTTGGTATTATTAGTTCTTTAAAATCTTTATAAAATTCAGCAGGTAATCCATCTTCTCCTGGGGTCTTCCCTAATTTTAACTCTTGTATTATTTCGTTGATTTCCTCCTGTGTTATATCTCTTTCCATCAAATCTTTGTATGTTTGATCTATTTTCATACCATATTTTCCAAGATGATTCTTCAATTTTTCTAAATCAATTGATTTCTTTAAATATAATTTTTGAAAAAAATTCCTAGCTACTTCACATTTCTCCAATCTCTTATAACACCTTATACCTTTTTCATCTATCAGAGAACCAATTTCTCTCTTTTGAGTTTTATTTTTCGCCATCTTTGCTAATAACCTAGAATTTTTATTACTAAATTCAAAAAAATCCCTATTCAAATATCTTAAATTTTTTTTAACCAATTCAATATCTTCTTCTATCAATTTAGTTTTTAATAAGGTCAATTCCTCCAAACATTTTTTATCTTTCGTAAGTGAGAATTGGTTCTCCAATATCTTAATTTGTCTTGTATCCTGATCAATTTTAGCTTTGTATTCTCTATATTTCCTACTTGACAATTTAATACTTTCTCCTCTAAATATAGCTTTCATGGTACTCTGGTTTCTCTTCAGATCGTATAAATCTTTCGCCCCTCCCTCTCTCTGTATGTCTGTCTCTCCCTCTTTCCCCGTCTGTCTCCGATTCAATCCGATTCCGATTCATTCTCTATCTGTGTCTCTCTCCATCTCTCTCCCTCCCTCTC